>JANFAE010000074.1:0-320083 GCA_024613145.1 Pisolithus marmoratus
CCACTCAATATTCCTGGCAATAATATGTATAACTCACTGGTTCATAACATCCTATATATGCAGTATTTGGGATCTGGGGCTGCACATAGTAACTAAATTGCCCTTGAGCAAGCCAAGGGGGGTTATAGTGGTTCACTGCTGGCATCAGAATTGGTTGGACTGCAGAGCCAGTATTCTGATGTAAAGTATGTATGTGAGGTGAGGGAGCAAACACTGGACATGGATTCTGGTCCAGGGCAAGAGAAGGTCTGGCAGTGGCAAAGGACATGGGCAGGACTGAGTCATTGGACCCTGGAACTGGATAATTCAGTCATGTGAGGATTGTGATGGATGAGGGTTGTGCAATGCAGCAGTGATGTGCAGTGTGAGCTGTGCAGGTGGAGACTGCAGGAGAACATATGAGATTGGATAGAGCTGATGGTGTGGTTGTCTTTGTGTGTTTCTGCCTCTGCTTTGATTGACGATCAAATGTGGGCAAAATGGGGGCAGGTACTAGTGCACTAATGAAAAAGTCCCCTCAGTAGGAAAAGGCATGTGTCTAGTTGGGTTTGCCACCTTGTGTGGGGGGCATGGGTATTTGTGCCCACTATGTTTGCAATGTGGGCTATTTTTTGGACTCACAACAGATTTTGAGTGATTAGTGGTAGTGTTACCATGGCTCCAAGCCATCATTTTTATTTTGTCCCCTGTTGGGTTAATGGCAATGTAGTCAGTCTAGACTATGTGGCTTATGTGTGTGACTATCAGTAGAGAAAAAATTTATAATATTGACCAAACCATCCTTGAGATATTCCATTTGAGCCATTTGTGCTTGAGCCAAGCCAAATCATAAAGATGAGCTGAGCTCTTGAGAGTGGCCCAGACCACTTCACATAGAAATTTGAGGAGTTGATGAAGGTCATTTTAAACTATATTTCATTCACTCAGGTTGAGTCAGTTAATGTAAAAATAAGTGTGCTAGGTGGCAAGCTGTGGAATAAGCTTGAAATATACCCAGGCCAAGCTGAGGCAACACTAATTAGTGGCTGTGCCTCATTAGGCAACAACCTAATGAGCACTATGCTTTTTTGCTATTCACACCTTACCATACATTTGCTAGTCACACTAAACTATTTGGTAGTCAAAAAAGCAAAGTGTACCCCACACTACACTTAGTCAAAAAAGTGGACTACATTACACTTTTGGTAATCTAAAGTGTACACAACACTACCCTAATCAAAGACTAATAAACACTACACTTAGTTGGTAGTCAAAAATGTGCACTTCACTACACTTTTGGTAATCAAAAGTGTACACAACACTTCACTAATCAAACACTAATCAACACTACACTTAGTTACTAGTCAAAAAAGTGAACTACACTACACTTTTGGTAATCAAAGTGTAAACACCACTTCACTAATCAAACACTAATCAACACTACACTTAGTTACTAGTCAAAAAAGCGAACTACACTACACTTTTGGTTACCCAAAAGTGTAAACAACACTTCACTAATCAAACACTAATCAACACTACATTAATTGGTAGTCAAAAATGTGCACTTCACTACACCTTTGGTAAGAAAATGTGTACACAACAACTCACTAATCAAACACTAATAAACACTACACTTAGTTACTAGTTTGATTAGTGAAGTGTTATGTATGCTTTTGATTACCAAAAGTGTAGTGTAGTCCACTTTTTTGACTAGTAACTAAGTGTAGTGTTTATCAGTGTTTGATTAGTGAAGTGTTGTTTACACTTTTGATTACCAAAAGTGTAGTGTTGATTAGTGTTTGATTAGTGAAGTGTTGTTTACACTTTTGGTAATCAAAAGTGTACACAACACTACACTTAGTTGGTAGTCAAAAATGCGAAATTTACTACACTTTTGCTAATCAAAAGGGCACACAACACTACACTAATCAAACACTAATAAACACTACACTTTACTAATCAAATCCTAATCAACTGGTGGACTGTACCACTGTGACACTGTGTGGCTGTGGCACTGTAGCACTGTAGTCACTGTAGGTCACTATAGCACTGTGGTACTGTGGGTCACTGTCACACAGTGGCTGAACTGTGGCATGCTGGGCACACTGTGACCACTGGGCCAAAAACAGTGGTTTGCAGATGTCAGAAAAAAGTAGTTTACATTCCAATCCAGTGGCTTGCAATTATACCCAAAATTTCTTGCAAGTGACTTGGAACTGTAGTTGAAATTACATTGAAATTTAGTTAACCAAATTGAAACTAAATTTCAACATAATTTCAACTACTGTTGCAATGCATTTTGGGTATAATTGCAAGCCACCAGATTGGAATGTAAACTACTTTTTTCTGACAGATGGAGAGTGGTGATATCTGAAGGGGAGGAGAACTTCCAAAGGGGCTTCTATAGCCTGGAAAGAGAAGCTGTTTGAGGGATGTCTGAGGCTGTCTGAGACTGTCTAAACACTGAAGAAGGCCACTTGAAACCTTCTCAAACTCAAACTCAAACTCTGAACTTGAAACTCTTGCTGTTACTGCATTTTTAGGAAGGTAAGTACATGCTAGGTAATTAAAAAATTGCTGACTAAGCAATAAAACCTCGCACTAAGGTAATAAACATATAATAACTGGAAAAGCAAATTAAAAATATGAGAAAAAAGAATAAAAATAAAATCTCTTGGTAGGGAGAAGCCATTCCCTACACTGCTCCCCATGGGCAAACACCACTCATTGGAGTGGATCAACCTCCAGGCTCATGTGTTGGGGGTCACCCCTGAAAATATTGCACCCTATGAAGCATGCCCCCTTGAGGAGAGGGATCTGTTTGTACACAGAGAGTTTGCCAAATTGGTGGCTCCCTATGACCTTCCCCACCATGCTAGAGAGGAAGGTAATAACACAGGGGAGGTCCTCCTGATCCCTGCTAATGTACTTGAGGAGGGAGAAATGGAAGACAACCTGAGACTGATGTAGTCTCAAATGTAGTCCCCTTTGGAGGTCCAACCCTCCAATGGAAAATAGTCACACTGCATGAGGTTACAACCCCTCTGTGCACAGACTAAGCCACACTTTGAGGTGTAACCCTCTTCAGTGGTTTGTGAGGTTCAACATCTTGCTGGTATATACTTGTCTGCTTTTTTCTTTTTCTTCTTTCTTCCTTTTTGTTTCCAGGCCATTGCAGGCTCTACAGGGGGGGGGGGTGTTAGCAGTACACCACATATGGTATCTGTTATCAATCACAGGCATGTGGTACTTTGGTATCACATGCCTGGCAGCTCATAGTATATATACTTGATCTCACAGTTTTATAAGAATAATCTTTTGTCTTTACATATCATACTTTGCAAATACCAAACAGTACAGTTCATGAGCATGATCTTAAGATGAAAGGTACCAAAACCTTACACTCATGCACAAGAGCAATACTACATTCTCATGACTTTCATCTCCCAGCAAGTGTTAACTTCATGTGAGTATGCATGTGACCCATTACTGCCATCAACCACATGAAGTTTTTTGAAGGGGACAAAGATCTTACTCCATTAAGAGGTTCTTACCAATGTACTTGTGCTGAAGAGCACCAACTTGAACACCTTGTTTCTAATGCAGCAGCCCTTGAACAGCTAATTGCCCTCTTTGAATGGCTGTGCAACTGCCTTGTGGCATGGTGCAGTTTGTGCAGGCTCTGGCCTGGATGGGTGATGAGGCTTATCAAGAACTTGTTGATGGCAGGGATGAGAGCACAGGAGGAACCTGCTCCTGAAGGGCAACTGCACCACTTGGAGCAGTGCCCAGGGGTATAGCTGACTGAATATGATGACAGGATCAATGACATTCCACCAATGGATGCCACTTGCAATTTCCTAGCTGCAGGCCAGGTCATGAATGTGGATGACCAAGTAGATGGAGCAGAAGCTGTCACAGTGGGTGTTTCCATTTTTACTGCTATTGTGTTCTCTCAGCAGCTCTTGTATATTCATTTCCATCACATGTCATGCATAACATACTCAGTATGTTTTGTGGAGGCATTGACAAAGCACTGGAAGGATTGTCTGATGATGAAGCTGAATCAGTAGTTTTTGATGAAGATGGTGTTGATTAGTTGTGCAATGCTGCAAACCTTCACATTTATCATTGCCCCACATGCTTTACTTGTACTGCCATATATTTCAATGTCAATTGGAGCTGAGGGTAAGGTACTTTTTTGGACTGATTGCTAGGCAGGTAGAATAGAGCAGCACTGGGCCCTTCCAGCACAAGCCAGTGCAAAGACCTCCCCTTATCATTGTCACCAACTTCTACATAATATTCTGTTTGTGTGTGACTGATGAGTTGCAGCTTCTAATTGTTGTAGCTTATGATTTGAACAGGATTCTTGACCCCATGCATACCATGCCATTGGCACATAAGCCTGATTGGTTTTCATTAGGCAATGTCAGTGAGATCTAACAGATGGTATGCTACCATTACTGTGACAAGGACTATATTACCACATTATGGAAAACAAGACAACTACATTTCAGCACAGTGGAATTTACCACCAAAGCACAATTGTCTGGCTTTCCATACCACATTTGCAAAATTTGTCACACAGCATATTACTGATGTGACTGAAGTGGCTGCCCCTTCTCTTGTGCCCACCCCAAAATCCCCTCAAGTTCAACATTCATTCTCTCATCTCCTTTCTGTGACATTGTCATTGATTGATAAATGAGCATTCAGACTTCCCAAAATCTGGTTCACACACTGCAAGTTGTGTTTGATGATCCCTGGATCAAACAATGTAATCTCAACATCATGGGCACATATGCTGCAACTGGCCCAATGTACAACATGGTGATGCAAGATGCAAAGAAGGGTGCCATAGAGGCCATTAATTCTGCATATGGCCTTGTACACAATCCACTGAAACAGGACATTATGCAGGCAAGCAAAACTTATTATGGTGTGTGTTTAGTGTGGATATAAAAGTATCTACAGATTGATGGTGGTACAGACAAAGAGAAGGTGGCACTTTGTGTGATGGTCACACCCACAAAACAGCAGCAAAGTTGCATCAAACAGCTCTTCAAGAAGAACAGGGCTGAGGGGCAGTCTGAGGATGACAGCAGTCAGAGACACTCAAGTACTGATGGTAAGTGATTGTTCTGGTCATTGGTTGCCCATCCAAACCCAGTACCCAGATGAGGTGGTCAAGATGGTGGGCAAGATTATGAAGAAGTATGACAAGTGACTCTCCAAGTTGGAGAAGACAACTTTAGAGCAACTTGCTGAGTTAAAGAAGGCAAAAGAGCAATTTTCCAAGTCAGAGAAGATAAGCCTGGAGTGCCACTCTCAATTAGAGGATCGAGTTACCACTCTGACAGAAGATCTTGCAATGACTCAGCAGAGTCTCAAGAAAACTACAAAGGAACTGTTGCAGGTAAGCTCATCTTCCATCACCTGGTTTATTTATTTTTTTCTAACAAAGATGTCTCAAAGATGAAGAGAGAGCTCAAGACAACTACTAAAGAATTGTCAGAGGCAAGTCTGCCATAACACTACATCATCTGATCTCTGATAGAAGACATTTCAGAGACATGGGTTTTGCTCAACAATACTGTCAATAAATTATTTGAGGTAAGTCTTCCATGTCTCAGTGCACTGTCCATTCTCTGACAGGAGATATCCCAAAGACAGAGAGTGTGCTCACAAGTACTACTGAGGAATTATTGAGAGTAAGTCTGCCATGAATGCATGTATCATTTTTTCTCTGACCTAAATTGTCTGAAAGACAAAGATGGAACTTGGGAAGTCCAACAAGGATTTGGTCAGTGTAAGTATATTTGCCATGATGTGATTCATACCCTTGCATTCTGACAGAGGATCTTTCAAAGAAACAAACTAGTTGGGGCATGTAGTTCAGGACCTGTCAAGAGGAAGCTGGTTTGCCATGACATTCATTAACTGACTCTGGTCTGGCTAGGCCACTGCACTTCTGGTACCAATTCACCTCTGCACTCTCCTTGACCTTGCACAAAGGAAGGTCATAGGCCTGCTTGGGCACAAAAGCATGGGAAAAGCTCCAATTGTCCAATAATTTTGCAGATGACATCCAATGTGCATTACATGAACTGCAGATGAAGAGCAAACTTAAATACAACCTTTCAATCAACACAATCACCAATCTGTTCAGTATCCAGAATGCAATTTGGAAGCATGAAAATTGGGCTGTGCACCATGTGATGCAGGCTCAGTTGAGGCATGCCATGATGGGTACTGATGGGGAGAACAGGATATATGTATCTGGAAGAATTGTATCAATTCAAATTTGATGTATCTGTTGACAATGACAGGAGGGATATGGACAGGTACATTGCATAGATGGACTGAGCACACAGTATACCACATGTTTTACAAAAATATGCATTAACTTGCAGTACCTATCTAGTTGTGAGTGAGCATATGTCCAATGGTAAGTTTATACCTCTGAGTTGAGGGGCATTGGCCCCCTTGGACTGTTGTGCTGGTCATCAATTCCCCACTCAACACATGGTGACCTGCTATCCATGTTTCTCTACATTGCCTACAGCATGCATCAGGAAACCTACATTTTTTCTGGTGACACTTACAGTGACTGACAGGACTTGCAGCAGTCAAATCAGTCAAGAAAGTACCAACAGTCAGCCAGACACTGTCAGAACAGCAGTCTGGCAGACATTCAGAATTGTCAGACTATAAGATACTTGGTACACCAGGTGGTCAGAACTATCAGATTATAAGTTACTCAGTACACCAGTCTGTCAGAGCTGTCAGACTACAAAGTAGTCAGTACACCAGGTTGTCAGAACCATTAGTCTATAAGATATCTAGTACAGTGACTTATCAGTGCTATCAGTCACTCCCCTCATCAGCAAAACAGACCCCTTCTGTACAGACTTACCCCCAGACTGTTTCAGTATACAGATTCCCACACTCAACTTAACATGTAGTCAGCTAATAATTGAATTATATTATTATATTATTACTTTAATTACAATGGTACAGGGACTACATATCTATGCTAAGTGGGCACAGCCTCACAGAGAACCCACCCCCCTGCCTCTGCCACCCCCCCCCTCTGGTGGATCGTCAAAGGAGGGACAACAACAACAACAATGAGAGGAGATGGTGGTGGTAATGGAAAGAGTAGTGGTGCTGGAGTGAGCAGGTTTATATACTTCTGTTTGCTTACCTCAGCAACTTTCAGAGCCAGCTGTGGCACACCCCCACAAATTTCAATTGGAGTTTGAATTTGCCACAGCACATTGGTGCAGACTCAGAAGTTGAAAAATCTACTATCTGGAGTAATTGTACAGCCACAATGTCATAATGAAAGTTGTAGCCTATGATCATAGGACCATGGGAATATGCTTACCTTAGCAATATCTCCTTTTTTGGGTGAGATATTTGCAAAGTTCTGTGGGAGACCCAGTGCATCAAAAAATAAAAGTGGCTGTACAGTTATGATGTCATAACAAAAGTTGTAGTATGTGATGTCATGATCATGTCAGTATGATTATATTGTCAATATGACCATTTTTGGATGAGACATGGGCAAATGAATGATTACAAATTTCAAACTCCAATTGAAATTGCTACAGCACATCAGTGCAAACTCAGAGAGTCATTGTATGGCCATGACATCATAATGAAAGTTGTAGCCTATGATCACAGGACCATGGGAATATGATTACCTAAGCAATATCTCCTTTTTTGGGCAAGATATGGGCAAATCAATGATTCCATCTATGGGTCTGTAGGTCTGGGATCTGTAGGGTCTGTACTTGCTCTGTGGAATATCTGTACCATCTGTGGGTCTGTGCCTCTGTACCAAACTTATTGTTTTGCTGATGATAGCCATCAGCAAAAATGGTCTGTATCTCTCAAGTGCATCATTTTATCAGTTTTAATTCAACACAGTTAGTAGTGGTACTCTGTAAATACAGAGTACACTAATTAAGGGCTATTAGGCCTATGCCAACTGAGAAATGAGCCTAGACCCATTATGAACTGGAGTCCATTATGCTCAGAGAGGGAGGTAAGAGGGAGTAAGAGAGAGGAGAGAGAGAGAGAGAGAGAGATGATGGAGACACCAGACTGAAACCCGTGGTGTGTACTGAACTGGTCTATGCTACCTCCTCCCTCGCCACTACAACCCCTTGAGACCCCTGCCACCTAGTCACATGCCCCTGCTACTCTTCACTCCTACCACCCCTGGCTCCCCTCTGCCTGTGCCCCTGCCCCTTCCTGTTCCATCTACCCCCTTCTAACCAGGCAAACCCCCAGGTTTGCTACCCTTCTTCTGACCCACTTGTCCACCTGCTGTCATCTCTCTCTCCTAGCTCCACCTCCATTTCTCACCCACTCCTCCATTCCCTCTCTATCTCTTGAAGCTCCTCCAGCACTGATCCCTCCCTCAGTATGAAGAGCTGTAATCTCCTCACATGCACCAACCCTCTGATCGGGAACCCCTCCAGCATCACCACCTTGTATGAGTTTCCTGCTCTTTCCACCACCCATCTTGGTGCTGACCACCTTGGTAGCAACTTCTTTGAGCTTGCTACTGTGAAATCCAGCATGTTGTCATAGACCTGCACCAGATCCCCTTCCTTAAACACCACCTCTCCTGCTGATGACCTTGCTACCCTTCGATCAAATGCTACTTTTTGTTTAACCGCATGCTTGATTGCTTGGCTGGCTCCATCTAGCCTCTGCTGCTCCACATAGGCCATCTGCACCTCTATGTCCCTTTCTGTCAATGTTTCCATCACGTTCTCCATCAATGTTCAGGTTGTATTGACTACAAACCCTAGCAGTAACTCCTTGGGTGATAGTTGGAATGCTGGGATTATCCATTCATTCAGTTGGTGCACTGCCTCTTCAAAGTGGACCAGCCACGACACTGGTACATTTGTGGCATTTGGTAGGTCATTTCCACTCTCCCCCACCTCTGGGCTACACATTTGTTTCAGCCAACCTAAAAGCTTTCCATTAGCATTTTCTACTAGACCGTTCACCCATGGCACATATGCTGCCACTACATGTTGTTCTGCCCCATTGGCTTCACACCATGCCTTGACCTCTCTGTTATTGAAGTGCATCCCCCCATCCATCATGAATGTTTCTGGAGCCTGGAATGTTCTTCTGATTTCTTCTAACCTGTTGACTGTCGTCTTTGCCATTCCATGGGTTTTCAACTTGAATCCCCAGATGTACTGCAAATAGGTGTCCATCATCAGTAGTACAGTGTGATACCCACCCTTGTCCTTTGGTAGACTGAGGTAGTCTGCGACCATCAACTTGAAGGGGTGCCTTCTTGTTATTGGGTAGAGTAGCGAATGTAAGTCCATGTTGCCAAAGTTCTTGCACTGTGGGCACTGATGTATGGCCTGTACAATCGACAGGTCGAGTCTCGGGCTGTAGAACTTGTCCATCAGCTGTAACTTTACCAGGTCCCTACCCCAATGACCATTGTTCTTGTGCTCTTGCATTGCTAGCTCGACCGCTTCCTCTTGTGTGATACACTCAACCTCAGGTCTTGTTCTAAGAGATTTGATTGATGGCAGGTGCCAGAGCTTCCTGTCTCTGATTCAGTATCCCTCTGCTCGATGCCTTGCTCTTCTTTGCTCCCTGCTCGTGTCATCCTTGTCTAGCTTGGTGATGGCTTCCACCACCTCTAGGAACAAAGGCTCGTTAGTGAACCTGTTTTGTAATGCAGTGACTGAAGGGTCCTGGCCTATCACAAACAGGTCGTTTATGATTCCCTTTGCTGCTTCCCAGTCCTCACTAACCATCCAGGTACTCCCATCTCCTGGCTCTGTTGGTTGCCCTGTGTGCATTCAGCTTAGTGCATCTGCTGCACTATTCATTCTGCCTGGCCTGTGCCATACATCCATGACCTGGTATGCTGATATGCCATCTCTCCATCTTGCATGCACCATTGACAGGTGCTTGCTGCACAGTGTGTCCCTGAGCACTATGCAATCTGTCTCTATCTCCACCAGGAACCCCCATATCATGTCACTGAAGTAGTCAAATCTGAACTTGAGTGCTGCAAACTCCAGGATATATGGCTTGTACTTTTCTTCTGTGGGGGACGTCCTTTTCGATGCAAACCCTACTGGGTGTATTTCCATGACCATTTCCCCACTTGGTTTCATTGTGCTAAACCTCTGTGACAGTATGGCTCTGAACCCTTCCTTGCATCTGTCTGTTGTCAATATGAATGGCATTGTAGGGAGCCTATACTCCCTGAGGCTACAGAGCACCCTTAGCAGCCTTTCTCACTCTCAGTAGTTGCTCGCTCATGCATTACGACACTCCCTTGGCTAGAAACATCGCCACGTATGCTAACGTCACACCTTCCATCACATCACATACTTGCACCAGCAACATTGCCACTGACTCACCAGTTACCATATTAGGTTTGTCCTCTGTCGACATATCCCCTCGGCAGCTATATCCACTCTACAAGCACCGAGGCTGTCGCCCACTTGGTAACACTGCCCACTGTGTCCCTCTTTGGTTAACGAAATTGCCGCCAGCCCCATTCCGCTTCCTTTCAATGCAAGTATGTAGTTATACCTTTTCTTCTTTACTTACCATTGTTTTTCTGGACCTTGGTTGTTTTATCTTCGTCTACATTGCTGCGCACATGTGGTTGTCCATATGTCAGCCCTTATATTTTCTTTATTGCTTTTGACATATGACAGATCTGAAGTTCTCTGATTTTACCTTAGAAACTGCTGTCCTTATGCTACAAAAAGTCTGCTGTACATAGAAAAATAACCACCCACCTTTTGGAGTCAACATCTGTGTGTCTGAGAGTTTCTAGAGTCCCCAGAGTCATATCCCAGAGTATTTTCGAGTCTCCAGAGCGTCCACAGAGTCCCCAGAGCTAGTCTTATCGTCTATTTGCCGTCTTCGAGTCTTTCTCCATCAGTAAATCGCTGCCACTTCGTTAAACAGGTCCCCTGCATCTACAAGAATTTTCCCATCGCCTACAAGAGTCTACAATCGCTGCCCACTGAGTCCCAAGCATCACAAAGCTTCTACCAATCCAGAAAAATTCCCTGTTGCCCATTCCAAGGCAGACTTTCGAGTTCTTCATCACCTGCATTCCCCAGCCTCAAAGAAAAGTCCACCCTTTGTCTTCTAGTCCCCCTTCTGTCTCCTTCCAACTCAGCACCCCTTGGGACAAGCCTAGGTCAAACATACAGCCTTCCCCACTTTCCCCTTGTGCTCTCACAAGAAGAGTAGCCCACAGCGTCCCATTGAACCTTGGGGCTCATAACACTGGTTCTGTTACCAGTACTTGCTTCAGCCTTAAGAACACCCTTGTATGTTACAGCATCCAGTACTTTTCTAGCAACCTGTCATGTAGGTATTGGTGATACCATTTCTTCCCTGTTCTCATTGATGGGTCCAGTAGGTCGAGGTTTCTTTGTAGATCCATGAGCAGTGCTGCTATTTGCACATAGTCCTTGATCAGCGATCTGAAGTATCCTGTCAAACCCAGAAACCACATCAATTCTAGTAATGTTGCTGGTGCTTTCCACTTGGCTATGGCTTCTAGCTTGGCCACATCTGGTCTGATTCCCATTTTGCTGATCCTCACTCCCCCAAAGACGACCTCTGAGAAGAACAACTTTGTCTTCAGTGGCGATAGGGACAGGTCTTGCTCCTGACACCTGACCAGGAATTTGTGTACTCATTGCAGCAGCTCCTCAAACTCATCTCCCACCATTCCATTGTCATCCACAAATGTCTCCAATCCCAACTCCATTATGATGTCCCTGAATGCTAGATTCGTCATGTCCGAGAAGCATGCAGGTGCTCCTAAAAGTCCCATGGGCATTTGCCAGTAGCACTGGAACCCTCTCCCTTCTGTGTATATGCACAGGTATGGCTGGTCCACTTCCTCTACTTCTATTGCATAGAACCCCGATGCCAGGTCTACCATACACACATATTTGTGCCCTGCTAACCTTTGTTGCTTTGCTCTTATATCTCCCTGCAACATTGGTGCCACTGTTACCACCTTGTTGATCTCTGCAAAGTTCTGACAGACCTGCCATTTGGGTTTCCCAGCCCTTTCTGGCGCTTGCCTGTCCAATCTTGGTGGCGGTCTCTCTGGTAGATCTGTGCTTGGTGCTTCCCCTTGCTGCATGCATTCATCTTCCACTATCCACCTGATCTCGTCTATTGTCAGCCCTGGTGCCCTGTGTGCTTTCTGCACCAGCATGGTGGGGTGTACTGCCCTGACCTCATCCAATCTGATATCCCACAGTATGCCTGCTTCATTGAACTCATCTAGCATGGGTAAGTACCACTCCTTCTGGGCTTGCATCAGTGGCTTCTGGTGGACTTTTAAGGGAAACTTCACATCCTTTGGAATGTTTAGCCTGAACTTGATGAAGTCCACCAGCTTGACTTCTTGTACCGACAGTGTGAACATGTCTGCAAACTCTGCTACCAGCTGTTTCACCTGCTGGAGCTTATCCAGCAGTAAGTCTCCATATTTGACTGTCTCCACCACCTTTTTCACCCTCAGTGGATAGAATGGGCCCTTTTCTGTGAGTCTCATGAACACCTCCCTGTTGTCCTCCTCCACCTCCACGCTCATCTCTGCTAGCTGTTCTTCCACATCTGCTTGCCCTTCTCCCTGCTGTCCTCCCACTCCCACTGCTCCTACATCCTTCTCACCTCCACTTCCCTTGCTCTCTCCTTCCTGGTCTTGTACCCATTTCTCCTCACTTCCTCCTTCTGCTTGCTCCTTTTCCTCTTTTGGTCCCCATACCTGGGTGGGTAGTACCGATGTGGGGATGTTTCTTCATGCAAAGTTCATGATCCTCTGCTTCATGTCCTGGTGTGGTAACACAATCAAGTCTGATCCATAGTTGTGTACTGCTTTGGTCCTGTCCAGTATTGGTTTTCCTATCAGCATTCTCCATGCCCCTCCACTCAGGAACACCTTGAATGATGTTTCCACCACTACTGGTCCCCACCACACCTTGCCTGACCATGTGCCCTTGGACCACACCAGTGACCCATCTGTCATTCTCAGTGTTTGTGTGGATGGATCCAGCTCAGCCAACCTCCTTGCCACCTTCTGGTATGCATCTGAGTCTATGGCATTTATCATGGCTCCACTGTCCACCATTGCTAGGAACCTTACACACTCTCCTCTTGGGCCTTCCAGACTCGGTACTGCTAGGAATGGATGGCTTCTGTGCATGCTGATCGGTTTGCCAGTCGCATCCACCATGTAGATATCAATGACTGCATTCATCTCAGTCTCTATGTTATGGATAGCCAGTGTTCTCTCCTCTACTGCCTCTTGTGCTGTGTTGTTGCTGGGTGGATCAACTCTTGGGACTACAACTGACCTGCTAATGCTTGTAGCCCCAGGTTGTTTTCCTCCTGCTCCCATTCCCATGCATTCTCGTGTTCTGTTTGTCCCTCTCCTACTTGCCAAGTATCCCATGGAGTTACTGCGTGCACCATTGATGTTGTCTGGTTTGTCTGCAGGATCATTGTGGTTGCTGGCCCTGTGTGCCCTGCCTGCACTCCCATCATCTGAGCTTGAGTTGCTCTCCTTAACATCCCTGCCACTAGCTGTCTCCACCATGTCTTGTGTGGTTGGAGTGTCTCATATGTTGTGCACGTGTTGCCTATGTGTGGTGAGTCTGTGACTAGTCCACATGAGAAGCATTCTCCTGCCCCCACTGTCACTGTTCCTGGCTTCAGTGGGTATGGTCTCTCTAAGGATGGGGGCATGTCATATCTGTGCATTTTGTGCCACAGCTCAACATCTGCCTTGTACTGACATTTGCCTATCTCCATGTTCAGCCTGTGTGGGAGTGTACTCGCCTTCTCCAGTATTTGCGACCTTGTTAGTGGTGCTCGCTGTGCTCTGGGGTACATTCCTGCCATGTAACCCATGTTTGCTCCCTGCACAGTGAGTGTCTGCTGTGGTGCTCTGGCAAACTGTCCCTGTAGGTGGGGTATGATGGCTGGTCAAGGCACTCCCCTCCCACTCATTCCTGCTGCACAGAGGCTTAGACTTGCCATTTGCTGCTGGAGGAGTGCATTTATCACCTGATCTCTTGCTTGCTCTTTATGCTGCTTCTCCTTGTTTCATCTAAGTTTTTCTACCTTGATGCTTTGTACTGCTGCTATGAACTCTTCCCAACTGGAGTAGTCTTCATCGAGCTCATCCCTGAGCACTTGTGGTGCTCCCTCTATCGTGCATGTGACCAGCATGCCTTCCACATCTCCCATGCTCAGCACAAGCCTCTTGACCTTTTCAGCCCACAGGACATGTCCATAGTCCCCTGCTCTCCCTTCCTCTACCCATTCTCCCACCTCTTCCTCCTTTAACACCTGATCCTTGACTTGCTCTTGCTGCTGCACCCTGGTTAGCTTTGGCTGCCTTGCTGGTGGCCACCTCCTCATAAATGCCACTTTCAGGGTCCTCATGTCTCTTTTGTCCTCTGATGGTAGACCCATGAACCAGTTATCTGCATAGCTTCCTGGAGCTAACTGGAGTTCAAAGCACTCTATTTTCCTTGTTTCTGACCATGAGTCTGGTATCGCCAGCTGGAACTGTGCAAACCACTCTGTCGGTTCCTCTCAGTTGCCATAGTCCCCATGGAACAATGGTATTATCTTTGCTGTTTCCAGCATGGTTCTGTGGTACATGTTCTGTGTCGGTGGTGCATATGTTGTCTCTTGTCCGAACTGTACATGTGGCAGTTGCATGACTGTTGGTCTGCAATATCTAACATGTTGGGTTGCTCATGGGGTTGGGGACAGAGGCATTGTTGGTCATGTGCTGTGTGTGTTGTACATGTATGTTGCTGTTGGCATTGCAAAGATAGCTGGTTGCAGTCTGAACTCCAGACCATTCTCTGCTGTGTTCTGCTGCATGCCTGTTTCCATTTCCACTGAGAATATCTGTGAACCTCTCCATTCTCTCCTGTCAATTCCTAGTACCCTTGTGTCCTCATCTGATACTGATGACTCTGTGATGCTGCTCTCTGAGGTTGGTTTGCTGTCCACCACCTGATTTCGTTGCCTGATGCCTCTGAGTGATGCTACCATGCAGAGTGAGATTGGGTCCATTGCCACTCTCCACCCCAAGGTTTGGATTCCTCTCTCATCACCAGATGGAGATGCCAGACTGAAACCTGTGATGTGTACTGAACTGGTCTATGCTACCTCCTCCCTCACCACTACAACCCCTTGAGACCCCTGCCACCTAGTCACATGCCCCTGCTACTCTTCACTCCTACTGCCCCTGGCTCCCCTCTGCCCATGCCCGTGCCCCTCCCCATTCCAATGAGCAGGGGACAGAGGAGGGCAACACCAAATGGGAGATGAATGGGAGATGAGTGAAGAGATGAAGAGCAAGAGTGAGGTTTATATATGCCTGCTGACATGTACATTACCCATGGTCATGTGACATCACATGACTCCAGTGTGAGCCTGAAATGACAAGTCAGTCTTGAGGCTATTACTGATGGATTAATTCACTCATAACTCATGCAATTCTCAACTGATCTTTTCGCAAATTTGAGGGATGATAGTACTCAGCATGACCTACTGGATGATACCACCCACATGCTGTGAATGCTTGTAGAAAATGAGATATGTTAATTTTTGTATCCAACAAGTCTGGGCATATATCTCCACCATTTCTGTACACTGATACTACTCACTGACATCTACATAATGGTGCCTAGCATGTTCCAACATGTCTACTTGTTCTGGAGATATTCCATATCTTAGGTGCAAGTACACTCATTATTTTGTATGTGTAATATGTTTCTCATTTCTGGGCAGTTCCTCTCACCATGCCAGTCCCATAATGTTCCCCTCATTGAGCCATTCAGATTGTCATATGTTTCATCTGATTCTTCCCAGCCAATGTAGAGATATGCCCATCTTCAATTCCAGAGGTGTGCATGACAAAGATTCCCTGGTAGCCAGATTGTCAGTGTGATTCTTTAAAGGTTCACTATGCTTTCCCACATGTCCTTGACCATCACCCATGGTTTCATGTCCATCCCCCTACCCAATATTGTTCTGCTACTCTATCTACTCTATAGAGTCCATAGAGTCCATAGTCTCTGTGAAATCTGCAGGTGGTACCAGGTCTGTGAATAATCTGTACTGTTTGCAGTGTAGAGCTGTGCCTTTGTGCCAAATTGCGAAATTGGTGCTTTACTAATAGTGTCTGACACATCTGAAGGTTCTAACTAGCTGCTGCCTTGAGTAACTTATAGTATGACAGTTCTGGCAAACTGGTGTACTGAGTAACTTATAGTCTGACCACCCTGAGTGAGTCTAGTGCTGTCCAGGCCCAGCTTGGCTTTTGAGGGCTCTGTTGGAATATTAGACTGCCCTCTTAGTAGTACTTACTTTGATGCAAAGGCTTGTTGCTTACATAAGCAAAAATGCGAACATACAGTAGGATAAATTTTCTCCCTTCCTCAGTAGCTTGGAGTTACTGAGGAGTAAGTTTCCTTTTCATATTTAGTCCTTATATTTACTGATCACCTAATCTGCCAGTGCATGCTGAAATGCTGGCCCTCAGTCAGCCAGATCATGAGCAATTGTTGTCAAAATCTTCTCTGGAGTTAGATGTCTTCACAAGTCCCAAAAGACAGCTTTTTTTTGATTGTGTTATACCCATTCTCATGGCTGCTGTTCCAACAAGCTTATGTCTTGAGTAACTTATAGTCTGATTGTTCTGCCAAGTTATGCCCTGAGTCACTTATAAGTCTGACTGCTCTGATAAGCTGGTGTACTGAATAGCATACAGTGACTCCGAAAACCCTTTCCATGTTTGCCCTATTTTCAGTGCATGCAGTGTACTGCCAGACACATGGAGAATCACACTAAGCTTTGGTGGAGTCATAAATAGTACCTAGTCCTGGCTGCAATTTGGCTCCTAGGTCATGTGATTTCATTCACATGGTCTGGAGATATGGCCATTTTAAAACAGCATGTCCATGGAAAGGGTTTTTTCACTTTTGAATTGGTAACTAAGATCTTATTCAAAACATCCAATAATTGCTATTGTTTGGTGATACAAACAAAGATACATGTGTAAACAATATGTCTGAGTTTAAAAAAATTCAAATACCTCTTTGTTCCCAACCACCATTATGGTCAGACCCCTTTCTCTTACTCAGCAAAGCACCATTCTCTCTTTGCTTGACTCTGGCCATTCTGGTGAAGCTATTGCCAAGCAAATTGGTGTCAGCCCCTCTACTATATCCAAACTTCATTCTAAGAGGCGTTCTAGCCTTCCTAAGGCCCTTGGAGGCTGTCCTTCTAAGCTTTCCCCTGCCAATATTTGCCATGCTCAACATCTTATTACCTCTGGCAAGGCTGAAAATGCAGTTCAAGTCACCAAAGCCCTTGGAAACATCATCAACCAGCCTCTCTCTGCTAATACTGTTCGTCATCACTTGAAAAAATCTGGTATGAAGTCTGTAGTCAAGACCAAACATCCTATTCTCTCAGCCAGACATCGCAAGGCTCGCTTGGATTTTGCTTATACCCACAAGGACTGGACTATAGAGGACTGGAAGAGGGTTGTATGGTCTGATGAGACCAAAATTAATCGCCTAGGGTCAGATGGACACAAGTGGGCTTGGAAAAAGGTTGGGGAGGGACTTAATGATAGGCTGGTACAAGGAACTCTCAAGTTTGGAGGGGGTTCCTTGATGATGTGGGGGTGTATGACTTGGGATGGTGTTGGCTATGCTACAAAGATTGATGGTAGGATGGATGGGGACCTTTACCTTCAGATTTTGAAGGATGAGCTTCAACAAACATTGGAGCATTATGGTCTCAATCCATCTGATACAATCTTTCAGCAAGACAATGATCCCAAGCATACTTGCAAAAAGGTTAGAGATTGGCTAGAAGAGCAGGAGTTTGGGACCATGGTATGGCCTGCACAGTCTCCTGACCTCAATCCCATTGAACATCTCTGGGGTTGCCTGAAAAGAAGGCTTGCAGGGTATGAAACCCCCCCTAATGGGATTCATGAGCTATGGGAGAGAGTTCAGGTGGAGTGGGAGGGGATTTCAGTGGAGGAGTGTCAGAAACTAATTGAAAGCATGCCTAGAAGGGTTGAGGCAGTGCTTAGAGCAAAAGGTGGATATACTAAGTACTGATAATTTCTAAATACCCTTGTAAATTCAAAAGTGAAAAAACCCTTTCCATGGACATGCTGTTTTAAAATGGCCATATCTCCAGACCATGTGAATGAAATCACATGACCTAGGAGCCAAATTGCAGCCAGGACTAGGTACTATTTATGACTCCACCAAAGCTTAGTGTGATTCTCCATGTGTCTGGCAGTACACTGCATGCACTGAAAATAGGGCAAACATGGAAAGGGTTTTCGGAGTCACTGTATGGTCTGACAGTCCTGACAAGCTTATGTCTTTACTCACTTATAATCTCCATGTTCTGAAAAGCTAGTGTCATAGTATGGCACATCTGAAAAGCTACTTTACTGAGTAACTTATAACCTGACTGTTCTGAGAAGCTTGTGTCCTGGGGAACTTATAGTCTGACTGTTCTGAAAAGCTAGTATCCTGAGTAATATATAATATGATTGTTCTGACAAGCTGGTATGGTGAGTAACTTATGGTCTGACAGTTCTGACAATTAACTGTTCACTGACTGACTGGCTGACTTATCTGCTGCTTTGACTGATAGAATTGGATCAACTTACATGCAGATCTTCTGGCTTGACTGACAGCACTGGATGAACTGACTTGCTGAGTAACTTGCTGTCTAACTTCAGTGATAATACTACACTGACTGACTGACTGATGAACTAATTGCCTGTTGTTAGAAAGTTTGTCTGCTGCAAGTCTACATCAGTCCTATCAGTCAAATCAGTCAACCCAGTTGTAGCAGAAAAAACGTAGGTTTGCTGATGTGGACTTAGTGGAAATCCCAAATGCCACCAGCAAGAAGGAAATGGTGCTGGAATTTGTACATGGCATGGTACTCATCACTATACAAAAGACATTTACTGACAAGATCTCTGTCTTGACCTTGCCATGGGACCAGTGCTCTACACAGTGGGGGGGTACCCTGAACAAGAGCCTTCAATTGAGTGACATGAAGGGGCACAGATACTGTTGGTGCAGTCTACTGTTGATATATTTGGATTCCATGTGCCATGTTCAACTGGCTAGCTAAAATGATCACCAGTTTACTGTACCCACTGGCATGTGAGCATTATAGAACCTTGCATCTATGCTAGCACAGACTGCTGGGATATTAAACTGCCCCTTTAGTAGTTTATATTTAGTGCGAGGGTTTGTTGCTTACATAAGCAAAATGTGTACATACAGTAGGGTAAATTTTCTCCCTTCCTCAGTAGCTTGGAGTTACTGAGGAGTAAGTTTCCTTTTTATATTTAGTCCTTTTATTTACTGATCACTTGTAGTTAAATATCTGACAGGTAGATATCAATATACAGTAGTTTGGAGTTACTGAGGATTAAATATCTGACACAGACAACATTGACTGAGAGGCTATTGAATAAATCATCCTGGACACCTTGGACAGTTGATCATATGCTCTCTCATGCATCAAGAGGTAAGCAACATGTGCTTACCTCATAAGCCTTGCTTTTGCTGAAAAATGGAGTGCATGAGCATCAAGTGTTCATGTTGTGTCAATGCTTGTCTAAGCATCTCTGCAGCAGACTTTGGTTGTTGCAAATAGCATGTCCATGAATTGGCTGATAGGGTGTGACCACTGTTGATGCAGATGCATGTATGCAAATATTTAGATATACTGACCTTAATGTAGTTCCACTGTGTCTCCAGGGAGAAGGACTTGCAGCCCTCCAAGGATGTTGTGCAAAAATGTCTGCAATGGTCATAGCAGTGCAAACAATGCCAAAAAGATCCCTTACAATAGATCCAAAATTGGTATGTGCCCCACTGATCAGACAGTTAGCACTGTCTCTTCCATGTATCAGAGGACTCCTGGTTACTCTGCTTTGCTATCACTGGGCAAGCCACAGTGGAACCCTTCTAGAGTCCCCTCAGGTAGGCCCAGCTGCCATTGGGTGAAGATCCATAGTATGGTGTTGTTAACTTCGATGGACTTGCATACAAACAGGGCATATGACAGATGGAATTGCAGGAGATACCATAGAAGGATAAGTACAGTGAACTATGTCAGGGAAAGCAAGCACATCATCCTTGGCAATGTTCAAGAACTCAACCATGTCTGGCAACCTGGCAACTGGGATATGAATGAAGTGTCCTTGCCCCAACTCACCCAGATGTGTCAATAGCATTTCTGCCAAATTTCTTATACCTAGACTATAATTATATGGCTGATAAAAGAACAAGGGTTAACTTTCACAGACCCAAATGAATGACTGGAGTCACCTTGCTTGTACTTGAGCTTTTCTTCCAGAGGGAGAGCAAATGTTTCTGCTCCCAAGTCAAACATGACTTGTACCTCTTTCACAGCACCATGATTTTTGAGGCTGCAGAGAAATTCAGTCAGCTGCTGGAGCCATTGCTTCTATGTGCATCTTGCAGCCCAGAGTATGTATATCACCAACATGCATCAATACTCACTACCAGAAACCACATGTCACAGCAACCTCCCACAGCTGGTCTATTTCCACCTGATTGCCTTCTTTGAGAAGTTTAAAGTCAATGGTCAATAGGGAGTGTATGGGTACATTGTCAGGGAATGCAGGCAGAGATATACCAGGCATGATAACAGTGGTGCAGCTTGCAGAAGAAGCTGATGACTGACTGATTCTTCAGGCTCCTAGATAGACTGTTGGCCAGTGTGGGCAGTGTCATATTGCTGGTTTAGTAGGTAGCCACTGACACAACACAGTTTTTGAGATTTGAAACCAGTTTTAATGACAAATGGAATGTCAATCCTGTACTTGAAATATAATTTGTCATTTAGGAAATGTGAAAACTTCAAATGATGTACCAAATTAAATGTGGATTCAAACTTTATATATTGTTGTCACATTTAGGTACTGGATCAGATGGTGAGCTGTTCACCATTTCATCATGAGCCTTGGGAGTTGTGTGTGCTGACATCATCACAGGGGCCATGTTGGATGTGCCCAGCAAGGCCAATAATGCCTTTGGCCTCATTTCACTCAGGGTATGAGCCAGTTTTCAAGGGCAAAGAGAGACAGCTAGCACCTCCAGACCAACATACACAGGTGTGCTGATTAACAATTTCCTCAATTCTGGGCCCACTGATTCCCCTACATCCATATCATAATGGAGGTATTCAGTCAGTGCATGGATAGTGCCAGGTGCATTGAACTCATACATTCACAATAGGGCATCCAGGAGGATGTTCTCCTTACCTGGTACATACTTGATATCAAAATCAAACTCAGCCAGCTTTTCAAGCCAGCATGCTTGTCAGCCAGAGAGGTCCTTCTGCTCAAGAAGGTACATCAAACTTTTATGGTTGGTAACCCACATAAACTTAGTGCCCTGCAATATGTCACAATGGCATAGCATCATTTCAACCCCAGCAAGGAGTTCCTGCTCATGCACTGGGTAGTTTCATTGGGCTGATGACAACCTCACAGAGTAGAATGCAGCTACCTTGGAAGACTTCCAGTCCAGGCCCTGCACTATTACCCCACTGATTCCATTTCCACAGGCATTGGTCATTACCCAGATGGGATCCCCATTGGAACTGTAGTCCAACGGCACACAGCAATGAGGTGCACAAGCAGTGACATACTGTTTGATGGTATTGAAGGCATGTTGTTTGGTGAATGTCCATCAGAAAGGATGAGTCTCAGTGCTGTAGGGAGAGGGAACTCCCTAGTAGGATGTTGGGTGGTAAGAGAGTGGTTGAGGGTTTTGTTTGATTTTTCTGAGGGGGTTGATCCCTGTTTTGTACTTAGAGCTGGGACTTAGGGCGAGGTGAGTGGCTGATTAGTAAGCATGGTTGGACTTGGACTCAAGTTTGTACTAGCTACAAAACAATCATCACTATAGAGGCTGGAGAGCACAGGGTGGTGTAACCAGTCTGTGGCAGTCTCTTCTGTTTTCTGCCCCTGGGAGTGAGGTCAGGACAGCTCTAGGGAAGTCCTAGAGTGGTGGGACTGAGCAGTATTGTTGGGTTGTTCAGCTGAGTCTTTCTAGTTTCTTTTCTTTTTATTTTCTCTACTAGTTCTTCTCCACAACAGGGTCCCTAAGGTCAAACTAGCCTTTAGATCCCATTTCCCTTGCCATTTCTTAGTAATCTCTACAGTGCTGGCTTCAGTGAGCACTCCCAATGGTATGTGCACCTTGTAAATATCATCTGCAAGGTAGCCTACTGATCCAATGAATCCCTTGCATAGCATCTGGTTGGTAGGGACCTTCCAATTGATGATACAGTCTGTTTGCAGTTCTCTCTGACAGCCTGACATCTCTTTGTTGCCCTTCAGTTTGATCTTTCTTTTGGTGATGTTTATGACTCTGCTTTGAGACATTGGGTTCCTCTGGGGTAGCAGCAGCACTTTCAACTGCACACTTCCCATTCATTTGTCCCTTGGATCTTGGGACATAGTCACAATAACTGAGTGAGCAATCTCAAGAACCTCTGCCATAGCAATGACTTTCTTTAGAGATGAGACCTTGGGATTCAGCTTTTCTTTCCACAGATCATGCTGGAGTTCTTTGTGGAGACCTGACCACAACTTATGGACTTTGGCACATTCATCATCTTCTCCAATCATGCACCACAGCTCATTCAGCTCAAACATGTAGTCTTTCATGGTTTAGAGCCCTGATAAAATGTCTGAAGCTTCTTGTTGATGCAGCCAGAAGTTGATTGGGAAACAATAGTTAAACATTTCCATAAAAAAATCTGACAACCTCCATTTGTAGGGGATCACCAGATACCTTGCACACATAGAACTCGTGTGCTTTGCCTGCATCAGTAAACTAGTACTTGGCTGTCCAGATCTGTCCAGTTCTGGACAGTGCCCCAGGCCCTCCAGAAGCCTCTAGCAAGGTACCTAACTGGCTAGAATTGTCCAGGACTGTCCCAGACTGATGACAGAACCCTACAGTGTCCCTAACTTTCCTAGCACTGTCCAAGACTGCTACAGTACAGAGTAGTACTACTGTCTACACTACCACAGCCAATCACAGGTCTGTACAGATAGCTGTTACAACTACACAACCACTTAATAGTTACAATGCATGGCAATGGATCATATCAATTGATAATCATTCAACATAATACATACTACAGCACATGTTTGTAAAGTACAGATAAAGATATTACATGATTACTAAGCAGGGGCACTGCCAGGGTGGCTAACATACCTGAACTGTGAGGGACATCAGGGCTATTACACCCATGCCAAGATTGAGGACAAGAAGGGATGGGGGGGACTAACACCCCCCAAAGCAAAGAGAAAAAATAGCAGAGAGATGAGTGATGATGAGAGACAACAGTGGGGAATGATGGGAGATGAGTGAGAGAAGCAGAAAGAAGAGAGGACAGGTTTATATACTGTTGCTGACATGTTATTTCTCACAGGTCATGTGACTCAATTTTGACTCGAAAGTGTTGAGAATGCAGGTTTGGCAACATATGTGCAGGGGTACAGGCAAGGCTCATATCACATGGATGGGACTACTCAGACATGACAAGGCAGGATGATGGGCATCAAGGACATTGTTATTTTTTTTGTCATACTCCAACAAGCCACAGTGATATCATATGTAGATTATGTAATCAGCAAGCTCTCAACTTGCATGGACCAAAGGCCATCTCAACACTCCCCCTCAAGTTGAGGGCTATGTTGACTTTGTCTAGGACTTTTGGAGTCCTCTATTAGTTTCTGTGGTCGCTCTATTAATTTCTTTGACATCGAGATTTAGATGTGACTTGTGACATGTTATCTGTCACATGCTCTGGGTCTGTTGGCAGAGTAGGTGGCATTTGTGGCCTCTCGCTACACAGCCCAGCCCTCTCGAAGTCAGAGAAAGGTGGTAAGCATCCCTTTGCCTCCCCCTCATGATTTCATGTCTGATCTCGTGATTGTGGATTTGTGTCCTCTCAGTTTCGTTTAGATGGCTTATGGAGTAGATGTAGTTGCCAGTCAGTTCAATTCTGACTTCTTCAGCCATCTTAGTCCTGGCTCTAGCATCTCATGTGGTTGTGTCATCATCACATTGTTTCGACGCTCGTGTGAGCCTATTCAACACCTCTGAGATAGTTCATTCTGTCCATTTGGAATGGTGTATGCCCTGAGGTAGTGTGGGCATTTCTTACATGTGTGGTGAGTAGTTGCTCACTCTCCCTTGCACTGTACTTAGGCTAATTTTTGGCCAGATCATGTGGCTCATAAGGATTGTAATTGGCTTCATGGAAACATTTATGAGAAGCCTGGTCAGTTTGTTTGACCATTTCTTTCGCTCGATTTTTTTTGTCTCTTTTACAGATTTGAGTGCTTCTTGGCACCATATTTTTTATGTGGGGGTGGCTATTGTTGCTCGTGTACTATGGTGTTCATATTCCCCCTCATGAGCAGCACATGGCCTGTATTCACATTTTTAATTTTGGGGTGCTATTTCAGTAAGTGGCATGGCTCTCGCTTTGGCCTATAACTGTTATTATATTGGGTGAACTCAAAATGAATCAGTCACCATAGGTGTGATTTGTTATTTGCAAGAGTTAATAAGGCCAGGTTTGAGTGCTGGCATGCAATAGTGTGCAGCCCATAGCTCCCCCTTGAACAGCACTTGCCCTTTCTGCTAAATACCACTCACTTGTGTGGATTTTTGACATTTTTATGTGATGGAAATTTTGAATTCATTTTATTTTTATTGATGGTCATTGTGCCATCCATCGCCTCAAAACGGTGGCACTCTATCTTTTTAGAGGAAAATACTTCAGCATATTTTCCTCTGTTCGCTTCCATTGGTCAGCACATCCCTATATGACCAAACCACACATGTGCACTGTAGGGAGTCCATACTCCCTAAGGCCACAGAACACCCCAAGTGGCTTTTCTCCACATCATCTGTCACTCACTTGCACATTGTAGAGAAGAGAGATGGGGACCCTGGGAAAAGGTCAAAGGTCTCCTAGTGAGAAGAGGGGGGGGGGAATTTGTCCCAGGAGGCTGGAGTTGCCTGCTGGAGGGTCAAAGAGTATAGGGAAAAGACCAAAAATGCGCCCAGAAATCCAAATAAAAGCTGTGATAATGTCTAGGGACTGTCTGGGAATGAAGAACTATTATTCCGAGTCTTCCTTCGTCTTATTTCCAGCTTCTCATCTGGGGTAGCTCGTCTGTTATTCTTCTAAGTATGTACAGTACACTCAAAGTACTCGTGTGAGCTTACATAAGCCACAATGCGTGCAAACACTAAGTAAAAAGACAAGAAAAGATAAAAGAAAACAAATCAGTAAGTAAAAACAATGAAATAAATGAAATATCCTGGTAGGGAGGATACTTTCTCTACAACATCCCCCTACAATCATGGCACCACCCCACTAAAAAATATCACCACATGCTGCAATAAACAAACCACCCATCATACACTCATTGTGTACCCCTATTCCCACCAGTAACATTGCTGCCAACTCCTCAGCTTCCATAATAAGGCCATCCCCTATCACACCCGATCTGCCCTCAACATGTGATTGCCAAACACTGTCTGTCGGTGATCTCCTCTGACCTATCATGTGTCACCTTATCTCCTTGGCACCTATATCCATCCTACAAGCACCGAAGCTGTCGCCCACTTCGTAATGCTGCCCACCGCATCCTTCCTTAGTCAATAAAATCACTGCCAGCCTCCACTGTGCATTGTCACTACTCAGGCATGTGCCTTATTCCACTTCTCCTTTTCTTACTTTCATTTTATGGACCTTTCTTGCTCTGTCTTCTGTGTATATTGTTGTAGCACATGTGATTGTTTGTGTGTCAGCCTTTGTGGTTTCATTTATTTTCTTTTGACATATGACAGATCCAAAAGTTTCTGATTTTACCTTAGAAACCACTGTCCTTACACTACAAAAGTCTGCTGTACCTAGAAAAATAACCACCCATCTTTTGGAGTCACTATCTGTGTGTCTAAGAGTCTTCCTGAGTCCCTAGAGTCATTTTCCAGAGTATTTGTGAGTCATCAGAGTGTCCCCAGAGTCCCCAGAGTCCTTCTTATCGTCTATTCATGAAAGGTAAGACTGTGCAATTCATGGACAGGCCCATCCAACAGATCACATAGGGAAGCACAAATAATGTGCTGGCCCATCCATGTGATTTCATATGGGGACTGCACACCACATGGACGGGCCGGCACATGGTGTGATGCAGGGCAGCATAACTCATGGATGGGCCCACCCAGGATATAAGGTAGCAGTACATAACTCATGGACAGGCCCTGCCTGTGTATGAGCAGAGACCACACAACTCATGAGTGGGCCCCTCCAAGATACCAGGTAGGAGAGCATAACTCATGGACAGGCCTGGCCATGGAATGAAAGGTAAGACTGCACAATTCATGGATGGGCCCATCCGACATATCATGTAGGGAAGCACAACTAATGTGCTGGCCCATCCATGTGATTTCATATGTGGATTGCACACCACATGGATGGCCTGGCACATGGTGTGATGCAGGGCAGTGTAACTCATGGATGGGCCTGCCCAGGATATAAGGTAGCAGTACATAACCCATGGATGGGCCCTGCCTTTGTATGAGCAGAGACCACACAACTCATGAGCAGGCCCCTCCAAGATACCAGGTAGGATGGCATAACTCATGGATGGGCCTGGCCAAGATATAAGGTAGGAGTGCATAACTCATGGATGGGCCATGCCTTTATATGTGCAGGGACCACACACCTCATGAGTGGGCCCAGCCAAGAAATCAGGGAGGAGGGCATAACTCATGGATGGGCCCATCCAACATATCACATAGGAAGCACAACTAATGTGCTGGCCCATCCATGTGATCTCATATGGCACTGCACACCACATGGACAGGCCAGCAAATGGTGTGATGGGGGGTGG
The DNA here is from genome assembly GCA_024613145.1 of Pisolithus marmoratus. Lineage (NCBI taxonomy): Eukaryota > Fungi > Basidiomycota > Agaricomycetes > Boletales > Pisolithaceae > Pisolithus > Pisolithus marmoratus. Next base: position 27,071 of record JANFAE010000074.1, read on the forward strand.
CATAACCCATGGATGGGCCAGTCCATGATATGACATGGGGTGGCATAGCCCAGGGATGGGTCCATCCAAGCTATAAGGTAGGTCTGCATATGTGCATGAATGGGCCCTGCCTTAGTATAATCTAGGACAGAAAAACTCATGAGGGGGGCTGGACATGATGTTATATAGGACTGCACAACTTGTGGTCTGGCCCATCTGTGATGTGAAGGCAAGACTGTGCAAATCATGGATGGGCCCATCTGTGATATGAAGGTAAGAGCACACAACTCAATCCGAGACCAGTCTCCATGATATGGATGCAGGACATCACAAGTCATTGGCTGGCCTGTCGATGACAAATGCTGTGCAAATGAGGCATTGTACTGCCTGTGATAGCAGGTTGGGAGGCATAACCCATGGACTCGCTGATATGTGATATGGAGTATGTCTGCAGGACTCGTTTGTGGACCAACCAACATATCATGTTGGACAGGATTGCTCAGGGGCTTGCATGTCTGCGATTAGAGGTAGGGTGGATCGAGAAATGGCCAGCCTGTGGTCTGACATAACATGCCAGTGGTGGCCATGGCAGAAAGAAAAGAAGTTGATGAAATCTAATAATGTAACATGACGGACAATAGCAATTTTTTCACCCATCATCCCATCCCCCACCAATTGCATTGCAGCTTACAATTTGCTTGCAATATATTTCCCAACAACAGTCAATGTCTCAAGTACCATATGGCTGGCAGATGCAGTTGATGGACAAGGTTTCTGAATATATGCAGGGTAGATTTTGGGAGGAGGAGTTCACCAGACAGCATGCACTTCTGGATATATCAGTTCCAGTGCCATTGGTATGTCAAGCTGATCACATGATTCAAGTAATCATACAAGCATATCTGCATCCTGGTGAGTTGAGAGAATCCATGCAGAAGAATCCACTCATCCCAGGAAAGTTACAGTCCACAGTACTCAGTGCAGAAAAAAAAAGACCCACGATATTGTGGCATCGCTGGGATATGATGAAATCATGGCTCCAACCATGGTCTTGGATGGAAATGGAAACATCAAGCTATGGTACCTTCCAGGAGCCATAAACCATATACATCAGGTGATTAACTCTCAATATCTCAACATTGTGCAATATTCAACTACATCCAAGAAAAATGTTTGGGACTCACTTAATATATTGAGATCTCCACTGGAGGAAAGTGTCGAGAAACTGCACAAGCATGGCTGGAGAACAGACCAGGTACTATTCTGCAAAATGGTGGATCTCATGGGAAGCATAGACCTCTCACCAGCATGGTATCAGCAAGGTCGTGGGGTAGGATACCTTCCTCTCTCTAGGGTTATATATCAATGACATGTAGGCAGCCCCAAAACTTTCACCCCAAAGTATCAAAACTATTAAAGTCAGGTGAGGAAAGTAACAGTGTGTGGCAATGGGTGAATCAAATGTCTGAAGTGCATGCCCTTCTATCCAGAACACTGGCCATTATCCATCCACAGATGTTTTCTGCAGGGCGGGAGGCTCTCATCCAACTCGACATGAAGGCAAAGCAATGGAAAGATGCAGATATATCATCCATACTACCCAGTTGGAATGCCATCTATAGCAGCATGTCTATTATGGTTAACTGTGCAACTCCTTACCACATGGATATCAACAGATGGGAGCAGTGGTTGGACATGCTGCTCACAGTGAGGGATTATCTGCCCCTTGATTTTGTCATTCCAACATTCAAACTATGGTTCTGCTATAATCCTGGCACAATCATTGCTATGTCAGGATCTGCATTAGAACATGGGGTTGGGTATACAACTGGTAATCGTGCATGCCTTGCATACTACATGCAGCATAATGTTCATGAATCAGTCAGTGTTGAGTTATGCTGCCTGCCCAATATCTCAGATCTGCAGCCTACAGTCATTGTTAATTCCTAGATAATTAGTGAAATATATAGAGATAGATGAAAACAGAAACCCCAGTTGATCTGTATCCCCAGAGACATAACCTACCTTACCCATGATATACCTCAGAAATTTAACTTGATTAATTTCAGATCTCTGTTGAACAGCTTTATGACAGCCATATCATGGCACTGTAGGGAGTCCATACTCCCTAAGGCTGCAGACCACCCCTAGCGGCCTTCCTCACTCTCAGTAGTCACCCATCCACACATTATGGCACTCCCTTGGTTAACAACATCACCACATATGCTAACGTCACACCTTTCATCACATCACGAGCCCCCATTGCTGCCAGCAAAATCGCTGCTGACTCACCAGCTGTCATATTAAGCCCACCCCCTATCATCACACAGTCCCTTCTCAACACATCACTAGAACACTGCCCATCAGCAATCCCTACCAACCTGTCACACGTCACCTGATCTCCTCAGTGCCTATGTTCACACAACAAGTGCTGAAACTGTCGTGTGCTTAGTAACGCTGCCCACCATGTCCCTCTTTGGTTAACAAAATCACTGCCAGCCCCACTCCACTTCCTTTCAACACAAGTATGTAGTTATACCTTTTCTGCTTTACTTACTGTCATTTTTCTGGACCTTGGTTGGTTTATCTTCATCTACATTGCCACACACATGTGGTTGTCCATACATCGGCCTTTGTATTTTATTTTGTTACTTTTTGACATATGACAGATCTGAGATATTCCGATTTTTACCATAGATACCTCTGTCTTTATGCTACAAAAGTCTGCCATACCTAGAAAATAAATCACCCACCTTTTGGCATCAACATCTGCATGTCTAAGACTCTTCCTGAGTCCCAAGAGTCATTTTTCAGAGTATTTTTGAGTCCCCAGAGTCCCCCAGAGCCTGTCTTGTCATCTATTCATCCTACTTGAGTCCTCCTGCCCCAGAAATGCTGCTTCATCTACTATAAGCCCACTACAAAGTCTACAGCATCTTCCTACAAGTTCAAGATTCCTTAATTGCCGCCCTTCAGGTTTTTTGCCTCCAAGAAGTATCTCCAGTTCCCCAGAAGTCATCCTGCAACCGTCTAAGGCAGACTTTCGAGTTTTCTGCCACTACACTTTGCTGAACACCAAGAAAAATCCTCTCTCATCTTCTAGCCCCCTCTTCTATCTCCTTCCGACTCAGCACCCCTCAGGATGAGCCTAGGCATCACCTACAGCTTTCCCTACTATTCCTTTTGCACTCTCGCAAGAAGAGTAGCCCACATCATTTTGGAGCCCACTGTGAGGGGTCTGTAGATCTGGAAAGGAGATCTCTTCGACCTACCCACCACAGAACAGAACTAGAAGAGCTCTTAGAGCCCTTCCATCATCTTTCCATATCGTCCTCTGATCTTTTTGTCCTTGCTGCTAATCCCCAAGATATCCCAGAGCTTAGTTCCCCAGGTTCAGAGTTTTTCCCAACAGATTCCCTCCATCGTCCAGAACCTGAGTCTCCATTGTCAGTTGATATACCAGGTGCCTTTGATCTTGACAAGTCTTTTTCACCACTGCCAGAATGCCAAGAATTATTGCTGCTCACTGATTTATCGTCTTCATCCTCTTCCACCGCTTTGATTTTGCCACAGCACAACTTCTTCTCCCATCGTCATCTCTTATCACCTCTCAGAGTCTCAATTGGTCACCAGTTCAAGCTCTCCCACTGATACCACCCATAATTCCACCTTCATCTCATAACCCTGCCACACCTTCATCATCAATACCAGTTACCATGTCCACGACTACCACTCATCATGAAATGCCACTCAAGTTTTCAGGAAAGACAGAAGATAATTGCACCTACTTCAAGGACATTGACCAGATCTGTACTGATGCAGGAATCACCATTGACAAAGTCAAAATTAAATGGGCTATCCATTACGCCAACTGAAATAAGTCGGAACTTTGGTTGTCACTCGACTCTGCTGCAGGTGATGACTGGGAAGATTTTGTTAATGAGGTAACCAGCTTCTACCCCAGTGCTGATGTCAAAGGCTGTCAATACACCAAAGTTGACCTCGAGACACTCCTTCACCACCAAGTACAGAAGCCCATGTCATCCCTCAATGACCTTGGAAAATATGTCCATGAATTTCGCTGTATCATCACCCTCATCAACAAAAAGAAGAAACTTGCTGATGACTACATCAATGAGAAGTTCCTTGAAGGTTTCCCCCCTGGATTCTGTAACTGCCTCACCACTTGTCTGCAACTCAAAGACCTAGACCATGATGTCGACGATCCATGGCCATTTGATGATGTCTATAAGCATGCCACCTACCTCTTAAGTGGTGCCCATCGAAACATTGCCCAGGTCAACAGCTCAGCCCTATTTCCAGAATCCTACTCCCAACCAACAGCACTGCCAACCATCTTGAAAAGAGAGTATGTCCAGGTGACTGACTCTGCCCCAGCACCTCATCAGACGCAGCCCCAAGATCAACAATTCCACCGCTCCTTCGATCCCCACTGCTTCTTCTGTGGCAGTACTGATGGCCACAGGACTCCTGAGTGCAAACTGTGCCAGGAATATGTCTGCCAAGGGAAATGTGTGCTCATTGGCAGTAGGGTTTTCATGAAGGATGGCTCTGACATCCCTAGGTCCACTGCAGGGTGGAATTTCAAGGAAAAGATCAACAACTTCTTGGCTCTTCGAGAGTCTATTATGGTGTCAGCTAATCTCATGTCTATCCAGTCTCCAGGAACTTCTTCTTTGTCTTGAGGACATGACACCCCTCCTCATCTCATTAATACTATGTTCTTTGGCTCTGAAGACACCACTGAATTTCAGGTGGAGGTTCACCCCTCATCTTACCTTGTTGACAAGGAGATTGAAGATAATGCCAATGAAGAAGACAAGCATGCCCTAGCCAGAGCCTATGCTCAGGTCGAGGAGCTCAAGAACACCATCAAGAAAAAGAAGCCTGCTCATTTTGACAGAGTAGAAATCCTCACTCATCATCCTCATAATGCTGCCACTGTCAACTCCCCTCTTGCCAACAACTCTGCACAAACCTCACCCTCAAATACTCAGCCATCGTCTAACAACACTCAGACAAGACCTAATGCCACTGAAGCTTCTAATCCCAAACCACAGTCTAACTCTACCCCTCAGGTTTGCTACCAGAGTGGCTTTGACGAAGCTGCCACCACCAAATGCCTTGTATTCCAAGTCCTGGGTGCCAAGATCGAAATCTCGACACAAGATCTTCTAGCCATCAGCCCAGAGATCTGAAAACAAATTAAAGAAATGGCTATGATGAAAAAGATCATGATTGGTAGCCTCGAGACTGCCTCAGAATCATCTCCCTTGTCGACTTGGGCATTGTATGAACAATATCTCGTCAAGGATACTGAGGGCAAGTGTGTTGGTCTAGCCACTGCCCTGCTTCATGCAGTAGATGGCATCCTTATGGATAAACTTTGGGTCAAGTGTATCCTCGACAGCAGGTGTCAGGTAGTAGCCCTTAGACACAAGCTATGGGAGGCTCTGGGTGCCCCTCTTCATTCTGACATGTGTATGACCCTGGAGGCTGCTAACCAGTCTAAAGAGAGCACTCTAGGTGTCATTGAAAATGCTTCTCTGCATATTGGGCCCATCAAGGCTCACCTCCAGATCCAAGTCATTGACAGAGCCCCCTTTGACCTCCTTCTAGGCTGCCCATTTTTCTGCCTCCTCAGCAGCATCCTTCAAGACTTCCCAGATGGCAAGCAGTCATTAGAAATCCATGACCCCAACTCAGGTCATCAGCTGTTAATCCCAACTCGTCCCTGTCATCGCCTCTACCAGCACCCTTGATTCATAAACCCAGAAGATGAGGCAGAGTATTTTTCCTGCCAAGAATGCCACCACCACTTGGATATGGGAGAACAGGGTTTTTAATGTCAGTCAATGACTCGCCAGAGTTTCGAGGAGACCAAGAGAATATAGTATCTGTGTGTTCCCTTTATGTTTCAGATTCCCCTTCTTCGATGAGATTGTTTGTTTCACCTTTTCATACAGACTCTAAAGAAAATAAAGCTGCTGTGGCATTGTTACTCGATTATACCCCTGATAGTGCACCTGTTCTTGATCCGTTTGACTCGAGTTTCATTTCCCCAAAAGATCCCTTCCTGTTTTCTACAAGTACTACCATTTCTCTGCTGACACTTTCAGTTCTTCAATCCAATCTTCATTTCAACCCAGTTTATCACATTTTAAAGTGAAGAAGGTGAAACCTATCCCAACCACGATGCCTGTTGAGTTCAGAGTAGAGCATCGGGAGATTGGTGACCCTCTCGCAGGTCTCCCTGTATTACCATACCACCCCCCTCCTTTTGTTCCTGGATCTAGATTTATGGCACAACAAGCAGAAGAGCTCGATTTCGACCCTGCCAAGTTCCTTTGGCCAGCGGAGTTAAACCTCGTCCAGTGGCTTGTTCATACCCACGAGGCAGCTTTCGCTTGGGAGACCTCTGAACGAGGAACTTTTTGTGAAGACATGTTCCCCCCATTAAAAATCCCTATGCTGCCCCACAAGCCTTGGGTTGAATGAAACATCCCCATCCCACCTGCCATTTTTCAAGATGTTGTAAACATAATTAAAGAAAAGGTCGCCACCAGTGTCTATGAACCATCCACCTTGTCCTATAGATCCAAGTGGTTTTGCATCGTCAAGAAAGATGGAAAATCCCTTCGTCTTGTCCATGATTTACAGCCACTAAATGCCGTCTCTATTCAGGATTCAGCCATTCCCCCCTTCATCAACTCAATTGCAGAGGCCTTTGCCTGCCATTCAGTATATGGCATCCTAGACCTTATGGTAGGGTATGACCACAGGACGATCCATGACGACTACTGTGACCTTACTACCTTCCAAACACCTATCGGAACCCTGCGACTGACGAAGCTCCCCATGGGATACACTGATGTGGTCCAGATCTTCCATGGAGATGTTTGCTGGATCTTGAAAGATGAGATCCCTGAGGTAACCATCCCCTTCATCAATGACTGCCCTATCAAGGGTCCAAAATCATGCTACCAAAACGCCAATGGTACCTACAAGACGATACCTGAAAACCCTGGAATTCACCACTTCATTTGGGAGCATCTCCAGAACACCAACTGTGTCCTTCATCATCTTCATCATGCTGGTGCTACCATCTCTGCCAAGAAATGCGTTATCACTGCTCCGTCTATCATAGTCATTGGGCATAAGGTATCATATGAGGGGCAGATCCCAGACGAAGCCAAAGTTCAAAAGATTAAAGACTGGCCATACTGTGCTAACGTCACTGAAGTCAGGGGATTCCTAGGTCTTTGTTCATACTGCCACATCTTCATCAAAGACTTCACCAGACATGTGCATCCCCTCATTGAACTGACCAAGAAAGACATCCCCTTCGATTTCAGAGATGAACACTGTGAGGCCATGGACTATCTCCACTCAGCCATCATTTCTTCCCCAGCACTCAGATCTATCGACTATAACTCTGCCTTACCTGTTATCCTTGCAGTTGACACCTCTAACATTGCCATTGGATATATCCTCATGCAGGAAGGCAAAGATGGCAAAAGATACCCTGCTCATTTTGGTTCAATCACCCTCAACAATCATGAGTGGCATTATAGTCAGGCAAAACTCAAACTCTTCAGTCTTTTTCAAGCCCTGCATGATGTGTGGCTTTATATATTTGGTGTGCAGCACTTGGTCATGGAGGTGGATGTGAGGTATATCAAGGGTATGATTAATAACCCTGACCTACAGCCTAACACAACCATCAACCGATGGATTGCTGGCATCCTACTCTTCGATTTCAAGCTTGTGCATGTACCTGCCACCAAACACGCTGCGCCAGATGGGCTGTCTAGGAGGCCCAAAGCCAATGAAGACCCCAAAGTAGATGAAGGAGAATATGAGGACTGGGTTGACGAATGTGGAGCTTTTGCAATGGAACTGGTAAATCGTCGAGAGCTGAAGACACTGTCACTATGTCTTCCTGTTAAATCACTGCCATCCATCTACCATTTATCCAGTTCCCTACCTCAGGATATCAGTATTTTTGCTGCCATCGAAATGCCACTAGATAATGCTGAAATAGAGATTCCACAATCAGAAAAAGCGAAGCAGAGAGATGAAAGGTTAGAAGTGGTGAAAGAGTTTCTGGAGACAAAGAAACTGCCAGACGGGATGGGAGAGAAGGAGCTGGAGAGCCTTGTACAACTGGCATTGAGATACTTCATCAAGGGTGGAGAACTTTGGAGGAAAGAGCCCCAAGGTCATCACCAACTTGTAGTTTGCCCCCATAGACATCTTGATCTTATTCGCCAAGCCCATGACGAGTTGGGGCGTAAGGGTATTTTCTCTACCTGAATCCAGTTACTGATACATTTTTGGTGGCCCATGCTAGAGCAGGACATTCGCTGGTACATCAGAACATGTCATGAGTGCCAAATTCACTGCCTCGACCATATCCACATTCCTCCTGTCGTCACCATCCCCGAACCGCTGTTCTATAAAGCCTACATCGACACCTTCATCATGCCGAAGTAGAATGGTTACTGATACATTACCCAAGCTCATTGTTCCCTCACCAGTTACCCTGAGTGGGCTATGTTACAATCAGAAACTGGGAAGTCCATTGGGAAGTTCTTGTTCAAGCAGATCTTATGTCATTGGGGAGCCATTGGGGAGATCATCACCAACAATGGTGGACCTTATGTTCTAGCTCTTGACTGGCTCTCCAAGACCTATGGCATTTGGCACATTGCCATATTACCTTATAACTTGCAGGCAAATGGTGTTGTAGAATGGTGGCATTTTGATGTTAGGGAGGTGATGGTGAAGAGTTGTGAGAGAGAAGCATCAAGGTGGTCAGAGGTAGCCCCATCAGTCTTCTGGGCAGAAAGAGTCACCATTCATAAAGCTATGGGCTTCTCTCCATATTATATGGCTCATGGTGTCCATCCCAGGCTACCCTTTGACCTTACTGAAGCGACATTCCTCTCCCCTTTTGAGGCAGACTTTTATTCCACCACTGATCTCATCGCCAATTGAGCTTGTCAGCTTCAGAAATGACCAGAGGACCTGGCACTGATTCACGACTGAGTCCTAAAAGCTCGCTTTGCCTCTGCTAAAGACTTTGTATCCCATTTTGAGCACACAATCCACAATTTTGACTTCGAACCTGGCTCGCTCATCCTCATCAGAAACTCTCGTATCGAGAAGGAGCTAGATCAAAAGACAAAACCCTGCTACTTAGGTCCCATGGTAGTGGTGCATCATACTAAAGGTGGATCTTACCTCCTTGCAGAGCTCGATGGAGCCATCTCAAAATTCCACTATGCCACCTTCCATCTATTCCCTTATTACCCTCGCAACAAGTCTCGAATAGAGGTCACCCACTTGGTGGGCCTTGAAAACTCTGCCATAGATCAACTTGAAGATGACTCCCTTCCCGACCCAGAGCTCGCTGGTGTCCTTAGGGACGAGTCAGATGAGTAACCTATACCCTATCTACTGTGTCTCTTTTCGTCTTTTCTTTCTTTCATTGCTTTCTTTAACTTAACAGACAATCATTCTCTATGCAACTTTCGAAACAAAAAGACTGCCATCAAAAATATATAAATATACCATCAATTCAAGCCCTTCATTTCTTTCAAACTTGTTTTGTAGACTTACTCACCCCTTCTCTTTAAAGAATACCACCAAAAATACATTATGAAGAAAGACAATAGAAAAGCCACTCCTTCAGATACCACTCATTACTTCCTCTTTCTTCTTCTCATTTACAGATGTTTTACTTATCATTGGATGTTCTGACTTCCTACAGACACTTTTCCCCTACTATACCCACATGTGTGGTGTTGTTTTCATTTCAGATCAGATTTTGTACTCTCGACCAGAAAAACCACTTACAAGTTGGACACACACTGCTGTTTCTCTATGCTATGGCCAGATGATGACACCATCCTATGGACCCTCTATGTTGTACCTTTCCCACCACTCCTTCAGAGACTGTAGCTGTTGCTTGTTACTGCAGATCACCGCAGCCATAGTCCCTGCCTTGTTAGTGACCTGCAATATCCATGAGTATAGGTGGCTCAGCGACTCCTCACTCCATGTGATTGAGTCCCTGAGAGTGGCAATCATTACATCCAATTCTTCGATCACTCTTCGACCTCTCCTCTGTATTCATCCACTCCTCAACGGCTGTGGGGAACCCTCTACCTCTTCCTCAGGCGGCGGTGACACGTGTGGGGATCCTTGACGAGTAGTCAAGTCAATGTTGACCTCTTGCATCTTGACATCTGCTGTTTCTGCCTCTTGTTCGTCCAAAAGGCCACTGGGATTAGCAAAAAACATTGCCACATCTTCAATCGGGTCTTCTGTAGTTCTGGGAGGTACTGGCACAGGAGCAGGTGTGGGAGGGGCACTGGAAGTGAGAAACAATGGAATGGGAGGAGCAGGAGAGGGTGGAGGTGGTCCTGGGACAGTCGCTGGCACAGAAGCTTCTTCATCTGGATTGACAAGAAGTTGGACTCGAGGGAGAGCCTTGCATGTCGATGACAATGCTGAGGCTCCAGTGGGAATCGGAGGGGGAGCAGACATGGTCTTTGGTCTTTTGCTCACTGACACAGCTGACACTGGCAGACCTTCCTGGTTTTTCCACTACATGTACTTTTGAACTTGTGGTCACTGTGCAAGAAGCTCATCACTCACCTTCTGACCTGTCTTATAGGCTTTATTGCACTTCTTTTTCCCCTGGTGACACTGCTTGCAGGCTTGCCCTTCCTTGTGCATGCACATGATTCCTAGTCTCATGCAGAGTCTGCATGGCTCTTGGTCGCCACCAGTATCTTCAACAGCCATTTCAACATCACTGCATGTCCCCTCAACAGGTGTCAATTCACTCCCAATGGGAGCAGTCAGCTCCTTCCCAGCTGCAGTGTCAGTTGACACTGACTGAGAACGATGAAAGTGTTAGAGAGGCAGAAAAGGACTAGGATGTGTGCACACCCTTGCTCTGACTTTCTCCCTTCCAGCAGCCTTTTCAACTTGCCTCTGTGAATGCTGCATGCCTTCCCCACCTACTTGAGCCATGCTCGAAGATGGCATGTCCTTACCCTTTCCCTTTCCTTTGGAAGCCCGCCGCGGGAAGCGAGCTTGGATGGCTGTTAGTTGTTCGAAGGCTGCCCCGATGGTGTCCTGGGTGTCATCGTTGTAGTCTGGGATGCTGGTGCTGATGTCTGTGGCAAACTTGCATAACTTCTCAATATGCTCCTGTCATCTCTTGTTACCTATGAGCCATTCTCAAGGTCACAACACTAACTCACCAACACATTGTAGAAGCGACCCAGCCACTTGCGCTCTGCATCTTCTCCAGCTGCCTCGTCGGGAATCTCTTTCATCATGGTCTCTGGCTTTTTCATGTCAGCTGCCCACAGTTTGGGTATGAGTTCCTGTGCAGCATTTGGGGGAAGAAAACAAGGAGCAGCCATGGACATGTTCTGGGAGGGGGACATGGTGTTGGCTAGAAGTGATCAAGTGATGACGAAGGCAGTGGTGGTGAATGGGACTTAGAGAAAGAGAGAAGCAGCATTTTGTTTGGTACATTTTGGCAGCCTTGTTGATGTGGAAGTATTTTCCCACAGCATGTGACCAAGAAACCCATGCCCCCTCTGTTGACCCATGTGCAGCCACACCATGTGTATGACATCATCCCATTTCTGTCCCAATCACCATGTACCCCTGACCAAGGATGGTCAGCATTTGAAGACCCTGGGAGGTGTAGGGAGTCCATACTCCCTAAGGCTGCAGACCACCCCTAGCAGCCTTCCTCACTCTCAGTAGTTGCCTGTCCACACATTATGGCACTCCCTTGGTTAACAACATCGCCACATATGCTAACATCACACCTTTTGTCATGTCATGAGCCCCCATTGCTGCCAGCAAAATCGCTGCTGACTCACCAGCTGTCATATTAAGCCTGCCCCCTATCATCATGCAGTCCCTTCTTGACACATCACTAGAACACTGCCCATCGGCAATCCCTACTGACCTGTCATGCATCACCTGATCTCCTCAGTGCCTATGTCCACACAACAAGTGCTGAAGCTGTCGTGTGCTTAGTAATGCCACCCACCGTGTCCCTCTTTGGTTAATGAAATCACCGCCAGCCCCACTCTGCCTCCTTTCAATGCAAGTATGTAGTTATACCTTTTCTGCTTTACTTACCATCATTTTTCTGGACCTTGGTTGTTTTATCTTCATCTACATCGCCACACATGTGTGGTTGTCCATACATCAGCCTTTGTATTTTCTTTTGTTACTTTTTGACATATGACAGATCTGAGATATTCTGATTTTTACCATAGACACCTCTGTCTTTATGCTACAAAAGTCCACCATACCTAGAAAATAAATCACCCACCTTTTGGCATCAACATCTGCATGTCTAAGAGTCTTCCTGAGTCCCAAGAGTCGTTTTTCAGAGTATTTTTGAGTCCCCAGAGTCCCCCAGAGCCTGTCTTGTCATCTATTCGCCCTACTCGAGTCCTCCTGCCCCAGAAATGCTGCTTTGTCTACTATAAGCCTGCTACAAAGTCTACAGCATCTTCCTACAAGTTCAAGATTCCTTAATTGCCGCCCTTCAGGTTTTTTGCCTCCAAGAAGTATCTCCAGTTCCCCAGAAGTCATCCTGCAACCATCTAAGGTGGACTTTCAAGTGTTCTGCCACTATGCTTTGCTGAACACCAAGAAAAATCCTCTCTTGTCTTCTAGCCCCCACTTCTATCTCCTTCCAACTCAGCACCCCTTGGGATGAGCCTAGGCATCACCTACAGCTTTCCCTACTATTCCCTTTGCACTCTCGCAAGAAGAGTAGCCCACAGCGCCCTACCCTATCACTTCTGGTTACCCACATGAACATTTATTTGACTTGGAACCTGCAATGTAAAAGAAATATATTTGCAACACTTCAATGCAATCCACCCAATTAAGCTACATGACATCCCACAAATGCTTCATGTAGGTTTGGACCTTTCCTTCGATCCAGTCATTGATCTGGTCTCCCATTGAAGAGTTTTTCACTGGCCATTTGTACTGATGTATGGTGAGCTGCAATGTTCAAACCTCACTGACTCTGTGATATGAGGTAGTGCAGGAAGGTCGAAAGTGCTCTAAAACACAGGAGGCCTGCCATCGTGGCTGAGGCCTTTATACACTGCAAGCATTTCACAATTTTTCTTCAGAAAACATGCTGAAAAAATTGAAGAAAGCAATACTCTTTTTTGACAGGTGTTTTCATGGAGAAAAGGCAAATTTTTTCTTTTCTTTTCTTTGCATGACTTTCCACAAAACATTGATTGATAGTAATACCCATTAGTGTAGAAGCTAATCAGCACTACCATCAATTCATGTTTTTCCACAGAAAAGACAAAGAAAACAAAATATTATATTTGCATTTTTTCTGTGAACACAGCCCAAATAAAAGAGTATCTCTTCTTTCAGTTTTTTCAACATATTTTGGCATGAAAAATTGTGAAATGCTTGCAGTGCATACTATCCACAACTTCAACTTCGAGCTGGGATCAATGGTACTCGTCCAGAATTCTAGAATCGAAAAAGAGCTCGACCAGAAAACTAAACCACATTACCTAGGACCTATGGTCGTTGTTCGTCATACTAAAGGAGGGTCCTACCTCCTCTCTGAGCTGGATGGTGCAGTATCAAGGTTCTGCTATGCCACGTTTCGTCTTTTCCCATACCACCCCCGAAACCGTTCCTGTGTTGAGGTTACACATCTCATCAACAGACCTCATGCCAATCTTGATCACCTTGAAGATGAGTCCTTCCCAGACCCAGACCTAGCTGGCATGCCAGAGGACAAGCTAGATGAGTAACCACCACTCGTACTTCCTTCTCTCTTTTCTGTTACCATTCCTTTCTTGTCTTTTCTTTACTTTACTTTTCCTCTCAATTAATGCTGGTTTAGTTATAGTTCATTCCTGTCAACGTACAAAGAGTCTTTAGAGTCAAAAAAAAAAAAAAAAAATTCCGTTCATACTGTTTGCATGTACTTATATCATGTTTTCGAGCCCAAGAAGTCTGTTTCCGACCGCAGAGTGACAATAGCTAAACACAAGTACTGTACACTAGGTAATATTTACAGCATCCTCACACCCCCTCAGATCGGCAGCTCCTTCCAGAGTTCTCAAATCTCCCTCAGCTGGTGATGTTGCTCCAGCACCACGTTCCCAAACCTCGAGACCCGTGCCGTAACTCTGGCAAGGTCCTCGTGCATTCCTGCGACCTTGATCTCGTTTGTTTCAACAATCTCCTCCAGCCACTCGATCTGCTCGTCCAAGGCATGCAGCCACAGCATCGTCCTAGCAGGAGAAGAGGAGGGGCCACATGATGGAGAGGGACTCATGCCCATTCTTCCCAGAGTTTCTTGAGGTACGATCTCGATGGGTGACTCTTCTTTCACTATGGGAATTTCTTCAGGTATGACCAGCATTTCCTCATCTTGCAACAGTCTGGATGCTGTCGCCGAGAAGCCCCCTTCGAACATCTCTTGAAGCTTGTCAACACCGGCCAGGGGAGAAAAGTTGGCAGGCATGAGGGCGTGATCAGGATAACGAACCGATGACAGGGTCATAGAGCCGAGGAAGAGTCAGGATTGAGAGGCGATGGGGAGTTCTGGCGAGGGAACAGTGGGAGAGGGCGTGGGTGCTGTTGATGGGGAGGTCGAAAACTCCAGTGTTGGACCACAACATAGGGCTCGGTCAATCACCTCGCATGGGAGCTGCAGGGTCACTTTGACAGGAGGGAGACTTGAGGACAAGCTGGCAGCTGGAGGTGTCGGCTTGGTGCATTTGTTCAACAACAAGGCAGCTGCCTGGGGAGCTATGGGGTTCTTGCTATGTGTGTTTTCGTTATTCTGGGACCTAACTGACCATAATGCGAATACTCACCTTTCGGCCTACCTTCCCCACTGCACGAGAGCACTTGTGTTTCAGGCACCTGCACTGCAAGCACGCCTGCTGGGGTTCCCCTTCACAACTGGCAGCCCTACCCTCCCTACTGCACTCCTGGCATGGCCCATCGAGGTCTTCCAGCACCCTGTCATTGCTGTCATCGCCGCCGCCTTGCATGTCATCTTCATGGTCATCAGCGCTGTTGTCACCATCGTCGTCCCGGGTCATCTGACAGAAGGCAAGGTCAGTTCAGGACACAGGAAAGTTCCAGTGCAGGTGCACCTTCTGTTTTCCCTTATCGCCACTCGCTGCTGCCCTCTCCATCTGTCTTCATGCCCGCTTCAGCCTGTCGCTGTATCCCTCCACGTTACTCAGGACCCAGGCGCTGGGGGGAACCATGAAAATCCTGGGTGCCGTCCTCTGAGGTTTGTGCTCTCAATGGAGCGACTGGAGTTTCGCGATGGCCAGGTCAGCGGCCACCATCGAGACTTCGATGGCCTTGGGGAGTTCAGGGACAGTGACATGCATCCCCCGTGCATACTTGCGGATACTCTCAGACTCGTACTACGGAGTTTTAGCACAGAAAAAGAGCGAACAATGGAGACATACGTGCAGCTGGTCATACCTGTCTAGCCACCTATACAAGTCCATGGGGTCATCGCCCTCTGAGGGGACGGCGTTTAACAGGTCTTGTATTGCTGACATCTTGTTGTTCCACATGATGGGGACCCTGACCTTGGCATAGTCACGACCGAGGACTGGTACAGTGGGCTGAGACATGCTGTTGTTTTTCAAGCAGAGAGCAGGTTGTGTGGGGGTCAGAAATGATGGGACTTGTCAAGGATGCTTTCGAGTGAGCTTTATCTCAACAGAATTCTCCACAGCATGCGCCACTTACCTCCAGAATTTCCAACACACATCATCTGCTTCTGGGCACATGTTTACCTTGTGCATGAATTCCCCTTATCGCCACAGTGGCTTCTTGTACACGTGTCTCCTGACCGAGGATGGTCAGCATTCGAAGACCCCAGGAGGTGTAGAGAATAGGAATTCTCTGAGCATACAAGTAACATTCCATGCACTACATCTCTACTCACAGCCATTCCTGCTCGAGCTCGGCATTTCTCTGGTCTTGCCTCATGCCTTCCCGCCCATCCTCGCATTCACAGAATCCTGTACAGGAATTTCGTCACCTGCTCCACATCACGCTGACCCCCTGATCACCTCACTGTCTTCTCCCCAGAATCCTGAAGCCGATCATACAGACTTGAGCTAAGGGTCTAGGCCTTGGTCCAGTTCAGCCAGTCACAATGCACCACACTCCAACCCTGTACAGGTTCCAAGCACCCATCACCTGTCATGTCACCGCCACTGTAGCCACTGCACAGCCACCGCTGCTGCTTCCTCCATGATCTGCTCCACCTCTGAGGTCCCAAGCTGCACACACAAGAGAGGTTTTTCCATTGTTCATTTATTCCAGTTTGTCAATTTTGGTACTGCTACAGTTTCCCTTCTTGTCCTTATGTGGTTCGTCTGCGCAGTCCATACTTACTTGCACATGCAGGGTTGTACATACTGTACATTTGACAGGTGTCATCCTTTTTTTTCATTTGTTGCTCCTTCTAAAAATTTTCCATACCTGTAGTCACTTCCTGTACACCATAAGTATTCCAGCCAAGCATCGGAATAAAATATCCACCTTTTAGAGTCATTTTCTGAGTGATTGAAGAGTCTGGGAGTCCCTAGTGTCGAGCCCTTCGAGTTTCCCCATGTCCCCAGCATCATCATCGAGTCTACCCATTTCTTCGATATTGGAAAAATCACATACAGAGTCCTGCACCTGCAAGCCCACAGCCTGTTCTAGCATTAACAACCTATTCCTACAGAATTTTCCCCCACCAATTCTCTTTCACTTTTCGTGCATCCCTTTCCCTGCTCAGCACCCCTTGGGACAGACCTAGGAATTTGTTCCTTCATCCCACTCTGTTTTCCCCATACACTCTTCCCCAGAAGTAGTGTCCCACATTGCAGTGAGTCTTTTGATGAATTGTTCAAAACTGTCATGGTAGTAATAGTCACCTCTTTGGATGTGGCCATTAATGTAGTTCTGCGTGAATGAAGAGGCCAATCCTTCCATCATGAATGAGAGCGCCAGTCCAATTTTGACATGATCATCATTATACATGTGGGCATTTATTGACAGGTACCCACAGATCATCATCAACCAGGACTGGAAGTGATCATAACTCCCATTAAAGTTAAACGGTTTATTAAGATTAAATTCTTGGCCTCCATTTGGTAGGTCATCTTTTTCTTTATGCAGTCCCATCATTGGAATATACCCTTGTCGCAGCTGCATAGTGTACCAGGCAAGGACTTGCTGGTCAGTAGCATCTGCTGGTGGCATCTGGACTTCTGGTCTTTTCTCTTCTGTCCTGCTGGGGTTCCCAGCTTGCTCCCCAGGGACGTTCATGTGCATTTCTTCTGTCATTGCTGCTAGTGCTTCTTTGAACTTCTCTTCTTGTTTGGTAGGTATTACAACGTCCTCTTCTGGCTCAGCTCCTTCGTCACTTGTAAGATCTCCTAAGAGGTTGTTCTTGGTATCGGTGGTTTCTATGTGGTGTTCTTGATACGAGATGAAAGCAGGGTTTCTCAGAGAGCTTTCGGGATGAGTAGGATAGGGTGCTGCTGGGCTAGAGTAGAGTCAGGCTTTTGAGATAGTTCTTGGAGGTATTGGTGGCAGCTTTCTTGGTACAGTCTCGCTTATCCTTGGTGCGACACTAGGCTTCAGCTGAGACTTGTCGAAAGGGTTGGGCAGCTTCTTATAGGAGAAGGTTATGGGAGAGTCCCAAAGTAACTTCTTTCCTGGAAGCGAAGGAGGTTTGTCATCACCTGGTGTCAACACCTTGGGCAACACATAAGGGGTAGTGGAAAAGGTAGATGGGTGCGTGCTTGGCAATGTTATACCCTTAGACAGGGAAAAGTCTGCTGCACGCTGGCACAGCTATGTAATCACCATCTGATTGTGAGAGTTTGAATATTTTGTTATGCTCAGCGAACTGTATTGCCCAAGGCAGGCAAAGGTGAGCAGGCAGAACTATGTGAAGACAAACCTCCAGACAAGGATGCTTCATAGGGTACTCCATACACATAATAGATTTGTCATATGTTAGACTTGTAGTCTGCTCAACCACTAAGGACAGTGATGACGGCACTCAAGGAACAGTTAAGACAACCAATTCAAGATAGCGACAAGTCAAAGAGTAGATTCAAACTGAGGGAAGTAGTCCCTCAGCTACAAGACTATATAGCACAACAAGTAGATCTATGATGTAAGTATCTTAGAGATCTGTCAACAAGATCCTAAGTACTAAGGAAAGGCAATACTCTGCAGCAGCTACTTGTCTGGCTGTGGAATACTAGTAAGTACAAATTACAATGATTGCAAAAGGAAAACAAGGACACCGTGAATCAGAGAAGTCCATCGGGTTACCACAAGGTGGCAGCACCCTTACCAGAACCTACCATGGCATTGCATGGAGTCAACGACCTCCCAGATGCTAAGGCACACAGTAGTGGTTACTAAAGTAAGAAAGAGGCAAAACAAGTAAAAAGCATTATCATGAGGAAAAGTCATAGTGGCCCAAAAGCCAACTTCTTGTATAACTGGTTGCCTAAGCTGGGTTCGATGCAGGGGTTGAGGCTCGGGTGGTAACATTCTCAAAGTACTACTCAAATTTCCAAACAAAAGGGTCTGGTATTTTCTGAGGTAGTAAAGAGCATCCCTGTAACAGTACAATACAAGGCCCTTTTTATAGGGTATCTTGTTGGAGATTGAATCACCCCAGTGTGATAGCTTATTTTGGTGCGAGTTTCCTATGCTTACATAAGCACTTAGAGCGCACTTAGTAGTATGATTTTCATACTGTTCCCTCAGTAGTTGAGTCACTACTGAGGGTAAGTCCATATATTATCCATATTAGACTACTTACTCATACCTTGTAGCTGCCTACAGGTACATTGAATATTTCAGTAGTTGAGTCACTACTGAGGCTGCCTACAGCCCTTTTCTACATATCTGCTAGGCATGGAATATAGCATATCTGTATGGGATAAGCAGGATCAAATGTCAAATATAAAAGAAGTGAGCAGAGATGTCAAACAAAAGAAATCATCTAAACAACTGGCCCTTCCACATTGGGCCAAATCCTCACATCAGGAAAATTCCAAAAGAGAAAAAAAGTGATGTGCAAATTTACTGATGGCTACCATCCTGATCACACCATTGCCTTTTCATTACAGTCAAGGCATATATTCCAAGCTCCGTATCTGAGGTGTATCCGGGGATCTGTCTAGCGACAAGTAGGAGAAAAACGTGCCCGACTATTCCTACTTTTTTTAAGTAATAATCAGTTAGGATTTATTCCAACATATGGGGATCGGCCGCGTCCGACGATGACTATCTGGGCCATTTCTGCAGCTTCCAACTTCGACTGATTAGGGACGCCAAAATGAACTCCATGGCCATGTATGTGCATCTGACAAGTGACAACCAGAGACTTCCCTGATTTCCTGCAGCCGTGTACTTGACAGGCAACGTCCCTATCGGAGTAAGCCTCTTAATGGTCGGTTTTATGGAGTGGCACCAGGCGACGGTCAGAGTCGACGTGGGCGGCATCAATATCAGTGTAGAACTTCAAGAGCAGAATCCAACAACTTCGACGTTAAACAGTTCGCCGAAGAAATGCAAGTTCAATGTAATCGGGGAGTATGTCGGTGTTTGCTATGGCTTGAGACTCACTCACGCCAGGATTAGGTCTCTCACTGAGCGTGCTTGAAATGTGTGGGGATCAGTGAAGTTTGAATATTGACAATATTCGTACAAAGGGGACACTACTACATATATGAATGTTCGTGGTTTCCTCTCGTAAGTGCGTCAGCCACAGTCTGTTATACTGGAGTTCTCTGAGATACTTCAGTCAGGTATAGCCCAACGGAACACATTTCCAGAGGCGTCTCCGACCCACAGTGCTTCGCTGTTCAGTCACCTCATTAATACATAGATAGCTAAACAGCTCTAGTATGAGACTACACACCCAGAGAATTGAAGAGCCGTAACGACTGCAGACTGGTCAACGTTGGGCAGAAGACGCCGTACCTTCACGAATTCCCATTGTGCCTTCGTGCCTTCAGGAGTCCCATCTGCATTCCACGTGTAGAGTGTCACAGAACCCCGTACGTCGCCCACAGCCAAAATACCTAGCTGGGAGTACTCGCGCTCGTGGAATGCGATGGATGATACTAGAGAAGTGGGATCACATAACAGCAGGTCAAGTTTCGCAATTGGCCTAGCAGCGATAGTATGGAGCCACAGAAAACAAGTAGAACATGTTGCAATATACCCCTATTGCACGGTTAACCAGTACATGTCATGATTACATTGCTGACTCACCGTAGACTCGTTGATTGCTACGAAGTTAACAGAAGCATCCTGCGAAGAAATATTACCCTCAGCGTGCCATATCGACCGTACATACGACCCTCGATTTAAATCCCACAGGACTGCACTTCCATCAGAACTACCACTAACAGCAACCGACCAGGTCCTGGACGCCTGAATACATGACACTGATCCACTATGTCCGCGAAGCAGGTGAGTGAGTGATAACACTGGTACCCCTCGCTTCCGATGTTTTACATTGTGTTTAAAAGGTGACCCCACCGAACTCTGTCCATAGGAGACATGCCAAATTCGTACAATGGAATCGCTCGATCCGGTGACAAGAGTGTCTGGATCGGCAAAAGTAGCACAAGTTGGGTAGACAGATTCGATAGCTTGTACAATCTGAAGCCTGGGGGTCAGCAGAGTCACAAAGGGCAAAGATAAAACTCGTACGATCCCTCGGGAAAATGCCTGCAGTATTTCGTTATCACGGTCCCACCGAATCCCGTCATCGCTGCGAGAAGGGTGCGGTAATTCTCCATGTGGTGTTGGATGCGCCTTTCCGCTGGAGTCGATTGTTATGTGAGCGACAGGGCTATCAAAGCCTACTGTGAAGGGTGAGTGCAGTGACAGCGCAAGCTCAAACCTTACATACGTTTAAGCGGACGCGGATCTCTCGTCAGAGCCAGCGCATCCTCGCAAACTCCCCTCTTGACTTTCACCGGAAGACTTAATGTGCCGCTCAAGTTTCGTGGGGGATGTGAGGAATTGAATAACTTGCGAGGTGTTTGACCGACTGCCAATCCCATCAGTCGACCTTCGCAACGGTTGTAGTTAAACATCGCTTACAATTATGGATGATGCCGATCGTTGCCTCCCGCTCCAGAGGGTCGGTGATGCTACCAAGATCTGCTTCAGAGGTCAGTCGGGTCGACGACGCGCTCAGGCAACCCATGAGTACCAATAGCTCCCTCATAGCTCAGGGGGTGGAAGACATTCAACGATTCGACGTCACGCTGCTTGCATCCCCATATTAGATCTATCCACGCCGGAAGGTTCTCGCTAACATAGTGACTTTCCAGTGCCTGTTGAGCAAATGAGCACGTGCCCGCAGTCGTACGAACCACGCGATAATCACTTGTCGGTGTAAGGTAACGAAGAGGAGCGGATCGTCTTTTGCCCACGGAGGCAACTTAACGTCGTCAACTTTCTCTCCCGTACTATGCGAAATACCAAAATCGAGACGTGACAAATTTTCAAGGAACCTGTACGTCTACCATTTAGACACGGCCTGTTAGGACACAACGAAAGGCGCTTACTCCGGACATGAAAAGAATTCTGGTATCAGTTCCCGGACATCTCCTCGTACGTCTTGTGATGCGGAGCGATAGGTTCTCGCAATGTCCCTGTCGTGGACGGGTCAGAACATGGACAGCGAGTCGAGGCGCGCCGGAAACGTACCGAAAATAGTCGATCCGGTAGATCCCAGTCCCCGCCCTAAGGTATGGCATGATACGATTGGGAACAAGAGGATCAAGAACACTCACCTGGAGGGTTTTGAACATGCTCGTGAAAGGTGCTAATCGAATTAGGTAATGGCACACAATCATGGACCTTACAAATGATGAAAGTTCTCCTCAGAACAGGAAAACGAGAAATCGGTACTACGCTACGAACTAAAATGAGTGCCATAATGGAACGGCTTCTCGCCTACCCCCTCTAGATTATGGTAGCGACTTTCTGCAATTTCCCGCCGTGCTTCCGTGAGCGCCCCCATCGGCTTCGCCAAACTATGATCACGTTTAAGTATGAGCGAGCGGAGAGAGCATTGAATTCGACATACTCCCTAAACGAACTGAGCGACGATAGATCGAGGGTCTCTGACGTATAGTCTTGCAGGACCCAAGCTACCGAGGGACTCAGCTCTCGTAAATGTTTGGGAATAGAGAAACCGTACGGAAGATAGGATACTGGGTCGCGTCGTTTGGCGTGCGACCCGAAAGTTGATTGAGGATGCTGATGTATGCGTACTGTCACCCGCTATATTAGAAGAACAGTAGGCAGGTTAATAAGGATGATGTACATTACTAATCGTTCTGTTTCGCCACTGTTGCTGTGCGGCTGTCAGCGCCCTTTCCTGTGACGAGTTCAGATTCGAAGCCTTTCCCCCAGGCAATGCAAAGCTCATGTCCCGCAAAATAAGACTGAAGGCGGATTGATGATCTTGTGATGTATGGTGCGACATAATCGCTTGTAGTCGTTGAAATGCATCGTGGCATTGGGAGGTGCTCAGGAAGACGACCAGTAAGGTGCGACTGTCTTTGAAGAAAACCTCGAGGCTAGTGACCGAAGCGTCAGTAACGGGTTGAGAAAACGGAAGAGCACTCACGCAACGTCTCTGAAAAGGAATGATCGGTTCGAGAATCCAACTATGTGCCCAAGTTTCCTGTCAACGCTATGTAAGGATGTGGGAAGTCCTCAAAACATTTTAAATGCACCATCGCAGTGCAGGCTGGTTACTTC
Organism: Pisolithus marmoratus; assembly: GCA_024613145.1. Taxonomy (NCBI): domain Eukaryota; kingdom Fungi; phylum Basidiomycota; class Agaricomycetes; order Boletales; family Pisolithaceae; genus Pisolithus; species Pisolithus marmoratus. Next base: position 49,961 of record JANFAE010000074.1, read on the forward strand.
GTAGCTGGGAGGCGCTCCCCGATACGAAAAACATATCTTTTGGAGCATCCGCAGCACTGATGACTTCACCAGACTCCCCTTCCACTAGTCCTTCTAACATATAGAGATGACTCTTGCCGAAAATGAGAAGTCCAGCTATCAATGAAATTAATGTCGTTGAAGACAAGAATACAGAAGGCATACATACGCCATGAATCCACCCCAGAAACGCGGGTTACGGTATTCACGGCTTCGATGACGTCTCCAGGTTCTAGCTCATGTCTCACCCTGCGACTGTTTGTCCTCAACGATGTCTTCCGCCAATGGCTGGGAATCTGGAAACAGCTGTAAGATTTCAAAGATGCATAGCTAATATTGCTACCATAGTCGTCAGCAGCGTCATCAGCTGTTGGTTCTGACTGCACAGTCGATGATATTTCCAATTCTCCTGCCATACCAAGCGTTTGGCGTTGTCGACTTTCCAGTGGCACTTCCACCACAGGTTCCAGCTTGATGCTAGAAACTTTTCAGTCAAGATGCATACTACACAAACTTCAACGCACCGCATTCTGTAGGGCCCCTCAGTTTCGTCCAGTCGCCACGTTCGTTCTGGAACGAGGTGGGGCCAAACATCCCGCTCAGACCCTACTTTTAAAATACCCCCACTGATCGAACCAAGCCGTCGCCGTTGTTCCCGCCTATCGCCATTAAGTCACTGATGCATCACGAGCTTAGCATTTCTTACGAGTCAACCACCATCTTCTGGTAACGTTCCTTCTCGGAAGCGACAATGACACTTCCTCCATTGGTCTAGACAACTGATGGCTTTGCGCAGTGTTTCATCGCGGACAACAGCCAACATTGATGACGAGGAGTTTGGCGAAGGTCCGGGTGCTTTCGCCCCCGGCTGCGCGAGGTCAAGTATCTGGCTCGAGGTTGAGCAAAAATGCGAACAAGTACAAAGTGGAAAATCTATTACCTGTTGTTTCTGGTGATGCGACACGCAGTTCCCATTTGCGACCAATAGAGCAAGTTGTGTCAGTTGTGCGGAAACCTTGACATTCTCACTTCCCGCTGGCAAGGTCGAGAGGCAATCGATGAGCAACCCCGTTATACTTTGCAATTTGAAGAGTTGACTGAAGGATGGGACAGTTTTGTAAAGATGGATAAGATCGCCCAGAATCAACTCTGTCACCGGGCGCGAAGGACCTGCAGACGCACAGAGGTGTGTCAGTGGATTGCCTAACCTGTGCCATCTCAAATACCCACCCCGGTTGTGTTTGTCGCAGCATACGAGTAAGCCATATCGAAGAGCAACCAGAATGACAGGGAGGATCTGTGGGCATCGGATACTTTGTGGGGTATTCTTGCTCCGGGTAGCGTCTGCCGCGGGTCGCAAAAGTAAATCGACAGCAGCTCTGTGCAACTCTTCATCCCAAATAGATGGAAGACGTTTTCTGAGCAAGCTCCACCCACTCAACAACTCTAGCTTCTTCCCAAAGGACGAGGAATGGATGAGACCAATCCCAATCACTGAAAGCACTTGATATGCTATGCTAGGAGACGGTTCTTCGTTGACCCATAACAACACGACACGTGCAAGTGGCACGGACTCGGAAAACCTTGCGTACATGGATGGAACTCGCAGAAGCGATATGACTGCATCAAGAAGCTGTCTTGCTCTTTCGGGTTTGTTGACACTAAGGAAGATAGATGACCTAGGGGATGGCAGGTCTGAAGGTTCTGGGGAAACAAGACAAGTCAACGAATGACGCTTAGCACGCCAAAAAGATACCTACCCGTCGCGATATGTGCTGAGATGTACGACATAACTGGCTTTATGACGTCGTTTGGAGGAAAACGACCTTGCACCACAATCACAATTGCCTTTACGAGGTGGGGGACTGTTTCTGCCGGATACCAGGTCGACTGTAGCGCAAACACCAGCTTCCGAACAATTCCCAACTTGGCTAAGCATACTTTTGCATTGAATCGTCTGTGACGACTTGCACGTAGTAAGAACGAGAAATGCTCGAGGTGCGCTTGCTGCATTGTCAAGTTCGTAGACGACCAAAGCTCGAAATCGAGGGCAATTGCCCGATACGCGATGGTATTCGTGACGGTGGAAGTGCTGAGGCACAAACAACTCGAAAAGGGTGTCTCATATAAAGTGAAGGTACTTACTCTGCCGAACGGAAATTCAGTCCAAGAAATTCGAACAATGTTTCAAAGGATGTCATGTTAATCAAGTGGCCCTTCGAGCGTAGGATATCAGCCAGTGCGTCGTAACCAGCTGGTTAGGTCAGTCAAGGCAACTGAAGCAGCGCTAAGTTAATGCTTACCAATCCTTTCCATCTCTTCCGAGTTCTGCCAACTGCCACGTATACAGTCACAGAGGATAGAAATAGTACGGGATAATTCGTGCTGGGTCTTTTGCAACGATGTGAAGGGGTAAAGGTAACACAAAAAACCTCACGAACCTGCGCTAGGTGTACCAAACGGAGAGCAAGTTGCACACCGCCAATTCTCCACAGGGTGACATCGAATGGCTGACGTGAAACTACGCATATGTTTCCGCGGTACCTGACATCAGAATTACTTTGCACCTCCGAAGAGGGGCGTAGACCGAGCCAAGGGAAAGCCTTGATATCTTCCGATACCACCTTAAGTATGACCAAATTCTCGTTGACAAGTGAGCCCCTTTGAATGGCTCTTTTGAGCGATGACGTGTCCCTAGTGGAAGCAGAGCCCAGTAAATGTATGTTCAACGAGGTAGAAACTTCATATGTGAAAAAGCGAGGCAGGTTATAGTCCTGAAAATTGCCATGATATTGTGGGCCTAAGCCATGCATGAACTTGATCAAATTATCGTCTGCCCCTCATTAAATGTCTCCACAGCGTCCCTGTTAAAGCCACTCACCTAATGGGATGGAAAGTAGATAACACGACGCAAGACACCAACTCAACGTCCGCCCCGGCGTTGAGTCACCAAGTACGAGCCGTCCCCCTCCGACGAGGTCCGGCGCGGGATGTGGCCAGTCCAACGCGTCGGTGAGATATCCGTCGATAAAAACACCTAACATGACCGTCAAGATGACTATAGACAAAGCAGAGCAAATAACGTACGGATGGCAGGGCTAGAAGACCGAGACGGATAGTGCACGATTGCTATGTGCGTCCATCTAGCAATGGGAACCTTCGATTTTGAGAGAATGGTAGCTTCTTGCAGGGCTTTCGTTTTGAAAACAAGGGTGCCGGTTGCAGTTAGGCTCAATTGCACGGTAGGATCTACGCAGAACGATATGCCGAGTAGGGAATGCGTTTCCAAAGGCATTCCCTCAAACCAGGCCCACATCTGCGACAGTACGTATAGCGTCCGCTAGCTGAGCCCACTTAATAACTCACCGTGCATGTGAATCCAGCTGCCGGAAGAGCCCTTGCATCACTCATCCATTGCGTGATGGCCGATGATCCTTGAAGGGATATATGCGGTGGCCACCGGCACTTCATTCCAGTACGGAGCAGCTCAATCATCTCTCCGTCCAGTGCACCGTTCTCCATGACAGCGCACTGCAGAAGCTGTTTCACATCCTGGGCAGACGCACCAATCTCAAACAACCGTTTGAGGATCTTGCTTAGCAAACGACGTTCCGGGGGCTGATTATCCAAGCCAGAGATCCCTATTGCACTAGATGCAAAAAAGGAGAATACAAGTGGCAAAACGTTCGCCTCGCCCAACACCACGAGGTTGTAATGGGAAGATTGAGTGAGGTGTTCCAGGATTTTGTATACGATCAAGCGCATCGGACCACTGGCAGCTAATGAACGAGCCATGAAGTCCCACGCAATTTTAAAGACGTGGGGTAGACGAATCGTGCCGAACGAAGCTGTATACTCCAAGAACTTCAAGTCGAGCTCTGCAAGATCCCGGCATACTACCAAAGTGCTGAACACGTCTGCAAGGCCGAAATCATGAAAGGAAAGCGATAGAAGACATCCCAGCATCTTCTCAGAGGTGGGCGGATGACCGAGAAACGCGCTGCACGCGTCCGAAAGGACATCATACCCGACGAATTCCTGTAGTTTATTGCATGAGCAGAAGCTGGTGGTGTAGGGATCGTGGATATACCTCACCTCAAAGAATTTAATATTGTCTTCGTGTCCGTCCAAGGCACTAGACGCAACCATGAAAGCCAACTGCATGCACTCTAGAGTATCTTGAGTGTGACACGAGCTTGACAATAATCCGGCGGAAGTTGAGGCGGAAAGCGTCGAAAGGATATGCATAAAGGCAAGAAACCCATCCAACTTGCAGAACACGTCCAAAACATGGGGGTTCTTGTTCATTAATTCGTATACGCGCCGTAATATCTACGATGGTTGTGCAGCCCAACCGGGAGACGCGGAGAAGCAATGGAAGGCCTCACCATAATTCTGTCAGCAGTGAGCTCCGCTGCATTGAGTTGTTCCACGGCATCTTTCAACTGTCCCGTGCACGGGGTCGTTGGTAGTACTTGGGCCTCACGAATACACTCCGTGTCCATGCCTCGTGCATGCGTACTCTCACGAGTAGGCTCCCGAATATTCCGCAGAGGTGTTAGTAGCGACCTCAACATGTTTCGTTAAAGATCATTCCAATCCAGTTGTCGGATATTAACCCAGCGTAAGACGGCGGCAACTGGGCAAGTCTCGATCGCGAACTGAGCTGAGTAAGTGACGGGATGGTGGTTGTCGGTTACATAAGAATAGCACCCATCATAAAAGTGTTAAGGTTACACAGAAAAGTGTTAAGGTTACACAGAAAAGCTTCTACGAGTTCGGACTATAATCTAATTTCTCTTCACGTTGATGATGTCCACAAATTCTGGCTTCAGCGATGCCCCACCAACGAGAAATCCGTCAACATCAATCTGAGTAGCTGTGTCCATGTAAACTGAGTTAACTAACGTCCGGTCTGAGACAGTTCACCACACTTACCCAACTCCTTGCAGTTGGACGCCGTGACGCTGCCACCGTAAATGATCCTTGTGTTCTCAGAAACAACAGGGGACACAGCGGTCGACAAATATTGACGGATGTAGGCATGAACCTCCTGAGCCTGGGCAGCAGTAGCGACTTTCCCTGTGCCTATTGCCCACACCGGTTCGTATGCAATTACAACACGGCTACGATTCGTTAGCACTGTAGACCATGATGGGCGTAAGGTGGAACTAACCCCCAGTCACTTTCGTTCAGAACGGTAACAACTGCCTGCAGCTGGCTCTCCACAACCTGGGTAGTCTGCCCTGCCTCACGCTCCAGCAAGGTTTCTCCGACGCAGAGAATGACTGACAAACTTCCATCGAGAGCAGCTTTGGTTTTCTGCGCAACCAACTCTGATGTTTCATGGAAGAGTGTTCGGCGCTCGGAATGGCCTGTGCACGAACTGGTATTAGTGACATAGTGCGGTTAGGTAGATAGGTCTTACCAATGATCACGTAGGGGATCCCAGCATCAGCAAGCTGCGCTGGGCTAAGAGTGCATACATGAAGCGCAACTACCCCGCCGCAAAGTGTTCTTTCCTACCTGATCTCGCCGGTATACGCTCCAGATGTTTTGCAGTAGCAGTTCTGGGCAGCAACTTGGATGCCGTTCTTGACAATTTCCTTCAGGGGAAGAAGGTACAGTGATGGTGGGGCAATGACAACCTCTACACACACATGGCTCTGTTCCATCTGCATTTGTTTCAGGTGGAGCCGTCACACACCAGTGTTGGGGTCTAGATCAGCACCATTCAGCTCATTGATAATGATCTCCTTCTGTGCCCGAGAAATCGGGTTCATCTTGAAGTTTCCACCGACAAAGAATTTGCAAGGCATCGTTGCTGGTTCTGAGAGTCGATAGAGGTTCCGGAAGGGGCAGTTCGGGCGATTGATATGGCTCGCGTGTGAGTATCTCCAGAAAAGGAAAGACCGTATCGAAAGTAGTATGTACGGCGCTGGATGAATTGTCAGCAACACGCCGCCCCACTCTGCTCCAGCCGTATGTATATCTACGTAGGTCGTGCCTGTAGTATCGGCTTTTTCGCGACTGAGCATCATGCCTGGTGTACCTGCGTTCCCTGACAATGTACCCATACACTCCCTGCCCACCATCGACTTCGAACTTCTCAAAGAAGGCAGTCAGGCGGAAATAGACCGTCTGTGGGAGGCTGCTATAACACACAGTTTCTGGTAGTGAGTATTGACGCGCGTGGGTTGCGAGATGCATATTTTGGCGGAGAACAATAGCTCAAGCAGCTGACCGAATTTCATTATAGCATTAAAAATCATGGTGCTGAGCAAGAAGTCCAAGCCATGTTTGACTTGGGAGCGAAGACATTTGGTCTTCCTTTGGAAGAAAAGCTCAAGTACGAGCAAGGCGACACCGGTCGGTCGTTCGGGTATGTGGAAGCTCCTCTCTATTCCTTTGTCGGCCATCTAACCATAATCTAGATACAAGAAAATCGGCGGAAATGCTGTTGATGCATCCGGGTAAGTCAGGGAAAGGGCACTTTATCTGCATCCCTGTTAAAGCCAGACATGACCGAGTTCTTGAATATCGCCAAGGATGATGTGCTTGCTTTCCCTCAGGTAGTTCACCGGACTTATCCTCCTATGGTTACTGCCGCGATCCCGTCCATCGTGCACGCAAATCTCTCGAAGTTAACAACACCATACTGCGGATCTTCACCCAACAGCTGGGCTTACCCGAGGGGACTCTAGAAGAGCTCCATGCTCGCGGATTACCCAGCGGTAGCGAACCCAGAATAATTAGGAGTCCTCCGATGCCTGGTAAAGATACTGCCAACCGCCCGGTCATTGGGGCTCACACCGATTTCGGATCTCTTGTAAGGGACCTTCTGACTTTGTTCACACGGTTATAACCATTGTAGGCGTTTCTGCACAACATTCCTTGGAGGGTTGCAGGTCCTTCTCCCTGGGGAGACGCAGTGGCGTTACGTCAAGGTAAGTGCATCTAAATATTTGCATACATGCATCTGTGTCAGCTGTGATCGTACTCTACCTATCAGCCAATTCCCGGACATGCTATTTGCGACATTGGAGATGCTCTTGCAGTTTTCAGCGGTGGCATTCTCAAGTCTAGCATCCACCGCGTGGTTCCGCCTCCCGGAGCTCAGGGAGAACATGAACGCTGGTCTCTTGTATTCTTTACCCGCCCAAACAACACACAGGTATTGCGTGCGCTGGTGGAAGATAACCCTTTAATCGCGGAGTCCATAAAGCAGTATCCACAGGGTAAGTTTGAAACTGGGTTTACTGCTGCAGAGTGGTATGCCAGGAGGACAAAGTATCAGAGGCTTGGAAACAGAGCAGTAAGTCACGATATGATAAATGGGTGTGTGTATGTGTTTAATGGTGACAGGGACCCCAATCATGGGCTGCTAGCAGAGGGACTGAACATGACCCAGCAGCAAGATGATGCGAAATCCGATGGAGAAAGAATTTTTTTGGTACGACACCTCGCGCAAGCGTTTACTGCCTCTCAGCGTCGTCTTGTCGCGGCTTAGGTCGGCGAAACTCCCCTCAATGTATATTCGCCTCTGTTGTATGTGGGTCAGGGAAATCAGAGCTCCCGATTTTCAGCCAGTGACAACATCCACGCAAGGTTTGCTTGCTTAGGCTCGTCACACTTACATGTCTACTTCTGTATGTTCGGCGAACCTCGGTGTACGGCCACTCGCCGTCACGCTCTACATACTTACCTTGCTGTTGTGTCATCTAGTTATCGTGGTTCCTTTCTTCCCTGGACACCTCTGCGTCACTATTAATCGCGAGATCTTCCCACCTCCTATGGTTGTCAGATCCTGCTGTTACCCCATGTTCCTCAAGGACTTCGCTGCTGTCGCCATGTCGAGAAGCACTGCCGAAAAGGAAATTACTGGCATTGCTCCCGTAGTTGGAGGTTTAGAAGCACGACGAAATCGTCACAACCACCAACCCTCCCGCAGAGATGCAACTCACGACGACATTCTCCCCCCAGCCTCCGCTGCATACGTGCGCACAGCAGTGTACGGCATGCCCACAGGCGGTGAATGACCAATCATATACAAATATGTGCAGTTGGGATCATCATACTCTTTGCCAGTGGGCTATTAGTCCGTGTCGCCACCGGGTTACTGACCCGTAGCTTTGCCCAGTTATACCGGGTATCCGGGTGAAGATGTTGGCCCCTTCTGCAGTTATTGTGTGCGTGCGCGACTACGGTGCACGTCTTGTGCACGACAACATCTAATAACCAGTATGACAGAGCGATGGGGAATTTGCGGGTTACTGTGATTACAGAAACAGTTTCAACCAGTGTCCACAGTTCATTTGCATGGTACTGGAAAGCTGCGACACATGCCCAACGCAGTGAGAACGTCTATGTAAGGATTCGGTTCGGGGTTGAACTTGAAGGACCACAGTGTAGATGTTGGGAAATTAAGGCACAGTGTTCCTCAGACTCGGCATTGGTGCTTAAGAGCCTGATAGCCAATATACCTTCTAAATAAGATAAGCTTGGGCCCACTTATCCAACATGGTGTGTTGTACAATAAACAACAGGCGGAGCCGGAGTCCCGGCGGCTTGACGATAATGTATGTACATACCTGCAGTGGCGTGCACAGCCACAAGGCGAGCCTGATTTAGACTCTAATGCGAGGATCCCCAGCCTGTCAAGTACTCCAGGTCGCTACTCGAACCTCGAACCCGGCCACCATCGCCGTGCACATCATCGGACGGAGTCAATCAAATTCGCTACTATAGTACAATTCATGATGGGAAGTAACCGGATTCCACAATGTACATAACCTACGTATTTATCAGGCAGAAAGTGGGGTGCATAATTTCATTGAACACTTCCTCAGCATGCTGCGATCCAAAAACATGTCATCCGTGACAAAAGGTTCTATTCCAAGTAAGTCCTAGATGGCGTTAATGCAAATTCCTGGAGTCTTAACATAGCCCAACACTCACCAACCTCACCAGTTGAAGTAACCCACTAGGTATAGAGCAGTGTACTGAGGCACGCAAGCCTACATTATCCACAGCTAAGTTGCTGCAAGTTCGCAGTTTGTGGTAAAGGTCAAGAAAGACTACTCCCGATACTGGCTCATTCGTCGGGAGACCTGAGAGCCTTAGATATAACCTTGGCTGTCCCAACTCTAGGCGCCTGTTGAGCCACGACACGAGGGGATCGAAGTTGCCAGCGTGGAACTCGAGGCCATGTATAGTCAAACTTTCCAGGCTTGTCCAATGGTCTGCCGGGACCGATTCTGGGTCACCGAGTCGAGCTTTAGTTTTGAAGAGTGCCCGCATAGCATTTTCGTTTAGACTTACATGCCGCACACCACAAAACTCGCGGCAGAGTGCTTCCACGCCTTCCACGTTAGGACAAGGGACGTCGAAAGTAAGCCTTTGGACATGGTTGAACTTCGACCCAGTGCCGAAGTCAACGGGTTTGCTCAGCAAACGGGGAGAATAATCAAAGTTGAAAAGTTTCGGCGCTACAATGGCTTCCAAGACTGGCCTGGGATTGGTGACTGCGAGCTTGAGTACACCAAGACGCGGAAGATGAATACTGTCTGGCAGAAATGCCCAGCCAGTGGTATCGCCGGCGAGCGAGAGTACCGTCAGCGACTCGGTGGGAACAAACGTAGGGAACCTGCAGGTGTGATCTGGAAGTCGTTGTATGACCTTCAGGTCAAGAGTCGTGAGGGTCATGGCAGCTGCAAATTCCGGGGTAGGAACAAAGTGTGCAAGTTTCAAACTCTTGAGGGCAGGAGCCTGGTCGGGTAAGAGAAATCGCGGATAGGCGGACCACCCATACATATCGATGGTAACCTCTCTGAGGGAAGGAAATTCGAAGCCCTCAAGTGCATGAAAGATTTTAGGCCGAATTAACGTGCTGACTGTAAGTATGTGAAGACACTGCCAGCGATTGGCACTGGAGACGAGGACATCCAGCCATGATTGTAATGATGTCCCCTGTTTATGCGGCCAATTTGTAATGACGATGTTGAGAGGAGCATTGCCACTCCTCTTCAGTTGTGCTGCCAAGGATGCAACAGTGCGAGGTTGCTCAAGGCACAGCACGATATCACTCCAGATTTTTGGAGTGCCCAAGGTCACGTTCCTCCAGAGCCGTGACACTTTTGACAAGTTTGTCCTGTGGACCGCTACAGCCTGAAACTCCTTTGGAGTGGAATTAGCATTGTAAGTCGGCAAGGATTGGAGTATCATCTGTGAAAGGAGTTCGACAGGAAGACGATCGATCGCAGAAGGTCGTTTCTTGACGAGCTCGTCGATCTTGGTCTTCTGTGACCTTATGGCTGCACGGGTTTCTACGAGCTGCTTGAAGAGTGTTCTCTCTTTCCCTTCTAGCCGGAGCAGCTCAGCGCGTGCCTCATCCAGCTTATCCATGATGCGGGCAATGCTACAGACCAGTTTCAACACGGTAGGGTACCATGTATTCTGAGCCCTACCCAAGGTTGGTGTCGTGGTGAGCAACGACAGTTACAGCGTGTGTCTGCGACTGCGGGGGTGGGAGGCAGAATTGATGTCATCCCACATCGGATCTCAATCATCTATAAATCCATTGAACGGATCTACGTTGGGCATATTGCCCTCTTTACGGCATTCGGCAGTTGCCGTGCTCATGAAAACAGGGGCTTATTTGATGTGGTGGCGCGGCGTTGAGCCTTGCCAGTGCTTGCCAGCCTGCAAAACCTTTCGCCAGGGGGCTTGACCTGCCGCGCGCTGCCCTTTCAATGCTACTTATGTTACTACCAGCTAATGCCTACTATGAGGGGAGTTGGCCCATGGTGAGTAGTATCCTCTAGTTCATAAGCCTCTCGGCCCCAATCGGGTAGGAGAGGAAGCTTCCTCTCTGTGTGATGCCCGTTATCGCTGTGACAGCAGCCTCCTTCTGCCAGGGACGGGGCTGAGTTCGCCGTCGTGTGGAGACTTCATGTTTCTGGTGAACCTTATAGTACGTCTGTGAAAGTTTGGGACGCTGGCCGCTCGTCATGGCATACGATGACAATTCACGTAAGAGTGACATAGATTGGTTGGCACAGAAGACATTTGTTGAAGGCAATGATACCCAGTCGCCGTGCGCTGTCATCAAACTGTTCATATGCCAACACCAACGCCCACTTCACACGGACTAAGTGTGCACAGAGCCGTTGCTCCTGAAGTGTAGTTCCCGCTCACTGCAGGGCCTTATTTGCCTCTTGGATGGAGACGGCCAGGAACTCGTCCGAGGGGTAAACATCTCTTGATATTGACTGTAAATTGTCGTGTGCAGACTTTTCTTTGTCGCCTCAAGATCCCCCGCATGATAGCACACGCGACTCTACACATCGTAACATTGTGATTGTCGTGTAGATGCTCTACAAAACCTACTTCTGAATCATGACCAAGATCCCCTCTTTTGAACTCTTGCCCGCCTAAATAGTTGAAACCAATATTACCTTCAACAGTTGTTGTACGAAGGTTTGCGTACTTGAGACTAGCCACCAAAGTAATCGTTGCTTTGCCCCTGCCAAGAGCATCAATGTCAATGACAATAGTGCAGGTATTATGAGGTTTGTCTCGTATTTGTTGCTGCTGCGTGTCGTCAATGGATGCCTGCAAGTACTTCGAGCTCCGCAGTTGTGTAGTCCTGTGTAATACATACGTAGATTATAGTACTGAGCTTGCTCACGTGACTTTTGTCTGTCTTGTCGCCCTCGTCAAGCCAGCCAGCTATTAATCTGAACAACCGCAGTTGCGATGATGCCAGTTGGAGGTGCGTCCGTCTGTGTCATCCAAGCCAAGCGTCGTTGAACCGTTCGCGTCCAAATTCACAGCGTCGCCGGCTCCCGTAGCCACCTCGTCGACCCCTCCACCTCCCGGACAACCCCCTCTACACCCACCACCAAATACGTTCAACATCCCCACAGAATGCATGCCCTCCGCATCCAACACCTTTTCTGGAGGGGTTCCACCCCTGCAAAAGTGCACTCGATGCCCCTACACCGGTCCCATCACTACCTTTCCACCCAGACGCACAGGCGGCGGCCATCTTAAAGTATGCACTGCCTGCATGGATAAGCAAAATGCGCGGAAAGTAGGCATCGGAAATGGTGGCAGAAGCAGTCGAACCGGGGACAGATAGCTACTGCGGCCATGTTGCTCGACGACTTTTTGAAACTTGTCTCGCTCAACAAGGGTCGTCCTTTCGACTTCGATACTATGGTCAATGTTCCGCCCGGGATCTTCCTGGCTGGAGAACATCTATACAACAGGTCAAATCGCATAAGGGATTATCTCGCTGAAGCTTCGGATTATCACTGGAAGTACGTCCCCCCTCTCTCTGTCCCTGCTGTGCCAGTCACTCATCCTTCTCCCCCACACATAGCCAAAAGAAAACCAAGCGCGGTGGAAAAGCGACCGTGGTAACTTATTTCTGTGCACAACTAGAGGGCGAACAATCCAAATCGCGGGTACAAGGTTCAGATCGCAAATCCAGAAGTCGCATTACGCGCTATCACTGCGGTGGTTGGCTCCGCATCACCATTATGGACGACAACGAACAACTTCTGCGCATACGCATGACTCACACCGAGGCCCATCCCTAGCTTTCCTGCATCGTTCCGCCGGCCCCCAAACACGTCTGAGTTCAAACTGGAAACCGCCGTTCAAAAGGCTCCTCTCCCTCCTCCTCCTGCTGTGCCCCAAATTTACCAGACGATACCGCCACCTCCACCTGCTGGTAATGGGTGAACCCGGGTCTTCGACAGTGCCCTCTGTGGGATTCGTCGAGGAGAGTCAACCGGACCCTGACCGTGTACCTATAGATAACCGACTGCATGCTGAAGAACTAATGAACGCAAGAGCTCATGTATGTGGGGTACTATGCAGTGTTTCTCTTGCCGATCTGCAAGTTATGCTGACTTGTGCTTTTTCTTTCCACCTAGCCCGTCGTGTTTTTCTCACCTGCTCAACTAGAAGGGCTCAAGCGCAAATTCGACAACTTGATGTGCGCAGCAGCGGGCCCTGTGCCCCCAGATCTGGCCCATGCCCTTGGATCCGTATTTGATCACATCGAGCGTACCTCGAACGAACTGGACATGGAGCGGTACTGCAAGCGACAGCGGACGTCGTGATTATGTACAAATTGCGCCTTTCTCTTGACGTTGTTTGAAGTTCCATAGAAAGGGAGTGCCCCTTACGTTTGATGTGGACTCGGTGTTAAAAGGATTGTGTTGCTCCATCGGGTTGTATTTGTCTTGCTTAGAGCCAGCCACCACACACAAGCCATGTAATCTCAGCCCGGATCGTCGATACCAAACCCGGTGTGTGCGCGCATCCCGAGGTCCTCACGCCAGCACGTTGTCATGAACGGTAGGACCAACTTCGCGACATATCCGCGGTGTGATGCCAGCCTACTGCGTAAAGTTCAACACAAGGTTCAACCAATCTGCCAACGGTCCGAGGTCACCATTGCACGACGTAAATCATACAGCATTACCATGTGAATGAGCTCCATGGACATGGTATAAATGTGTGTATACTACAAGAGCAAATTATGCTGGAATGTCATTGTGCGGCAGCGAGTAGGAAGGACTTCGACTATCTGGTCAAGAAGTCCATCACTGCATCGGGTGTGGTGTATAAATCTTGACGAGACTCTGTTACGTGTGTTCTGGCGGCTCTGCTTGTGCATATGCATCAGCCAGCCAGGAAGGCTCGTTGAGGGTGGGAGGAGACAGCGAAGACCAATCATGGTGAAGTCGAGAGGTCAGATATTGTAATGAAAGCACGGAACAACGCAGGAACGACGAATGGTGATCTGCATTCCCGTTCTACCTCCTCGAGAGCCTTCTCGGCTCGTGTTCGTCTTTCCCGTTCCTCTCGTAACTCTGTCTCCATCTCAGCGAGTCGCATCTCTGATATTCGACACGTGTTAGATGTGCCCGTCGCCCAGACAGATAAGACTACTTACCAGCTGAACTAGTAGTGGGAAGAGAAGTTGTGCTGCTAGATGCCCGCAGATTCCCACTCAGTTTATCCATCTCGTCGAGAAGAACCGCCTCCTTATCTCGCAACATCACTTGTTGCCTGCGAATTTCCAACACTTCCCGCCATAGAAGGGAAATCCTCTCTGACGCCGGCCGCCCCCTGGTACTGCTCGACGACGCATAACGGACGTCATCGCCATCCTCTTCTCTTTCTTCTTCAACACGACATCGGTCATCGCCTGCTGCCGCTGTTTGTTGCGGGGAGGGCGACCCAAAAGACCGAGTGCGGAGGTGCGGGCGTGGAGGACGGGTCGTCATCGATTCCGATTGGATAGTGGAAAGACGCATGTCCGATATACTTTCTGAGTTGGCACCATTAGTTTGGCCTTCGAGACCTCTGGACACGCTCGTCGTCGTGTTGTCCAACTGCTGCCGTATTGGATTGGGAGAGACGCCATCAGCTGTTGTGTTGTCCAACCGTTGCCGTATTGGGTTGGTGAGAAAGATATCGTCACCAGAAGAACTCAAGCGCCTCTTTCGCGGAATCGGAGGGCCCATCACGTTCGCAGGCTACACGGTACGCGGTGAGAAGTCTGAATGAGGAGGCGACGAAAGAGAATGGGGCTAGTCGCTCACGCTATATGTACCAGAGGACACAGCAGGTACAGCAGGTACGGCAGAGGTCCCTGGTGGGATAGTTGGCTGCTTGAGAACAGCGGCGTATCCGATCGTAGTAAGTTTCCATATTCTACACAGGATGACGTTTGGAACACATACGGGAACCGGCGGTCGTGTACTTGCGTTCCCATCGAAGGCGCTAGAAGCAATCACGCGACCCCTGGTCTCATCAAACAAGAACGGAAAGGCAGTGTCAGTCGGCCAACACGCCCATGTGCAGAGGAAGCGATTTAATGACTTGCCTATCGACAACCACAATAGACTCTCTGATGGACCGTGTGCGAGTTAGTGTGAGAAGCGCACACGTTGCTACCCTGCACTGCCATGTTGGATGAATGACTTACATTAAGAGGGACTTCAGAAGCCGCTGGCACTCCTCGCCCCGGGATAGCTTCACCCAGCGCGAGTACAGCGTATTCTATTCAGAACGAAAGATTGCCGCCGACCGTGTCATGAGATTAGGGAGCAAGCGAGCGTCAGCCAACCCTATCGACGACCATAATGACAAAACGCCACGCAACAGTTCCGTTGATGCACCCATTCTTGTGGGACATTGGCCAATGCAAGGTTATCCACTTATCCCCTCGACGTTGGATGTTCTTCCGTGCAGGGAGGTGGACTCTGAGGCGTCCGAGGTCGCTGAGGACGACTTGGGTCACATCCTTCTTTCCCCACCATTGGAACTTGCGAGGGTTGTATTGAACCATGACCTTGAATCCCTCGGGGGGCATCGTACACGCCATGGCTGCGCTGCTCGCAGTACTGGGAGAGATTGGAATCATATCTGGGCAGGAGAGGAGCTTGCATTCCGCGTGGAAAAACTCAATTATTTAGGGGGGTTGCAGTGACACGCGGAACCTAATATTGGCACAAGCTACATGATGTGTGAAATAATACAGGTCATGCGAGTATACAGTTCTACAGGAGTACGAAGCAGTATACGTGAACAGAGAGACACGGAAACAGAGAGCAACACAAGAGGAATCAATTCCGAAAAAGACGTGGAAACCCTAATATCTCACCCCAACTTAATTCAAGCACCAACGCTCACATCTGGGGTATAATCTAAGCACGCGTCAGTGGAAGAGCACACGAAACTATCTCGAAGACACTGACAGCGACCCAGATAATGGGATATATTGTTTCCTTCATCAAGAGCTTGATCTGACATATGCGGCAGATGTTCGACCTCGTCTGAAGTTTCTTGCCTTGTTTCTTCAGGGTATAGCAAGATAGGGACAGCATCCTGTTACAGCCATAACACTGGACTTTGGGTCCACGAGAGTCGCTGAGCACGTCCAACGGTAACACCGCGCAAGGACCAAAGACGTCGTCGTCGGCTACACGGCCTTGGTAGAAGAGTGAGTACGCATAGCGCATGCTCTGAGCCACGAGCAGCAGCTCGTTGGCAGGCGTAATCCAGGCTTTCGCCTTGAAGTGTTCGTACAACACTGCAATCAGCTCGATATCGTGAGCGGCATATGCTAAAAGTTTGGGGGGAAGAGGACGGTTCAGCCATATGGAAGAACCCACGGCTTTGTGCATAGCGACGACTTCGGCTGACGAGGGGGTAGTCAATGATAAAACGTCGAGTCGGGGCGGTACGAACACGTACGGTCTTTCCCTGCGGTGGGAAGTTTGGCTTCGCGAATACAACCATCCATGCCTTGGAGACGATGTACCCCGAAGAAGAGTTCCGAGTTTTGTTTGATCGTTGGCAGTGGGAGCCGGCGACTGCCCCATGTAAAGCGCACTATGCGTTGAAAATCTTTTTCTCTCTTCACGGTCGTGCGAGCCTGAACCTCGGCCAGCTGGAGGTCGACGATACTGGTCAGCATGACGTCGTATTCGCTCAGTATCTCGAGAAAGTCGTTACGACAGTCCCACATGATTTTTTTGACTGCCGAGTTGGCGAGGATACAGAAGAGTGGCAGGAGATGATATTTGAATGGCCTGAGAGCGAGGACATCGAACAGGAATATGTATTCGGCCCTTTTTGTGCCTATGCACATGAGCGACAGTACGCCATCGAGTCCACCAATGTTTCTCCCCTCACAGTCGATAATGAGGACAGGTGATTGCGTGAGGATATGTGTAGCGTATGCCACGGAGGTCAGGTCGTTGCAGTAAACATATTTCGTGGGTTCGTCCATTCCTAGATAACAGAGAGTGTATTAGACATGCTGTGAGGGGCTACTGCGTTTCATGTGTGCCACGAGGGAGAAATGACCCCTATCCACTGCACAGCAGTCATGACTGCGCAGTCCACACCCAAAAAAAACATGGGAAAATTAAATAACATTGGCACACTCTCCATTCAACCACACGATACGAAACAATACAGGACATTTGATACAGTTACACAGAAAGCCGAAGCAGCATCATATTGAGGGGGAAAGAAACATAGGAGGAATCGATTCCGAAAAAAAAAATACAGACAGAACGTGGAAACCTTGATATCTCAACCCTAGGGCAACCTAAATAAAGCACAAACGATCACATCAGGGGTTCAATCTAAAGACACGCATCAGTGGAGGAGCACACGATAGACTATTTCAGAGATACTGACAGGGACCCAGGTAATGGGATATTTCGCTTGCTTCAACAAGAGCTTGATTTGGCATGTACGGCAGATGTTCGACCTCGCTTCAGATCCCCCGAGTTGTTTCCTTATGCTGTAGCAGGGTAGCGACTCCATCCTGCGACAGCCCTGACACTGGACTTTTGGTCCGGGAGATTCGCTGAGCACGTCCAATGGTAACACTGAGCTCTGGCCAAACACGTCGTCGTCGGCTACACGACCTTGCTGGAAGAGCGAATGTGCATAGCGCATGCTCTGAGCCATGAGCAGCGGTTCATTAGTAGTCGTGATCCAGGCCCTCGCCTTGAAGTGCTCGTACAGCGCTCCGATAAGCTCGATGTCGTGGGCAGCGTATGCTAAGAGTTTGGGAGGGAGAGGACGATCCATCCATATGGAAGAGCCGAGGGATCTGTGCATGGCAACGACTTGGGCTGACGAGGGGGTAAATAAAGCGTCGCGTCAGCGTCAAATGTTTGCAGAGTGCATACGAATACATACGGTCTTTCCCCGTGGTGCGAAGTCCAGCTTGACGAATGCAAGTATCCATGCCTTGGAGACGATGTATCCCCAAGAAAAGTTCTGGGTTCTGTCTGATCATGAACAATGACACGGGAGAATTGGGCCCTGTAAAGCGCCGCATTCGCTGCAAGTCTTGTTCTCCCCTAACGGTCGCGCGCGCCTGAATCTCGGCCAGCTGAAGGTCGACTATACCGGTCAGCATGACGTCGTATTCATTCTGTATCTCGAGAAAGTCGTTGCGACAGTCCCACATGACTTTTTTGACTGTTGAGTTGGTGAGTATGCGGAAGAGCGACAGCAGGCCAGATTTGAATGGCCTGAGAGCGAGGACATCGAACAAGAATATGTGTTCTGCCCTTTCTGTGCCGATGCACATGAGCGACAGTGCGCCACCGCGCACGCCAATGTTTCTCCCCTCACAGTCGATGATGAGAACACGGGACTGTGTGAGGATGCGTGTGGCGTATGCCACAGAGGACAAATCGTCGCAGTAAACGTATTTCGTCGAGCTGTTCATTCCTAGGTGACAGAGAGAGAAAGGGACAAGGACAAGCTGTGGAGGGGAAGCGCGTGTGCTGCGGCAAAGTGACCCCTATGGACTAGTTGATTCCACACAAAAAATATACATGAAGGAAACTATCTCGTGAGAGAGCGTATAACTTTGGCAGAAATGTGGAGGAAAAAGATCGAGCCAATAAATGCCAGTGAGAGTATTAACACCACATATGGATCACTGTGGGCGTCGTTCAGAGGTCGGGACCTCCATAAAATAAAGAGGAAGAGACTCAACACTCTGAGACCGGGTGAATCGTCCGTGTACAACTTGAGCATCGTCCCCGAGGATCCACCTGCTCCAGCTGCACGCGCCGAGTTTGGTTTTGCTACCTGACTGCCAGCAGCACGCCGACTGAATGCAAAAATGTCGGAGAAAGTCCGTCCCACTGGAAAGCTGACGCACCGAATTTGAGCACCTGGAGGCCTTGCTACGGCATTGGACTTGCCACTTGGACGTGCTGGGCTGTCAGAGTCAGACTGAATGAAGTTGAGCTGAGGTGCTAAGCGAACGGCGAAGTGGGACACGTACCATGGTTGGATGCTATTGGAGAGCACACACGGGGGAAGGCCAAAAAGGTTGTCGTGGAAGGGGCGTGGGAATATTTGCGGATCGGAATTACGGGTCTTTGTTGTCTCCGTCACTTCACTCACTCCCCAATAATAATAATGTCTTTGGTATGTATCACCGGCTTGGGATTAAACGTGCTAATCGAACGACTTGGTTAGTTGCACTCCCTCGTCGCACGGGGATCCGTCGTTCTTGCGGAACACCAAGTCCCAAGCCAACGGGACTTCTCGCATGGTATGCACTCACCCCATATGACCAGTGCGATTCTCTCATTTTGTACCAGCGACACAAACGATCCTGTCCAAAATACCACCCAATGACAGCAAGCTCACCTATGCCTGGGAACAATACCTCTTTCACTACATCTCAGAGGGCGGTTTCGTCTACCTCGTCATGGCAGACGACGCTGCGGGACGGTACGCACAGTCATCTTTGCCTTCTAAGCTTTCCCAATTCTGTGATCTAGCAAACTGCCATTTGCGTTCCTGGCTGATCTACAACGCAAGGTGCGTTCCCCCCCTCACCACACCTTCACCTTCCTCATCATCGTTCACAGTTCCTCGAACTTCCTTCCTCGTCTGCCGCCGTTCTAAGCTCCACACCCGCGTATGGCCTCCAAGGCACCTTCTCACCCGTCATCGCGTCACTCATGCACACTTACAACACCGCTCCTCCGCAAGACGAGATCGCACGTGCCCAAGCCGAACTGAATCAAGTCAAAGATATCATGGTCCAGAACGTCGAACAGATTCTCAGTAGGGGCGAACGCATCGAACTTCTCGTCGACAAGACCGATACCATGGCGCACCAGGCAACGGCCTTCCGGCGCGGAGCACGTACCGCCAGAAGACAGATGTGGTGGAAGAATAGCAAAACTATAGCCCTAACTGTCGTCGTCGTGTTACTTCTTCTCTATCTTATTATAGCACAGTTCTGTGGGGCCGCTTTACAGTGCAGGGCTGCTTCCTGATGCTAACATCTGTCACGTCCCCCATTTCATGTATGATCAACTTTCTTCGAGTTGGCTTTTCTTGGAGGACACTACCGTTGTAGCATTTCGTGTATATGTGGGTCATGTATTTTTTTTGCACATCGGGTAACCAATCAGTCAAAGATAAGAACGAGTGATATTTGCACCAATGAGTGAAATACATATGGGACGTGGTAGGTTGGTATCCGAGTCAGAAATGCACAAGAGAGTACAACAAATACACACTTGTCAAACATACTTTGGGCTATACATGAGGTGTCGCAATTCTGCCCATCCGAACGAGTCTGGGCAAAGTATACATAAACGAAACGTCAGCGGTGCCATGACAGCCGTATAGACCGCCAAAACAACGCGTTCTCTAGGCTATAAAAGTGTTCGAAGTGGGGAGAGTCAATGCTGCAGTTGTCGTCCTCAGACGCACGTCGCACTGGGTAAGGGCTGTATGGGTTTCGTCCTCTCGTTACCGTACTTGTACCGGTGGGGCTGGTGGTAGTGAGAAGCAGTGGGTGCATTGGTGGTGTCCCTGAGCGAGTTCTGGGCGGTCGAAGAAACTTCCATTTGACGACGGCGCTCCTTCTCTTGCTGCCGCTCTCGTTCCAATTGCATGGCTGCTTCGCTGGCACTGACCAGCGGTCGTCGGTCCTCGATAAACGTGGTCGAAGAAGATCCCGGATGTACCGATGCTGAGGAAGGACGTATCGGTCCCGATGACCGGGTCGCACTAGGCTGCGTGAGCGCGGGAGGACGAGTGGTCGATGAGCGGGAAATGTCGGGTCGAGAACTCGTAGTAGCGGTAGGCTGAGAAAGAGAAGGTGGTGGGCGAGGACTGTCTAACAGATCGTACAACTTGGAGACGCCGCTTGATACGATTTGCCAGGTGTCTTCGGCAATTGGATCGGACCCTCTTCTTGGTGGAGATTCGGAGGCATCTTCTCGTGAACGAGACCCCCGCCTAGTTTGAGGCGCTTGCGACGGTGGGAAATGGCGATCCGATGAACTCCGCCGGCATGGGGAAGACGGACGACTACCCATGACGACGTCATTTGGTCTGGAGCTGGGAAAACCGGTGACCCAGTCAGTAGTAACAGACATGGCGACGGAATTCGACGGTTGATGTGAGGGACCTGCACGGGAGGGAATAGGGATCGGTTCCGATGTCAGAGGTTGGCGCATGATGATACCCTGTGTACCCTCAGAACAGGGCTCATCCTCTGTCAAGGTGTCAAGAAGTTTCTTCTTCTTCTTCATCTTAATGTCTTCGTCGTCGGGTTCGTCTGCCAGGGCGCAGAAACCTGGCAAGGTAGAAGCCAGTGGTGCGGATATCTCAGGAAGAGGCGAAAGATGGAGATCCATCTCGTCGCTACTTATGAGTTTCTCCTTCATGCTTTGCTTGAGCATCGACAAATCTTTGGAACTGGACGGAGAGCGTTTCACTTCACTCGCATAAAAGTATGCCGAACGTTGGGACTCCGAATGCGATGGCTGCAAACGTGCAAGAGCTTGCTGGAGTGCATCGCGCTCTTCTTCAAGAGACAAGATCTCGAGTAAACAAATTAGAACAAGAGATCGACGATCGAAGTGAGCTGCTTACTTCACTGTGAAAGGCAGAGTCAGGCACTTCAGGAAATGGTAATGCGATGGAAGACACGTACCGCAACCAAGACTCATTCATGTCATCGTAACGGTCCCTGAGGCACTTCTCCGTTGCTAAAAGCGTTGCCTTCTCTTCCTGAGTTGTCCGCCAAAGCTGTTCGTAGTCACGCTTGATAGCCTCGAGCTCACCCGTTAGATGCTCTTGAATATCGTCACGTTCCGCACGAAGATCCTTCAGGTCCTCTGCCTGAAGGGAAAGCTTGCGCTGGGACTCTGCTAGGTTATGCAGAAGTAAGCAGCTGACCCGCACGGGAGTATACTATCGATCCATAATTTATATCAACCTGGACATCGCACCCTCGTGGGAACCCACCTGGTCGCCCTGGGACTTGTAGTAAGTTCTGCATTCATCAATCACTCTGCGTATATCGACGATCTTGGCACCCTCTTTGACTATGCGTGCGATCTCGTTCAGGAGACGCTGCGCTTCGTCGTCGGCAGCCGGAACCGAAGGGGGACACTGTGCTGCCTCCTCCTCGACGGTCGCCTTTACATTTGGATCGCGGTCTACATGGAGCTTTCTAACTTCTGAGGGTTCGAAGCGCATGCGACAAAGAGGACACTTGTTTTGCACGAGATGTTCGAGGCATCTGGGAAGGGGAAATGTTGATCCCGACGACGACAACAAAGAAAGTAACAGAACTCACTTCTGGCAAAAAACGTGGCCGCAGTTGATAGCGTGGGGGATGTTCACGCCGTTGGTGTAACACTCGAGGCAGACATCACAGGTTGAGTTTGGGCCGACGACGAGCATGATCAAGGAGAAGACGGAAGGGACTGGTTAAGGACCCTCAGATCGACTTTTGAAGTATAAAGGATGCTATGGGGGAAGGATCAACGCCAGGCCTGTATCGCGTGTCAGTAGCAGAAGCCCTGGAACGGGTTTCACTTGGAAGTAGGGGCAGTTCATTGGAACTTTGAGGACATTATATGGCAGGCACGAGGCATGTGCTAAGCGACGTGAGATGATGTTCCCCCGCCTATACGGTATATTATCATTTGTCCCCCCCTTACTTACATATACATATAACTGTACGCCGGAAAGAAGAACCGGGAACTGGAAGTGTTCCGTGTCGTGATCTGGGCCATCTCCTCATCTTCCTAGACAGATAACGAAGTGTTTGGCTCCTCACCGTGGATTCGGCTTCAGCTGCTATAGGGTCCATGGGGGGGAAGCACTACCCCTTTCTGGGAGATTGCCGCGACCGGACCGGGCCTCGTGTTCGCAGCGTGCAGGCCACACCTCGCAAGACCAAACGGCTTCATGCAACGCTGCGATGTTCCTCACCATACAGCAAGTACCCCACGCGACGCAAACGTTGAGTTTTCTTTATCGCTCGTTCCAAGGTTTCGTTCTGCAATGAATTTTTACATGCTCTCGACAAACTAGGTGCCGTGAGATTTCATTCCACGGACTCCGTTGCATTTCGCGGACTAGTAGCTGGTAAAATTCGTCCAGCGCAACGTTGGCTGGCTGGTCATGCATCATGTCTTACCAACCCCACGTTATCGTATGCCGATGAGGACGTGACTCTATTTTGTGTGGTTGTTTCACCCCCCACGAGGCCTTGCTGTGCGCCGACCACAAGGCACCACAACGCCTCCACTCGCAATTGCCAGTCGGCGTCAGCGCCTTGCTACAATCAGTCCCCACTCTCGGATCTTGGAGTGGAACAAACCGGTTCAGCCAATTCAAGCCTCCTGTGCTCTGTGCTATTGGCTCTTATCGATGATACACGTTGCAAGGACAGTGTCATAATGCGGAGTGCCTTTGCGTCGGCCTCATCATCGACATCATGTTAGTGCAAGTAACAATATTTCAGTCTTCTCATGTCATGCATTGCATCATAAGTATCGCATGCAGCGGGGCTTTCTCCGCTTTACTTCCTCACCTGCGACAAGTCGTTAGTCGCAACCGATCACGAGACCATGGCGACCCTGGCCTGGGCCCCACTGCCAATCCAACTTAAATGAATGTCAGACTGGTCGGCTTGACTATACGTTCAACCTTCTTTCCCACTGACCAAGGCGTGGTCTCGGCCGCCCCCATGGTGCTGTGAATCTGATCCTTCCAGTAGGAACATGGAATTTCTAAGCTTACAATGGCTAAGTCCCTCTCCGAATGACGGTGGAGGCCAATTTGCCACAGGTCCAGGTGCCCATTGAAATCCATGACTGAGATATCTGTCATCGCCTCGCATCAGGATCAGTGAAAGGACGGTAGCTGCCGATAATGATTACTTGAACATCTCAACTACTCCCATCGATTAGGCACCCCGGACACTACTGAATTCCGAGAGTGACACTCTCGCCGGTCATCCGGACCTGTCCCCCTTGAATTATCCGGGTGGTCATTCTCATAGTTGTCTATTCCCACCTGCTGCTTCAGCCACGTAAATACAACCGCTGGTGTTCAGTAACCACTAGCTTCACACATACCAAACGGAACGACAGATCTTATTTGTTTGTTCACTGACATAGCTTATCGAAATCGCTTTCACAGCCTGGCCACGATGCCACCGTATAACCTCTACGTATATTGGTCGTAATACTTCAGTATCTGGAACGACATGAATCCAACACTGTACACTTCCTTTCCAGTCGGTACGATCGTTCCACTGGTCGGCATCTGCCTTGATCCACCTGTCCAACACCGAAAGTCTCAAAAGAACGTACCTATCTCCACATTGACTAACTGATGGGATCTCCCCTCTAATATAGTTGGCAGCCTATGATATTCTTTCGAGATCAACCCGGATAGGAATATCCTGTCGACATCAAGTTACCACTGACGACGGTATGTCATCAAAACCCATGTCATAGCGGAGCACTACTAATGGAAATTCCTATTGTTATTACGCTCTAAAATATTGGTCGACAAACATGTCTTCCCGCGGAAGTCCCTGTGGTTTGCCATTGTCCGTTTATGTGATGTTTTGGTTCATGGAAAGTCCGCATGGAGTGGCGTAGATGAACTCATCACAGATCTTTACCCCAGAACCACCCGGTGTAAACTCCGAACTTCAGATAAGCTTTCGCCTTGTCCAGTACCGTCCATCACCTATACAACAGAGATAGAGATCGGGTACACTAAAAGGAACTAGATAGCAATACACACAACTGAGACTACAAAAAAGGGATAGCATCTACATGTGTGACGGCAGAACAAGGGAGGTCGTCTAATTTCATACGCGGTTGGCCCAGAGATGAGCAACACTGGGTCCACCAAAAATTGGTGTGGGAGCAACGATATCAAGGCTACGCCCGTGGACGCCTGAATGCACAGAAGGAATTGTATGAGTATTGTCATGTGGAAGCGGTGAGGCATCGAAGTGAAGATATAACGCATTACCAGGCTCTTGGGCATGCGACAATACCTCCGTGCGTGTGGGTTGCGAGACGTGGCGGTGATGGTCCCTGGTTCTTTCGTCTCGTCTGGCGTGATACGATTGGTGATCGTGCCCGACTTGCGTTTGTTGCGTGGTGGCACTGGTACGAGATGGGTTATATCGTCGAGCTCTCACACCTTCAGAGGGGTCCTCTTCAGTGATAAGCCCAAGGGCGGATGTACCAATAGGCGTAGGCGCAAACACTCCTGGAAGCGTAGGTGTCCCTGATCCCCCATCAGTTTCGTTATCCAACCCTCCGTTTGCTATATAGCCGTCAACACCGTTCCGACCAACTGCCGCGCTATCGCTGACACTCCGTTGTCCCCTCGCCCCACCGTTATGGAGACCAACCAACGCCTCACCAAGGCCAAGGGTGTCAGTCGACGTTGTACCCCACGTAGTGTCGCTCCTGGGACTCACGTCATCCCCCGCCAAAGGCATAGTGATCGGAGGGGCGACTCTTGCTTGTCGCCGTGTCAATACAGCGTCCACGCGATCGGTACCGTTATGTGCGGTAGATCTTCCTGGGACCTCAAGAGTCCGAGTAGCTGTCTGCCCATGAACAGGCTGGCTAAAGCCGTTGGGAGGCCGGTCCGGCAGTGAGTTACCTCCTGATCCATAGGGAGGTTGCTCAACACCAACTACATGGGTGGTATGCCTCCTGTTGAGACGTGACGTTCGATTTACTGGTGTAGCATCATAATCTTCCGGGATAATCACCGACCCCGACGGGGCTCGCGGGGGTACACCAACCAACCCAAGACCACCGACGTCTGGAGATTCTGCTACAGGAAACCCGCGTCCTCCTCGGGAATAGTTACTGCCATATGAAGACGAGGTGGACCGAGGTTGATTAACGATTCGATAGCCACTATCGTAGCCAGCACCGTACCCATGCATGTATGCCGCAGCCGCACGTGTCCCCGCATCTTGCACCGGGGCGTTCCTCGAGGTGGGTCTACGACCCATCGACCCATCAGACCTGTCTCTCCGGTGGGTTTCTCGTTCTTCGCTAGGCCATCGTTCTTCCGCCAGAGGCTGATGTGACCAATAAGGGGAGGGAACAACCACCCGTACCGACGGAGAAGGCCCACGGATGATTCCACCCCGAGGTATTTCGTTGACCTTGTGCCTCGAATCAGGAGTAGAAGAGTCGACACCCCGGTTATGTGTGGAGCTGGAACTGTACCTCCTGTGATGCTGATAGCTGTCTTCCCGGGAAGGGAGCCTCCTGTTTCTCCCGTCCTCTTGTATGGCGTCGCCCTGCTTTGGACGTATGGCAATTGGCTGGGATATCTGGGGGATCTCTACGTGGGTATGGGAGGACCCTACGTAGGGTGCGGGTGTAGAAGAGCTTCCATTAGGCAAATTCGTCCTCTGCTTCGACTTCTGAATATGTGAAGGATAGGAAGTTGGATCCAGAAGGGGGTCGATATTAGTTGCACCTGGTCTGAGGAAAGGCGGGAAGCGGTCGGCAGGAAGAGGTTCAGGTGGCGGGGGAAGCGGGTTAGAAGCATTATGGTAAGAAATATGGGTATTCTGGGCTTTCTTTAAGGAGTCTAACTTTGCTTGCAGGCCAGATATCTAAAAACAAATATGTGAAGTAAATCCATCCATTTCATGCTCCATCGTCGGATGACTTACTTCGCTGCAACTGACAGTCAGTTTACAGTGTTAATCCCAACACAGAGAGGAATGCCCACCGAGAATATACAGCTTTGAGCTCCTCGATTTGAGTGAGGAGACTCTCCTTTTCCGCTCGAGACGTCTGCAAGTCGTGGTCCGCACTTTTCATGGAGTGTTTTAGTTCATGACGCAGTCGCCTGTGCTCAGCTTTATCACGCGCTGTCTGATCTTGGAGGGCCTTATGCTGACGAAGAGCAGCCACTGCAGAACGGAGAGGTTGATTCTGGCAAGGAGGTTAGAAATCTTGCACCGAAGAACGGCATTTGACGCCCATACAGCAAGGCATCCGAGGGCGTAATGTAGGCAATCGATACCGTACTAAAATGGCGGGATACTCACTGAGCTGGGGTCCTCTGAGTGTTGGGAGAGCCATTCGTCCACCTCCGCGAGGACTTGGACTACTTCGTCATCCGGAGCATCCTCAACGGATACGAGGGCCACCCGCTGGAGAAGTGACAGCAGCTGAGCATTTTCCGCTCCCTCAGAAACCCCGTCTAGTTCGGGCGGTTCCGCTACGTGAAGTTTTTTGACGTTGCCATCCTGCCGGAATGTCTTGCGGCAGAGTGGGCAGGCACTCGGAGAGAGATTACGAAGGCAACTGAAGGAGTTAAGTGAAAAGAAGGAGGTTGAATGTGATAAGGATGAGAGACCCACGTGAGACAGAAAGTGTGACCACACGGTATCGCATGAGGTGACTTAACAGGCTCGGCGGTGATACTGTACGGATCGAGGCAGATGTCACAGGTACTTGCAGGGTGAACCACGAGCATATCAAATAGTGAAAATATCCAAATAAAATCAAGATCTTCTCAAAGCAGAATGGGGCTGTCTTGAAGATCACCACATAGCATAAAACGTGTTGGCGGTGAGGACGGGGAGGACGACAGGGAAGGCAGAGGGTTAGGACTCGGCTGACTAAGCTTCCATATAAGGAAGGTCTCGTAGTTGCGTGTGGTTTTTTTGATTCCGCGAGAATCGGGAGTCCCTGCACGCCATCCAGACAATACATAGTACTAGATAGCATGGATGTCTACTGCAGCAACAAATGTCTTTGTGAAATGCACCGTGTAGAGCTGATGACTCGACCCATCGGCGACTTCACAACTTGTAGAGAACTTATTACTTTCGTTTCAGCTCAAGGGGATAGATACGGAATGGTGTCAATCGGAATGTTTAAATGTCTCGGGCAGATCCGGTAATATTCCTGTGAACGTCATGAAAAAGGGTCTAATGATATTGGCACACGCATGAGCTGGAGGACGTTCAGCCATTTCTTCCTTTCATTCCAGAGTAGACCGTTTCGGCTACGTCAGACGTTCTCCAACCGCACCTGTAAGAACCCCGCTACAAGCATTGATTCTGGAGCCCAAGGGATGCTCCCATTTCTGCAAATAGATGAGTTGCGAGATTATTCGGTATCAAACCAGCAAGCATATGCAAAGATGCCTTTGATATCCACATCTCGCGAATTCGACTCGGCCAAGGAGTTCTGGATGCAACTGTGATACCTGCGATCACTAGACAATATTTTATATCTCAACACAACTCGCGAGAGGCAAGCTGAAACGCGCCGGGATAACAGGTCGTTCCAGTAAGTCTGTTTGATTTTCCTGAGACGAAGACTGCTTCTCCCAGCAACGAACATGCTCATACTAAACAAACTCTTGAATCATCACGGGTCAAACCTACCTTGGTCATCGCAGAGCTAGCATAGAACACGTAGGGATGTAGTGATGCATACATTTTTGCAAGGAAGCTTGAATTCGTAGAACGTTGACAGACTCCCGTTGGAGTCAGGGTACAAGATCAACCTGACGTTGGCCAGAGCGGAGTGCGCATGCGAATGCATATAGATAGGAAACGTACAAGTTCAACC
The DNA here is from genome assembly GCA_024613145.1 of Pisolithus marmoratus. Classification (NCBI taxonomy): domain Eukaryota; kingdom Fungi; phylum Basidiomycota; class Agaricomycetes; order Boletales; family Pisolithaceae; genus Pisolithus; species Pisolithus marmoratus. Next base: position 78,463 of record JANFAE010000074.1, read on the forward strand.
ACGGGGCAGGCGTCTGTTACAAACAGAAACACCTGATGCGCGTTGAACAGCGACAATTGCCATTTGGCAGAAGAGACCTAGGTACATGCTGCGATAACATGCAAAGAATATCGACTTTTTTTTTCTCGTGACATCCACGCGTGGAATATAGACAGAAAATGACATCACAGACGACGACCACGGCGACCACCCTAGAACAGGTTCATTTAGGACGAGGAAACCTTAGGCAGCATACCTGAAAACCTTACCTTTCTCCTAGTGGAGTCAGTTGGGATGGGAGTAACATCTTCTATCCTACCAATGCGCATTCCAGCACGGGCAAGGGCACGAAGAGCGCTCTGTGCACCAGGGCCCGGTGTCTTCGTTCCAGTACCACCAGTAGCACGCAACTTAATGTGCAGAGCGGTTATGCCGACTTCACGGCAACGAGTGGCAACGTCTTGAGCAGCCAACATGGCAGCGTAAGGCGACGACTCGTCACGGTCTGCCTTGACCTTCATCCCACCTGAAAGGAGTTGAATCGTGCGATAAGGGCGATGGTGTCGATGATAACGCACCGGTGACACGGGAGATCGTTTCCTTGCCAGACAAATCGGTTACATGGACAAAGGTGTCGTTGAACGACGCATAAATGTGTGCAACTCCGAAAACGAGCTCTCCTTCGGCAACTTGAGGACCGAGAGAGACAGTGTTTTCTTCCTTTGGTGCCTTGGATTTCTTGGGAGGCTACATCTGATCGTCAGCCACACCATCCACCGCAGAACACCATCTCATGACCGAATCGCGTAGTTTCTCCACTCCGGATGCCGTCCATGATATGAGAGAGACGTACCATGTTGACGTTTTGCTGGAATTGCTTGCGTTGACTGTGCGCTCAGCGATGATGAAACGAGATTTTGGAGTGCTGGGGCATGAAATGCTAGCCAAACAATGACAAACAACACGGCCCGGCGCCGCACCGTCGAATTACGGACAGTCAGTTGAGACTGTGATACTTACTATGGTTAGGCGTACGCGCAGTCACTGACACAACGCGGTTAGCAGAATTTACATGGGGAGTAAATGCAGTGGGAAATGTGAATAAGAAATCCTAAGTTTAATCTGACATTTGCGCATTGACACCGTTTGAAGTATTGTCAGTGGAAAGAATGTTGGTGACAATTTGATACGTTGGGGGTCATGTTGCTCGCGTGTGAACGTTGTCCAGAATAGGAAGTATCAGTGTCGAAAGTATGGTCATCGAAACTTCATATACTGACAAACAATAGAAAAACAGTCCAAATTTGAACTAAAATTTCATCTACGAAATGGTAATACCAAACTTCATGTATTATGTGGATTTCATGGGCAGTACATGAAGTTTAGTCCTACATGTTGTACATAAATTTTTACTTCAACTTTGGACTCTGTTTCTATTGTTTGTCAGAATATCAGGTTTCGACGACCATACTTTCGACACTGATACTTCCTATTCTGGACAACGTTCACACGCGGGCAACATGACCGCCAAACGTATCAAATTGTCACCAACATTCTTTCCACTGACAATACTTCAAACGGTGTCAATGCGCAAATGTCAGATTAAACTTAGGATTTCTTATTCACATTTCCCACTGCATTTACTCCCCATGTAAATTCTGCTAACCGCGTTGTGTGATAGCTGGAATCTCCTACAGTTCGGCTATTGTGTGGACCTTGTAGTCGGAGATATAAACGGACTCAGAGTTCCCAGGCATACCCACCGATCACACGAACCACCATGGCGAGTTCTCCTCAATGCAGTGCCGTTGCAAGTGCTATGAGAAAGCAAGGTACTTTCTTTCATCATTTTCCCCCATAAGCTCGGATGTTGAGGTTATCACTACATGCAGGGCTGAACTACGCTGGATTAGCAGCAAAGATCGGTTCTACGCCGCAGCGTGTGGAAGAGAGTAAGTTTATCCAATCCAAGCAATCAATCCGCTTATCATCATCTCACCTACCACCTCACAAGTTTGCACCGCCAGAGTTCATCCCACCGCTGAAGAGTTCGGGAAACTTGCGAGGGCGCTTAATATTGCGGGCGTGAGTGACGCAGTTTCGATCCAGTTAACTTGTACTGATTGTGGTCATCGCTCGGGACTTTCAGGCGCCTGGTGGCTCCGCTCACCGCTACTGTGTGATGCCAAAGCGTCGAAGGTCCTTCTGGAGTGTACCAGTAGTGTACCACACTGTGTATGGATAATAAATATTCACCGTATCACTAGCAACGTTACTCAACTCAGGCTCTGGATGTTCGCATGTAGCCCTGATAGCCTTCCCTGGGTGAACTGAACTTGCCATTATCTCGTTTTGACTGCCCCCCCCGGAGATCTGATAAGATAAGGGATTAAATAATCGAAAGCCTTCATGCTGTCAAGTCAACGCCAGACACTCGGAATATTGTCCGAGGGTCATTATGTATTCGATGGTATGCAAACAAGTCTAAACCGGCACCTTCCGTGCAGTGAAATTGGCGAACTTAATATACTGCCGTGATGACCTTTGGACGTCTAATCTTCGCAGTTTTCATGACGTTTCATGCCGTCACATGAACCTGGAAGTTGGAGCAGTCCTGCTCAGCGAAATCTTCGCGCGCTACACAAGGAACACCTGTCTCCGCTGCAAGGGCTTCCGTCCCGGGAAGAAGTTGTACACTGTTGGGCTCCATCCTTACCAAATGGACACCTCTTCTCTACGGCGGGGAAAGAGCTGGTGATATGTCCTCGCGGAAAACTGCGGTGACTTGCACTAAGCACGGCGTATGTCCCTTTTAGCCAGAGCGAATGGAAGAAGTGTAGAAGGCATGTACATCCCCTCCGTGCAGAACGGACAACTTCGAAGAAGCAGAAGCAGGGGCAACCATAAGGTCAAACCAATCAGTAGAGGAATCTCTAGAATGTCGTACGTACTCTGTACGACACGGCACGCCGAGGTGTTGAGGCTGAGCTTTGTGATTCAGGGCCACGACCGAGCGATTTTAGAGGGGCGTTATATTTTGCAAGTTAGCGCTTTCACTCCACTATCACTTGCGCAGTATTCTGAAATTAGCGACCCGGACGCGGAGATACAAGGAAACGGCGAACCTCACTGATAGTGGACTCCAGGATAACTTACGCGCGAGAGAGAGGGACGGCAAAGCCAAAGCTAGTAGCACACTGATTCATCCCACGGGCATCACGGGCACCGTATACTTACCACCACACTGGGCCTCCTTGTCCCCGAATGTGCGATATGCGATAGCCTCCCCCATCCTGGAAAGTGTTGCCTCATAGAAGGGAATGCGTTATCAGCGATCAGTCGTCAGACCGCGTCAAGTGGGCATCCAGTGCAGGTACACTGAGGTTATTTACGTTGTTTTCCGAATCAATCTTGACACCTTTCTAGCACGAGGCTCCAGTTTACTCTGGATGCCAGCATGAAAAAACGTGCACCCACGGTCACGAACGATAAGGGATTCCTCGCTCGATCACGAATCACGGACGGAATACTGAAGGGACCCACATATGCCAATCTGCGTTCGCCAGGCAGCACAGAGCTTTGCAATACGCGTGACACTCAGCCTCTACAACCCACGAGACGTTGACAAGCAGATCTATTGCGAGCGCCTATCGTAACTACGTATTTGAAGATTTCAGAAACACGTGCAGGAAACGTTGCTCACCGGCTGACTTCTTCTGATCTGAAAGAATGCTGATCTTGACACTCCAAAATCATATTCATAAAACATAAAAAGCAGGGCCGCGGATACAATGCGCATCTACAGCGCAGCTTCCCAACTATGTAATCCAACGGACCGGAAGTGTCAGGATCAGTGATCGCTGTCATTCTGGCTTGAGTCCATCATGCACTTTGCCGAATTTGAGCACAAGCAACCCTGACTGTCGTGTCCTCGACATTTGGGTTATGGATAACCGTGAAGCTCCGTATCCCCGAATGGTCACATAGGGTGTACAGATGTCAACCCTACGCCGCGCCACGCTCAAGCTGCACAGTTGGCGCGTGTTATGTCTAAACTTCGGCTTCGGATAAGGTGAAGGTCAACAGATCGGCGTTCTGTGATACGGGCGTCTGCTGGCTGTTCGAAGAAAGACGGTCAAGTCGTGAATAAAATCCAGCGCTATTAGCGGTATGGCCGCAATCCCGCGGGACGGTCACATTCTCAATAATGGCACCGACCGGACGGACCTACCGCTCGTTTGGTACCCCTCGGCCAAGCAACGGTTATCCCGCAGGAACGGAAGCCTCTGTTGACCTTCAAGTGAATCTGTCAACCGGCAACGTCTCACCTTCCGAAGCCAATGCCGCTGAGTCCGGAGAGAACATGGAGAGTACGGGTGAACGTTCTATAGACATCGATGCGAGCTTCATTGTTCCAGTGAATAATTGACGTACCTCAGCACGTCGAATCTACCACCCTCATCTCCCGGAGCGCAGAAGCAAACCGCTGGCAAATCCCAAGCGGGGTGTGTAGCAAAAGTGTAATCATTGTCTGTAACGTTCGTAACCAAGTCGTAAGTACCAAAATAGGAGTCATTAGGGTATCCGTAAACGCAGAAATCTGTCAAATCTGGCACGGTAGGTAAAGGTGGGTGATACGCGTCATAACCTGAGCAAGGAGGCGTGGAAGGTCGAGCGATATGCTCGGGAAACCCGTTAGGGCAAGGGAGTAAGATGAATACGAGAAAACGGACGGAAGCAGAAAAAATCATGCTACAGCGGACGATGAGCTGTATGACCACAGCACAGAAATAACTCCTCCTTGGCTATTCGAGAAAGCCGAAGACGATAAGTAACAGAAGAAAAAACCGGGACCGTGACAGGGTTGATATATTCACCTGCCGAAGAGACGAAAGAAAGGAAATAAGGTATGATACACCTGAAGGTGAGTAGCGCAAGGAGGAGAACCGAGACGACGAGAGGAAAGGCGAGACGAGACGAGACGAGAAGAAATATAGGAAACACGGCCGAGAAACCAATCGAAAAGAAACGAGACGATATAGCAATAAAGCAATATTAGAGTAGTAGTCCGAAGACCGCCAGTCTGCAATCAAGAGAAAAAGAGAAACCAAGACGTCTATGTGTGTGGTTGGTATCATGCGGCATTTGTCGACCCCGACGAACGAGAGCGAGTGGCTGGAACGGCGTATGGATAATTGACCAGTTTGCCGTTGGGTGGACTGTACGCAACGTTGGGGTTAGGCATCCAACGTTCGTGAATTATTTCTCGATCTGATTCGTCAGAGTAAGACCGCTGAATTTTTTGGGGTGATGTCGCCGAAAACGACATCTTGCGAGGTCTGGATGGGAGAGGTGGCACGGGAGAAATAGCGCGAAGACGGGATGAGTGCAGCGGTGTCTCATGGCGGAACGCGGGGGTTGTAGCTCTCGCAGGGGTCACCGGCCTAGACCCGGGTGTGATGGTCGTGGATACACTCCGCATGTGAGATGGACCGTATCGGGAGAGTGGACTGTGGGTGCTGGGTATGCTATAGACGGATGCTGCTGACGAAGACACCGGCTGCCGGAGATGGTCAGTCATCATGGCCGGTGCAGCAGAGGTGGGTCGAGTGGGCGAGATCCCGGGCACCGAAGATTTAAGTGCGTGGCGACTAATCTCTGCTCGCAGAGATTGACATTCTTGTACTTTTGGGGTATAAAGTGATTGCTGGAAGGAGGACAAGTCAGTATATGGGTAACTTGTTTTTATCGGACAGACGGACCTGTCTAAAATAAGGATATCAGTTATCGGCTTGATCCATGGGTGGTAGGGAACAGCTTACTGTTTCAATTCAGCCTCCAGCTTGGCGACGGTTAGTTCCATATCGTCCAGCTTTCCTTTTAAAGCTCCTTCAAGGCTTTTGGCCGTTTTTATTGCCTCAGAATGAGCAAAATGATTTGTCAAGATCGCCTTGAGAAGCGCAGCACTCAAGGCGAGTGATGAAACCTAAGTTCCGGGTGCACAGCCCGTCGAGTCAGTGAAGATGAGTCGAAGGGATGCAAGGTGACTCACCTGGTCGTTTGGACTTTCGTCATGCGACAACCAGTCCTGTAGCTCCTGATGGAGGGCAGAGACCTCCTCCACGGAGCATTTTTTGGCAGCCACTCTGGCCACTTTGTCCTCCAGCCGACGAGCCTCAGCTCGAGAACGTGCATAACTAGGCTCTACAAGGGGGAAACGTTCTTCTCGTCGGGCCGGCTGATGGTCAATAGCGCCATGAGCCTCGTGCATACCACCCTGACGCCATGAGGGGGTGTATCCGCTTGCAGAGAAGTCGATGCGAATGAGACGAACGTCGTCGCCGGTGAAGTGTTCCCGACAGAAAGGACAGACCGGCTTGAGGCGTGGCAGGGTCTTCTCGACTATTTTGTGGCAGCAACTCGAACATAGGACGTGGCCTGTTGGATGAAGCAAAAAAGATGAGCGAAATTTTCGCGGTTGCAAACGAAGGGGACGACTCACCGCAGGGAATGGAGTGCGGGATACACTGCGGACTGTACTCTTCTGCGCACACGTCGCAAATTGAACCAGGACTGAGCGCCAGCATGAGGGTCAAGACGCAGAAACCCTTGCCAGGTTTACAGGTTGAAAGAGGGCTTTGACAAGGGATCTGGCTTGACGGAGTGGTGGATAAATAGCATGCAGGAAATTATTTTCGATCGGGTCCAGCCACAACTTTACAGTCGATAAAATTTGGCGTGTACAAATAAAAGGCACCGCTCCGTTCCACTCATGACAAACCAAAGCAGCCCGGATCTCTCTACATGGGTTTTTGTGAATGAATGAGCGCATTGTTCTACTTTGTCACATTTCATATATATCTTGATAGTTCTGCCTTTTGCTGAGCCATTCCAGAGTTATCTGGAAGTTGTGAACTCGTACCATTATTTGCTTCCGCCAAGACCTAAGCTAGGGTTAGGGCTAAGGGTATGACGAGATGCGCATTTGTTCGCCTCGCTCAGTCAGCGGCGTCCCGTCGCATGGCATCCGCACGACCACGCAGCTCACACGGAATAGGCATCATTATGGCTTGGAAGCCGCTCTTAGCCCCGACCGCTGTGATAATATTCCATACTTTGGAAGGTTGCTAACCGTAACTAATTTGTGTGCGAACTCCGAGCTCCATTATTAGCAACCGCCGGGCGACGGACAAACAGATGCGCCCACTTTGCCGTTCCACGAGTTTTGATAGACGATGACGCCTATGACGCCAACTGAGGCTCGTAGCACTCCAGTCCCTGGACTGCGCGGGCTCCCTCCCCCCAACCCACCTGGAGAACCAAAAAGGTGCTGTATATCCACTCGCAAGCCCGCGAAATCTCGTATTTTTTCCTACCTTTTCTTTCAAATTTACGGTCTTTTCCCTAAGCTGATTGTTTTGCCTGGTTATCGCTGTCGTAATTAGGGTCCTTTCATTTCCTCATACGATAGTCGATAGATCTCGCATGGAAAAATTTCAGGCTGTGCAGACAAGTCGGTCTGCTTCCGGCTCGAGGATACCTCACAAGCCAGCCCATTGGTCCAGGATCCTAAGCGTTGACGTCTTTTTGTCGATACAACACCATCCAGCCTTTATCTGAATTGCCTTTCTTCCACCAGATACACGCACACTGATATCTTATCCGCTCGCTTCGCCTTTTTTTATTAAACCTCTTTTCTACTCCGTGACCAACCTGAAAACACGTTGCCACGTCTAAATTCCCATATGAGCGAGGGTCCTACGCAAAGACTGCCAGTGACAAGGCAAAACGTGCTAATAGGCTGTTACCGCTCAACACCCTCCCTATGCATGTACGGCGTTATCTCGGATTATATAGATTAGATTATCTTCCATCGATGGTTGGCTGACCTACATTCATCTGGGCCTGTCTCCCATGTCGTACAAAGGACATTCGGTGGATTGGCCGGACGCCACCCATCTTCCGAGCTGTGCCATGTCAGATTGGTACCATGCAGTGTTGTGATTCGGTGACAGAATATGCTAGGAACCGAAGCCAACCGCTATTGTGACCGTGCAGAGCACAAAGTAGCTTTGTTAACGATTCCACAGTGCTGGTGCGACTACCACTCGTTGAGAACTGTTATCTCTCCACTCCGCCTATGTGCTCTGTTGAGGCAGGCATCGAATACGTGGTTTCCGCGGTAATCGCAGCCCGCAACCGACCAAGTCGTGTCAACTACCACTTCGTGACATATAGCACAGATCAAGGTTCGATGAGCCCCGTCCCTCAACCAACTCCCCAGGTGCGGCAATGGTATATAGAACTGCAGATTGGACGCAACAGTACCTCTGACCCGCGATCCCAACATCATGCTCGCACGAACGGTCATCTTCTACGATCGAGGTACGACCATTCTGGTCAATCCAATCCAGAAGTTACGTTGACTTCGAAAAGTAATCATACTAAGTACGTGACTCTGGCAAGGACTGCACCTAAAACCTAAGTTTCACTCAGGCTGGCCTGGGCCATACCACTTGACATTAGGGGGTACACGGCCAGCACTACGAAACATCGCCTTTACACATTAGGATGCGTCCGAGTGATCGTTTTGTTCGACACGAGGCTCAAGTACATCACGTTCACGAAATACGGCCGTTGGCCGGGATTCCATGATCCCTCAAACTTAGTAGCCACCAAACCTAAGTAAGTTTTCGATGACTGGACATCCACACTGAGTTGCATCGATCAATCCCACTGATAGGTAAGTTCCCAGCATTACACTTTCATTGCTGTCGTTTTACCTTCATTTCCATTGAGACACGTTCATTTCATGTAGCGTAGGACGAGGAATAAGGTATGGGATGGTCGTATACGGACGTCCTCGTCGCGAGGACGGCAGTCGACCTACGCTGGGTATCTTCCATTAATTTACGTTTTGAGTACGTATGCCTGTCATCTGCCACCGAAGATGGCTGGTTTATCTGCATAAGGATTGTGTTATGAGAGTCCCCCTTTTCGTTGGCTAGTCTTTGATTCTCGAAATCGACCATCGAAGAATCGCCAGAGTAAGTCAGCTGTGGAGTGGGTGCCGGCAAATCCCTTCCAGGATCCAAATCGAGCTCTGTCGATAGGGATAACTAGTACTGTTCCTTCTCCACAGGTGTAAGGTCATGGAAACCACGGCACAGGATGGCTGCGTGATCCATTGTCTGTCACATTCATATATACGCCACTGACTAGTGGTGTCCACTGATCCTGATTCCTGAGGCGCAATGTGGCGCCACTGTTCTTTTGTCTTGCGTGCAGGCTGCACAATACATTATGGGAAAGGAGAGGATGACAGCCAGGATCCGACGTGCGGGATGGAGGCTCTATACGATCTAAGGCAATGGAAGTGGGGTGCACATCATGTGAAAACATGCATGACAAATGCAGCTGGATTGTTGAGCGCTTGGTTGTTGATGGCCGTCGTCCATCGGAGTATAGTACAATATCACTGAAGACCTGTTTGGTTTCCCAACGAGTACGCATAGTCTCACAGGCGCATTGCGATGCACGGCTTGTTCCGTATTCGATTGGACGAGTCATTATGTCTGAACCAGTGGACGGAGCATGGATGCTGATGCTGAAAGGCTAGACTGGAATGGGATAATTCGGGTACAAGAATGACTCCTTTGGATCGGGCGAGCACAAATTGAGCCTAAGCACCGACGGAGACTGACTAGAGAGCGAGGGGACCCGCGGTCAGGGGCCCCACGAGCGGTCCAGAGGGGTACTTGACAAACATAGAGGTTACCCCAGGGAAACAATTAGACCAGTGGATCGATCACACAGGGCGTCAGTCCTCAAGGCCTCAACCCGGGCAGGACCGCGAGGATTCTAAGATCGTAGTGCTTCTGGCATTTCCTCCAGGTCCCTCGGATATATGCCAGCAAGGCGCGGACATTATGGGATCCGTCAGAAACTACTTGCGGGTGCCACGGGTCGGAGCGTGACACGTGAAATTTCAGCTGTATATTAGCATTCGTGATCAAATGCAAATAGTATCTAAGAAACAGTGATTACGCTCGCGCTCGAACCACCACGTTTAACTGGATGAATGGTGACCCTCAAAGGGCCTTTGACGAATCGGGAGCTTATCGCTACCAATTTGAATGTATCCGAAATTGAGTGTGAGTCGCTGCTAGGACACACGTTTACGAAGGTAGAGAAGGCCCACAACGCCAGACGCGTACGAAGCGACCACAAAACTGCCACTGGCAAAAGCGGAAGGGAGTTCCCGCGCCACGGCACCGCCACCCTACATTTCCGGAGCTAAGCTTACTTGATTTGGGGGCGACAGATATTATTAGTAAGTGCAGCCACATAGTCACTACAAATTGGGTGGGACCCGCTTTCCATTCTGGGCTGAGGCATTTTATAAACTTGATCAGTGATGAGGCATTTGTTGGATGCGGCGGGGGCTGACGACACATGAGCCATTTGTAGGACAAAAGTTTCGCCTTCCACAGTTCGGCCTATAAAGCCTCATTTCACCGGTGGGTAACCCTCTAACGTCCAACCACTGCACATCGATCTGACAGGGCGATAATGTCCACCACCACAGTGCTCCTCTTGTCAAATCTACACTGTGCCAGGTATGTCTTGCACGACTGATCCAGAGCCCGAGGTTCACGTCGTTATAACGTTATCTTAGCTGTGTCACTACTATTAAGACTCCCTCTTCGCTCTCCGACCACCGCCCACTGCAGTCGATGTATCCATCGTGCATCAGGCAGTTATCGTTCAGCATCCCCTTGCTTTATCATCTAGTGCAATCCGACTTGCCCTCGAAGATGCTGGTTTCGAAATATTCTATCCTTGCGACACAAATAGCCCACTTGATCGCTTGGAATCGAATGGCGATTCCCTAGACAGAAAGCGCATCAAACACGCCCAACAATGTTCTTCGTGTCAACAGGAAACTTTACTTCCCACGAAAGGTATTACCTCGGAAACCCGGCTAATTCCCTCGGCCTCCTCTTTCTCCACCATCGATGATGCATCGGGGGAAAACGGCCCTTCCGGAGAAAAGGATGACGCGGGAGCCACTCGCCAACGAGAACCAGACGATCACATACCTCATCGTCTCAGTCTGGCAGTTAATGGCATGACCTGTGCTGCCTGTGCTGCCTCCATCACGGAAGTTGTCTCTCGTCTTCCCGGAGTTTCGCAAGTTTCCGTCAACGTCCTGAGCGATTCAGCTACGCTAGTTGTCGAGAACAAAGACTTGATTGCCTCCGTAATAGAAGCAATCGACGACTGCGGCTTTGGTGTTGAATTGCTCTCTGCAGAGCCCCTCTTCTCTTCAGTTAGTGAAGATTCTGTTACTCATTCTAGGACTGTCGCTTTGCAAATACACGGGATGTTTTGTCGGTAAGTGTGAGTCAAACAGTTCCCATCTTCTTTCTTTCTCACTAGAGTAGGCATTGTCCAGGGAAGGTTATGAATGCCCTGAACGGCCTTCAGCCACGGCTTACGGTAACAAAACCGGTGATAGATCATACCGATCCTATTGTGGAAGTTTCCTACCAGCCCGTTGGTCAAGAGTTCACCCTCCGCACAATTATATCCACCATCATTTCTGCTGATCCAAATGTATTTACTGTTTCAGTTTTCAAGCCCCCTACCCTGGAAAAGCGAGCGCGTTCCATGCTGAAGCGCGAACAACGAGCTATCGTTCCACCGTCTCGTATTCACCGCTGCCATTGCAGTGCCAACGTTCATCATTGGGATCGTTTACATGAGCCTTGTTTCTTCGCACAATTCAACTAGCCGCTATTTCATGGAACCTATATGGAAGGGGAATGCTTCGCGGGCGCAATGGATTCTATTCTTCTTAGCCACACCTGTCATGGTTTATGGTGCATGGTTGTTTCATCGACGGAGCGTTAAAGAAATAAGGGCTCTGTGGCGCAAGGGGAGTACTACTCCAGTGTTGAAACGTCTTACAAGGTTTGGGAGCATGAATCTCCTGGTAAGCAACAAGGACTCTTCATTCGGAGCACAATTTAATGATTTTCCTCAGATCTCTAGTGGAGTATCTGTAGCCTATTTTTCTTCAGTGGCAGTTTTAGTTCTCGCTGCTTCCCGGCCGCCGGCGGTGGATGGGGTAGGAGATACGACCACGTTCTTCGACTCTGTCATCTTCTTAACCATGTTCCTTCTCTTCGGCAAGTTGATTCATTGGCATGCTCGCTGTCAGGATTAACACGGTTCGGCCTGATATAGGTCAATATTTGCAAACACACAGCAAAGCGCGAACTGCAGATGCGTTAACAGCACTAGGCTCTCTGAGGCCTGCGGAGGCGTTATTAATACTCCCCGGAAACCCTTCCTTCGTCCAAACGCGGAACTCCAGCGACCTCGACAGCGATGTCGAGAAAGGAAGCGGTAGCTCAGACAATGGCACGCTATCTGTAATTCCTGGAAGAAAGCTGGAGAAGGTTTCAGTCGACTTACTAGAAGTCGGGGATGTCGTTCGGGTTCTAAACGGTTCTAGTCCTCCTTGCGATGGTACGATCGTGTCGAACACTGACACACTATTCGACGAAAGCTCGTTAACGGGAGAAGCAAAGCTTGTGAAAAAGAAGACTGGCGACCAAGTATTTGTAGGAACTATCAATAGCTCAAAGGTCGTTGATATGAGGGTAGACGCGGTTGGTGGTACGACAATGTAAGTGCAGAGGTTTTGTTTTCCGTCGTCGGCCGTTTATTGTCGTCGTAGGTTGGATCATATCATCGATGTCGTGCGCGAGGGACAAGCGCGTCGCGCGCCCATCGAACGAGTGGCGGATGCTGTCACAGGGATTTTCGTTCCGATAGTAACTCTTCTTGCAATCACTACTTGGGTAATTTGGTTGTCATTGGGATATTCGGGCGCACTTCCTCGCAGTTACCTCGACATCAGTGTAGGGGGATGGGGTAAGCAGTACACCTCTCTCTTGATGCAACTCTGACGCGCTATCATAGTGGTATGGTCTCTTCAGTTCGCCTGCGGCAGTCTTCGTTGTTGCCTGTCCATGTGGCATTGGGTTGGCAGCTCCGACTGCTCTCCTGGTGGGTTCTGGGGTAGCCGCTCGACACGGTATCCTCGCTCGGGGTGGGGGAGAGGCCTTCCAGGATATGGCTGAAGTCGACGCTGTCGTTTTCGACAAGACGGGCACGCTGACCGAAGGTGGACAGCCCCGAGTTTCTGATTATGAGGTTATCGCTTCGTCAAGTAAGTGGACCCAGGGCGTAGTTTTTGGTGTCGCCGCAGAGATGGAAACGGCGTCAACCCACCCCCTAGCCCATGCAATCAGGCGTCACGCTGAAACTTACGGGGCTGCAAACGTACATGCGACTGGTTTGGAAGAAATCGCCGGATTGGGTATGAAAGCTCACTTCGATAGTCTCGGCTGCACAGCTGTCATCGGAAGTGAGACGTGGATTACTCAACAAGGAGCGGAGATTAACGTGTCGACATCTTCTACCCTACGGAAATGGAAAGAAGAAGGGAAAAGCGTCGTCTTACTGGCAGTTAAGGATGTCGCGAGTGATGCCGTTGAGGTCGTCGCCGTCTTCGCGATCACAGACCCGTTAAGACCCGAGGCTCGCCAAGTTATCCAGAAATTACAGAACAATGGAATCGGAACGTGGATAGTATCTGGTGACAACGAGACGACCGCAAAGGCAGTCGCTGGTATGGTAGGAATTCCCCTAAGTAATGTCATTGCGGGAGTCCTACCACACGAGAAGGTTCGTATTGCAACGGCATTGTGCCTAGAGCTCCGTTTTTAATGTGTCCGACAGGCTCAAAAGATCGAATGGCTACAACATAACGGGGATAAGAGACCTTCGATCAGGGTTGCGGAAATGGTTCATGCGGCCAGTGAAAAGTGACCGATGTGTTGTTGCGATGGTAGGCGACGGAATCAACGATGCTCCGGTATGTCATGATTGGACGCTGCACACTACCACTGACTAAGAACATCTGTAGGCGCTGGCCGCAGCGGATGTGGGCATTGCAATTGGATCCGGCAGCGAAGTCGCAATATCGAGTGCCTCCTTCATCTTGCTATCATCTAATCTACGAAGTCTACTTACTTTGGCCGACTTGTCTCGCAAAGTCCTTAACAGAGTTAAACTAAATTTTGTACGTGTTATATTTTATTCCGGCGTTGGCGCGGCTGGATTTAGGCTACCTGCAGGTATGGGCAATGGGGTACAACCTCGTCGCCGTTCCTATTGCTGCTGGTGTGCTTTACCCAGCTGGTCACATTCGTCTTTCCCCTGCCTGGGCATCTCTAGCCATGGCATTATCGTGAGCATGCATTTCCCCTCTTACTCTTGTGGAGCTGACCAACTGGCACTGCAGCTCGGTTTCTGTGGTTGCGTCTTCCCTTCTACTGAAGTGGTACAAGCAACCCGATGTTTGAGGGTCATGCATCATGGCTCATCTGTGGTTGATTGGACTAGATCTTTATTAGAAGTGTCCCAAAATGTCGAAGCTTATCTCGGGACTGTGTACTCAGCGATGACCCGGGTGGTCTGGCTGAACCAAGTATAACTCGGAGAGGGGGCAGGAAGGTGGAGTCGTTGGGCAGTTCGGTTCACTCTTGTGCTGGGACATGCAGCCGAGAGTAGGGTAATGGAAATAGTGTAGCATTAGATGGCCATCTATGTATTGATGAACGGGTAGGAAATATAGCGGAAATTTGAACCCCATGAACAGATGGCCTTGCTCATTTGGCTGCTGGACTGCACATTGGTCCGGGCTCCCTGTCCTACGCACCTCTCGCCTTCATCACTTTGGGACTTTCACACATTTTTGCCACTCAGGGCCGTTCCATGTACAGAAGTACACCCTAATCTCGAAGGTTGTGGCATTACGAAATACTGACTGTCGTGTTGCTGGGGTGTAACACCAATAATAGTCATAGAAACAAAATGTAAAACTCTGACCAATTGTCAACCATTCCACGGCTTCAGCTGCAACGCCGAAGGGACCAGATATCGTCGGTTTGAATCGGATATATCTTCTATAGTGCTTGCACGATCCTCTCAATCTCCAACTGTACCCTCACACGCGCAGATTTGCCCTCCGGCGTCTGCCCCCCAAGCATTCTCTTTCCGTCCGTGCTTGGCGTACTGCCAATGCCTTCTGTGCTTGCCACGTAGAGAAGTTGGAGGAGCTTCATCCATTGCTTACCCCAGATGTACCGGGCTTCAAGGCCTGCTACGTCGAGGGCAGCTATACAACGCCAAATTATCAGTCACATAGAAGGATTCCGACAAGTCACACACCATGCAAGATCTGAGCAGCTACGGCCGCACCCAACAATCGCTCGTCCCCAAGCATACGGGAAAAGTAAACCCAGAAACGAGGTAGCTGGAAGATCCTTTGGGCTCTCCCACCCGGCCCCGCAGCGGGCAAGGTGGGAGCTACCGAAGCAGACATACCCAAAACCAAGAAATATACCCTCATAATCCCGGAAACTCGCGTCCCATATTCCCCAGAACCCTCCCATATTCCTTCCTCACTTCCGTCCTCCCCACCCGTTCGGCGATACCCCATCGCTTTCCTTCTTTCACTGTCATTGAACGCCCGTCCGTCGACATCGTGCGCTGGAACGACAACGGGGATACCCCATCCACCAGTGCGTTGTACCATTTTGGCATAAAACACTTCCGGGAACGTGTCGGACAACAAGGGATGGTGGAGTAACGCACAAGTAACGGCTGCTAGTGGAAATGCGGATTTCTTCTCAGCCGTGACTTCAGTTTCAGCTTGGAGGAGGATACATTTGGAAAGAGAGGAGAGGGCGGCAAGATACAGAGGTTGGGGGTGGGGAGTTGACGGACGGACGAGTTCAATCAGCTGACCGATCTATATGTTAAAGTATAAGTGTTTGTCCAAGAGCCGGTAGGAACGACACGTACGATCCGCGTAATGGTCGCTTGGTCTTGAGTGAGTTGCCCAATCTTGGGAGTAATCTGTCGTCGGATGGCACTCCACTGTGATTTGAGCGCCTTCTCTCCCTTGACAATCTTCATAGGGCCAGCTTTGAGGTTCTAATATGGGAACGTCAAAAAAAAACAATAATCAAGTTAGCTTACATGTGGTCCGATCATTTCACAAGTCTCCCGCTCCTCAAGGAGAAACTCACCTTCAACGTCCCACGCGCATACTTCCAATCTTCATCGGCGGCGACCATTCCGGACAATTTCTCGCCCTCTGTCTCTTTCTCCTTCCTGCGCTTCTCTGCCTCCTGTAGCTCCCTTTCGCGTCTTTCTTTTTCTTCCTCTGCCCTCCTTTTCTCTTCATCGGCCACTCTCTGTTCTTCTACTTCTCTCCGCTTCTTCTCCTCTTCTTCGCGTCGCCGCCTTTCTGCCTCTTCCCGCTTTCTTCGTTCGGCCTCAGCTTCAGCGCGTGCTCTCGCCTCTTCAGCCCTGATAACGGCTTCGACTCTACCCCTCCTTGCCCTGTCCTCGTCATTCCACTTTTGGCGTAATCTCACTTCCTCGTCCCGCTCTTTGATGCGAAGCGTCTCGAGAAGTCGTTGCACATCGGTAAGTTGGGACTTGTATGCGGTTTGTTGAGCTTCTATCGCAGATATCTGAGCACTATCGAGGTGGCATGCATGAGTGGCGTTGGCGGTCGTGCGCAGATGACGTGCCGTGCGCTGTGTAGTTAATCAGCCCGCCATAGCAAAGAAGGGAAATAACGATCAATGAAACATGTAGAGTAGCTAACTGCAAGACTTACCAACGCGTCCGTTCTCGTCTGCCGTTCCCACTCCTCATACGGATCGTAATGTCTGGTTCGTAATCGAATTGCAGCGATCGTGTCTTCGAGGGCGCGCCGATCCGCAAGAAATTTACCGTCCTCGGAATTGCGTTGAGATTTCTGCAGCGGGCTTGATTTCCCGCACAAGTGCTGCAGCTGGAGAGAGGAATGCTTGGACAACTGTCTGTGTAGCAAATAGGCAAGTGTGAGCTGATGTAACTGACCAAGACACGAATGGCTGACCTCGAAGAGATATCGCCTTCGCCATACCAAGGCTGCTCTTCCTCGCTCGCCTCGCTTTCGCTTGCAAATTTCAGTAATTTTGTCGATTCGGAAGACAGTGATTCTTCGTCCGAATCAGAGGGAAGGCCGTACACCGAGCTGCGACGCCTTGTCTGTTTCCTGAGGGTAATAATTTGGTTAATATAAGCCTCTCGAAAATGATGAAACCACTTACCGTCGCACGGGAGACGGCGAAGGCGACCTCAATCCATAGCGCATCGTCGTTGCGCGTGTTAGGAGTGGATCTTATTTGAAACACGAGCGGAGGCTAGGAAATAAGAATTTCGCATCAAACATTATTACCTTGTTTGGGAAGTGGCAAGGCAACAGACGACTGAAAGTGTTTCCTTTTATGGAACGACTTTTGCCGCTGTAATATATATGCGCTACAACTCCTAAGCACGCAGTGCACCAGTCATAGTCGTTCGAGATGTCGCACGGCGTCCGCCATCTCAAGCGGGGCGTAGGCGTGACTTTAATGCGGAGTATACGAGCAGGATTTTCTCTTCCTGTAAAGCATGTGATTTACATATTACAGCCTTCGTACCAAGGTTTTTCTGTATCAACTACTGGGAAGGAGAAATTGCACGACTTGCAGCAGTGGAAGTGATCAAGAAAAGTACATAAGGGTGGTCATGTTGGTGTGAGGCGGCTTGAAGCTGCGCTTGTAGGCCTCAAGAGCGCTTTCGGCTCCCGTAGTGTCTGTATGGGTTGCCGTATCAGAAAGATTGATCCCAGCCCGAGGATCATAATGGTTCTTCGCCCGACTGCAGACGATGTCTGCATATGGTGACCTGTCGGTTTACGTTCTAATACGCGACAATCGACTCACAATAAACAGGTGCTGGAAGTGATACGGAGCGAGTTGACCTCGCATAAACATGACATAAAGCAAAGGCCAGCGATTGGAGGCCGTCGGCTCTGTAATATACTATCAGCACAAAGTAAAGGCGCGACGCACAGGTCCTACTGGAAGTTGTTGTCGTCATATAATACGGTGTAATGTGCAGGTCGGCTAGTCCCTAACAGGCCGCCATAGCTAAGCAAATACCAGTCGAATTCCACCGGGTGAGCTACCACTTGATCGATGACCGTTCCAGCAGGGCAATTTCCACTTCGGTCAGCATCCCCAAGCTTCGTCGTGAAGAAGCGGACATGATGGCGTTTGGCTATGACAATCATCGTGATTTTCGGATTGATACTAAGTCTCTTGCATGCCTCCTGAAAAAGATTTTACTCGGGAGATTGCACTGCCACATCACAACAGCATACCTCGCAGAGCTTTCAGTTCTGTTAACAAGAGTTGAAAGGTTCCCTGAGCCAGAGCCGACCTACCGAAATCCAACACTTCTTGGAATTGGAACTGTCCCTCGGAGACACCGTCTGCGGGACATTGTTAGAAGATGCTAAAGCACTAGTCAAACAATGAACCCCGGAAAAAGATCAATCGGGTAGGGGCGATGTTGCTCGTTTTCTTCTCAAAATTTCATCGGTATTTCATGTACATATCCAGGATGTGCTGCGAACATCATAAGTGAAACCAGACACATAAAAAGGTTGTTTACCTGAGCCATTTCTCCAAGGTCTTCTATGATCTCTTTCCGGGATGTCTGCACACGACATGTAGCGATGTACTTCGCGGTATTCGAGTCTACGTTCCTGACCAATGCGGTGAACGAGAGGCGAGGGCTGGGTGGATGACATCGGCGCCTAGCCGAAATAAGGGTCCACCCTCAGTTGCATGGGACAATGAAGGAGCATGGATCATACCCATCACGATCGTCGGATTCTGCAGGTCTGTCAGGATGCTGACTGACTGTGAATCAGGAATGGTATTGATGCCGCCCAGCTTAACATTAATCCTACACTTCGTTAAGTAACAGCGTTGGAGAGAAGCACAAAAACTTACTTCAGGCACACATTCGCGTAATATTGCGCCTTCGCCCGGTAACACTGAGCTTTTCATGCACTGGGTGGCGACACCAACCTAACCAGATTAACTGCCTAGCAAACGAACCGCATGAGTTGCCAATACTCACTGTAACGTCGCCAAAGCTGACAAAGTATATTAGACGTCACATGAATTGCAAGGAAATAATCTCTCACTGTTTCGCTGCTGTATAAATGTCATTGGCGTTGTCCGGAAGTTTTACTACGATGAGCGTAGGCCTCTGTTGAGTTTTCTGGAAACACTTGTTGCCCGCTTGGCGAAGTTGCTTCGGAGGGTGGAATTAGATACCTATCTAACTGTGTGACGAGACATACATCCGCAATGCGACCTTGGCTGTTCTGCCAAGTGACCTTAGGGTTTGTATCATTAACCCTCATGCCCGGGAATGGATTGTGTATCGCCGAAAATGTCATCGCCTAGGTATTCACTCACCGATATCGCAACAGCATTGTACGAGTCCGTTGATCATGTCCTGGACGGACTGTTGAATGAAACGCTGTTGACATTCATAGACGACCACGATCCAACGGTCGATGGTTGCCGGACGGGAAAACCGCTTGTCGACCCTAAGATGAAGCATACGATTGCCTCGTACGCGAGTTCATACATATCCCATGTACGATTTGCCGGAGTCTGCGAAAAATTGTAAATGAGCCTTGCACAAAAGAACAGCCGTGTTGAAGACGTACCACCACTGGCTGGGGACTGCCTTGGCCGTACCTCAGCCTCGGTGGTGGCAAAACTCGCGCCGAGAGATTTATAGGACCAACAGTGTCATCAACATCCATCCCGAATTCACGCATGTACTGAGACTGCCCATACGCCAAAACCTGGAACGACCCCCCGTGTAAGTTCGAAACGAAATATTCATAAGCTGACCGACCGCGAGCCCACTAGTGATGCTTGCCAAGCAATCATGAGGATTCTTCGTAGCAAACTCAAGGACATCTTTCATCTTCTCAGGGGGCACTTGCTTCCGCATTATTTGTCCCTTAGGAACCACACAAAGTTCCACCGGGATAAGTGCTCACCTCTATGCAGATGTTGTCAGGAAATGTCAGCGGCCTGTATTGTGCAACGGTCATCGTCGTGCCGTCACGCATTGTGAAGCTCAGATTATTTGTGCCCGCACTACTAAGCTTCTTGACGACACGAGGAGTTTTCCGCACACGTTGTCCAGTGTACGTCGTAATAATCCGTATGCCAGCGATAAATCGCTGCAGCCTGGTCCTTTCTCTGTCAGGCATCCCCCTTTTTGGGCTTCAAGTCGGTAAGAGGGCCAGCCTTATACATAGTACCCGTAGAAATGTCGACATTGACGAGGAGACGGCCGATTGCGGGCTGCACTGACTGAAAATAGCCTCTCCAAAGGACTATGCCCGATCCGATATCTTTAGTCTCACGATCTGTGAAAAAAGACCCGACTCTGAATGAGTATTTCATAGTCGGCTCCATGCAGATGACCACATTCAACGCCTTTGCATCAAGGACCCGTCTCAGCACCAAGTCAGCAAGTGACAACGATGCTTACCGTCAAAGCTGTTAAAACCGTATTGTCATGAGATTGCTGCCCCATGATAAAGCGTTGCAACACCCTGAAAGCGAACCTAAACAAATTGGCGTTGGAAGAAGATGGTGGTAACTTACTCGGGGTTGATGGTAGCTACTTTAGTCAACCGAATCTTGTAGATCTTTGGTCCGCGTCCGCCAGTATTCTCCCCGGGACTTCCCCTGTTCATGTCGTCGGAAAGACTGACATCAAATTTGGGTATATGGATTTGACGAAGCCCTATGCATACTGACAAAAGTCGACTTACCTCTTGGCTGCCATTTGGTCCAAGGCGAAGCTCCCTGGGAGCGAACACATTCTTTCTGCCATCATAGACAGCTGGAGGGTTGGAAATGTCCACGGCCTCAACCCTCATAAGGTGGTTGACAAGATCCATACTGAGTCGCGCCAGAAGAGTCTTCTTAGAAGGAGATATCACTGTGTGCAACGCGTGTTTATGAGAAGAGGTGGGTGCCAAAGGAGGATGGCAGGATATTTACCAACTATACGTGGTAAACAGTTGTTGATCAACAAGATCACGGTATCATCGATTATCGGAAACCTTACCGTCATAATGGTGAATATTTCCTTTGGGGGGCGTGATGTTGAAGAAGTTGGAGGATACGATAATTGGGTGACCAGCGGAGCCGTAGCCCGATCGTCACACACCAACTAGTTGAACACGCGCCCCAGGCAATGCGGTGCTGGCAGCAGCCGGCACAGTAGGCTGCCTCTTGCGGGTGGAGGACCGCCTCGACCAGCACCTCCACCGCGACCGCATGGTCCACCGCCGCCACCACCACCAGTACCACGTCTCCCGCTGCGAGGGGCAGCGCCTCGACCACGTCCAGGATCACCTCTGGGAGGCGTTATTACTGAGTTCTAAGGAAAAAAAGATTGGTTGGCAGACGGTGTTGTCCTAGGAGAGAAAAGATAGAGAGGACAAGTTTGGTTGACCCGTCAGCTGGCTGAGTAGTCTGCGGAAGTTTGTACGTACCTATTATTGTTGCATGCAGGCTTCGTGTTATCGATGAACACCCTCGCGTCCCATCGGAGTCGATCGTCTCAACACAAACTGGAACACGAGAAATCATTTTACCGCATGTTAGCTATATCTGTCTACAGTTCAGCCGGATTGTAACGAATCGCGGCTCGTAACGCCTCGGAATCCTCTTAGTTTACACTCCTGTCAATGTTTCTTTCTTTCTCTTTGTTTTCTCTTTTTAGTTACTCGTTTGTCTCCCGCCGCACTCTGAACGTATATAAACCCTTAGCACTCGATGTATTTTCCTCAGTTGTTCTCAAACAGAGACCTTGGACAGTTCTATCGCGAGCCCTCTAAGCCTCACTCTGCCTAGAATCGACTACCGTGTGGCCGAAAACCACCCTTTCCGTCACACGGATAGTCGCGCCACGATTTTTCGGCATCACATCCCTTTCTCATTGCTGCTGTCTGCTAGAATCAAAAGGTGACTGGGACCTTTGAATATGGTAACAACTACGCTATATAGTTATTTATTACAGTATCGAGTGAACAGCTCGATCTGTGCTTCCCGGCTGAAGCCCATTCGCCCTCTCCAGTGAGAAGGACACATGGGTTCATCACCAAGTTTGAAAGGGCGAACTGGTTTGGACAGGATAGTGTCTAGAATTTCTGGCACTGTCCTCAGGCTGGACGAGACCCAACCTAGTCATCGCAGCGATCAGGTCCACAGCTGTAGATCAGGTAGAGATGAACGAACCATTCTCCGTGAGGATATACCAGCACGTTCCCTGCGTATCTGCACGACGATGAGTATCGGCGAAGAGAGACCTGTTTCATGCTCACTTGTGTCCGCCTACGTGTGCTGTCTCTGCCAACCGAACGCGCGTACTCTGGTCCTGGTGGCCAAGATTCCGACGTCTTTGCAACTCTTCACGAAAAGTCCCTGGCAACAGCACTTCCGGTATTTCCACACCGACAATCCCTCGCCACGTGTGTACACACATACACATGGATATCGTCTGACACAGGCACTTCCGCACCACCTGGTAGCAGACTTTCTGTATGTTCTCTGAGTTTGCTCCCGACCTCTGCTATGTTCTTCATCGACACGACAGGCACCTCCAATTTCCCTCTTGCGTTCGAAAATGCTGTGAGATAGTACTCCTGCACCTCTTCCTCGCCTTCCGGTCTAAGGGAGTAAGACGGCCCACTCTCGGAACAGCAAAAATTGACAGACCCGCCAGTAAACATGATTTAACGCAGCAGAGCGCGTTGGACAGGAGTAGAGAACTTAGCTGGGTATTTGCTAGGCTGGTTGGGCGTGTGGAGAAACACATAACACCTGTGTGGTGGAACTGTGCCAGGTAATTCTACCCGGAGGGTCTCATTGAGGTTGGCAGTCGGCAGCGTGGCGAAACCACTCTTCTTTTGATGAGCAACTCGGTGAAGATACGGCCTCCAACCGGACGACGCCATCGTCGAGGCTCGAGTCTAATCCCATTCTGTGGAGGTTGGACTAATGACGTATTTACATGTGTTGATACCTGGGTTACCCTGGTAGCGTCATCGGCTGAATTTATCTCCATCCTATCTTTCTCCTGAGCATCTTGAACGGCAGCACCACCAAACGAGATGGGCGTATTCTCATCCAGGGAATTCAATCCAGAGAGGGACATTCCTGACCTTACAGGAAAAGTTGCACTCGTCACGGGTGGAAAGTGTGTACGAAGTGACATATACGAAATTCTACTGACAACGGTCTGTGAACACAGTACAGGAATCGGGTGTGGCACCGTCGAGCACCTTGCTCGCAGAGGAGCAAAGGTATACATGGCTGCCCGTAGCAAAGAAAAGGCAGAGGCGGCTATCACCAAACTCAAGGATGCAGGTCTAGAACAAGTTGTGTGGCTCGAACTCGATTTGTCCGACCCGCGCAATGCGAAGAGGGCAGCCCAGGAATTCATGAGCAAGGAAAACAGACTCGATATTCTGAGTGTGTATTTCTTTTTCGCATTGCTTTAAAGCGCGAACGCTGGTGAATATCGTTGTAGTTCATAATGCTGCTGCGTACGCAGATAGCTTCAGATTCTTGTTCCACTATTGAGTGTATTTCAGCACAATTGAACCGTATCAGATGCTACCTGACGGTACGTTTACTTCTCATGTATGACGCACCGAAGTGTGATTTATTGTTTGGTAGGCATACAGAGGATTATGATGGTCAAGTTCGTCCTAACATTTCCTTCGCATCTACATATCTGGTTGATCCACTTTTGCCAGCCTCATCAGCCCTTTCGTGCTCACCCGGGAACTACTCCCTGTCCTCAAGAATACAGCCTCTCAGCCAGAATCCGACGTCCGTGTCGTTGTGGTATGGGAGAAAGTCAACTCTGCATGGCATCTTACTAAACAGTCATTGGTTGACCATGCATAGATCGCGTCCGATGGACACAACCTCGTCAGAGGCAAACCCCGTTTTAAGACCACCGAGGACTTGAATGACGATTGTTCATATTCGTGGACTCCCGGCTTCGCGCGATACTGTACGTCTTCTGTCTGTCTTCGACCAGATCCTTATTAGCATGACACCTTACTCACACATTCCCCACCAGGCCTCAGCAAACTAACCAACGTTCTCTATGCCTCCGAATTGGATCGCCGCTTCACTTCTTCCGCTGATCCGGCCGAGTCCGAGATCGTGGCCGTCTCCGTTCATCCTGGATTCGTCAACACCTTTTCACAGAAGCCTGAGATTGCCCGACTACATCTCAGCCCACTTGTTGGTTTTCTAGTTTCTCCGTTCGCAGTCACCCCCGATGTCGGTGCTTACAATTCGGTGTTCGCTGCTACCGCTCCGGTCGTGAAGAGAGAGCGGGAAAAGTATGGCGGTGGGTATCTGGCTCCCGTGGGGAGGTTGGTTAGACCAGGTGTGACATCGTGGTCGTGGCTTTGGGAGAAGGAGGTGACCGACTCCAAAGGGAAGGACGAGATCGAGGAAGACAGGGATTTAGACGAGAGAGGAAGGGAGTTATGGGATACTGTGGAGAAGTTTTTGAAGGAAAAAGAGATTTGAGTGTAAGGTCAGAATCATTTTGTTTACCGGTTTTTATGGTCCAATGGACTGACTGCACGAATATCCTGTAATTTCTTCTGTTTGTGTCTGTTTGATACGAAGTCTGGGCCGCATGTAACCTGTTGTATGCAGTATGTAGTATGTAGTATATACACCAAGTTGCTAGTCGCCAACCATAAGGCCTGATGCTGTGTGTTGGTAAATCAACTGGTCGTTGTGCTATATAGGGTGTAAACTATAAAGCAACTTGCGATTAGCACAGCCACCAGAAACTCACGTGCCGCCAAAAAGGGGAAAGGTGGTTTCAATTGACTGCATCACCCAAACTCGTTGCATTGAAATCCTGTGCCGTTCCAGCGTCAATACCCAGCTTCCCTGTATTGTAGAATCTGTATACGGACCTTGTCCACTACACGCACTTCACTGTAGACCGAGTCTCTTTCAACATGAACTTCTTCAAGACAAAGCCACGCACACCTCCCGATCTCGTACGAGGACTCCGAGACGTTATACCCAAGTTGGACGCTGGCCCCCCAGGATCGGAGTCAAGGAGGAAGGTGCGGGGATATCTAGACTGGCTAGGTCATACCCTGTGATTGATCAGCGTGTCGTCGCGATCTTGTTACTAGGCGAGCGAAGAAGTCTCAAGAAATCTTCAGGCGATTAAAGCAATGCTATACGGTGATGGCGGTATGTTGGTCGCCGGCGCTCTAGTTCACTCATCCATCTTATCAAATACATCATAGAACCTATACCTGAACTGATAGCTCAGCTCGCACAAGAGACGTATTCGACGGACCTCCTCCTTACTCTTCTCCAGAACATGCACAAGTTCGACTTCGAGTCACGGAAGGATGTAGTTCAGATATTCAATAACCTCTTACGGCGGCAGATCGGAAATCGGTTACCAACGGTGGAATATATTTGCGCAAGACGCGAGGATGTAGTCTTTTCAGCCTTGGCCGGGTATGGGAACGAGGAAATTGCACTGAACACGGGGATGATATTGAGGGAGATGCTGAAGCACGAACAGCTGGCTAAGATACTGCTCTATTCGGATCAGTGAGCCTTCGCCTTTCTGAAATGATGGCACTGCAGGCTGACGCCCAACCAGGTTCTACATGTTCCCTCATTATATAGAAACGACATCGTTCGGTGTCTCGTGTGACGCTTTCGCCAACTTGAAGGAGACCCTAACACGACATAAGCCGATGGTAGCTGAGTACCTAGACAAGAACTATGACAGGGTGAGATCGACCCTCGTGGTGTCAATCCGAATTGCAATTTCTGATTCTTTGGACACAAAACATAGTTCTTCAACTCTTACACGACCTTGATACTATCCAATAACTACGTTACCAAACGACAGTCGCTCAAACTTTTAGGCGAAATTCTTCTTGATCGCGCAAACTTCAACGTCATGACGAGGTATATCGCACAAGATTCGAATCTCAAGATGATGATGAACATGTTGCGCGACAAAAGCAAGAACATTCAGTTTGAGGCCTTCCATGTCTTCAAGGTTTTCGTCGCAAACCCGAAAAAGCCACCTCAAATCGAAGCAATATTGAAAAGAAACAAAGAAAAACTCCTAGTCTTCTTGAAGAACTTCCATAACGACAAGGAAGACGAACAGTTTAGCGTGAGTATTATGCATGTGAATACGCCAAAGGCATGCCTGACTCGATCCCTGCTATACAGGACGAGAAGCAATTCTTGATAGTCCAAGTTCAGAATCTATAATGCCTGCCGTTACTCTGTCCGCTACTACGTACTTCGATTGTCGCTTGCACTTCCTTTCGTTGTCGCTGTGCTACTCCATTCCTGCATCGTTGTTATCTTTATCTACTATGACCGAACCCCGTTGCCATCTTGCGAAGTCATGCACCGTCACCTTTTCGAATCTGGTTATTCGCTGTAGGCTGTGTCATACCCTCCATCGCACGTGTAATGGTGTTGAACCTGCGACTAGTCCATGTTAAATGCACCATCGCCCCTCCATGTTATATCCATATGATAGGTTCGTATATGTGTCGCTGGTGAGGCACTCAACAGGGAATACCGTTATTACACAAGGAAGTACAGTATCTAATGTGCACCGGCTGGCGCGTCGTACAAAATACAATCCGTGTGAGCAAGCAAATACAGTTGCAGTTGCGTCGTAAAATTCTGTAATCACCAGTTCTCCAAAGTCATCTGAGCGCACTCCTGTACGTAGGAACGCGTCAAATAAGATGGGAGGAGGAATCCCGACAGTTACTGACCTTTAGTCGCGACAACCCGTGAACAATGGATACGTTTAATATTGTTTTCAGTTTCCTCCTCGCTTCAGCCTTCCCTAGCGTTAACTGGTATGTACCAGAACATTGACAGTATCGGGAAACGTTATCGGAACGAATTTGCTTGCATCTCATACACTTGAGATCCTGCTGCACAAATGTACGTTCGATGGAGTTTAACATACGGATAAGCTCGAGTTCGATTGCCACGCGATCGTATTCGCCCCCACATGCGGAACATATCCACCTCGGAGGGCCCACATCCAGATTACTGGGCATCAGCTCTGGGTCACGACAGAAATCAAAATCCCGAAGGCCATCGCAAAGTTTGCAGGGAACGTTGGACAACTTCAGCGTCTCACAAGGGGTTTCGGAAAGCTGCCTCGCTCGCAAATTCTCGAACACCAATGAGCTCGAGTAAGTTGCGCTTCAGCAGGCCAATTTCGACCTGATAATCTTGTGCTAGACCAAGGACGGCACAAACAAACTTCACGAATTCCAAGATTGGATTGGTGAATGCAAGGTAGGAGCCTGGAAGGATCGGGAAGACGAATTGTTGCTGCAAGTCCTCGTCGTATACAGAGTCTCTATGCTTCGATTGGATCGCACCCACAACTCTCAGGAGTTTGCGCATTAGTTTCCGAGCAATGAATTCGCGAATCCTATCCATTTCATCGGCTTTTTTAGCATCTCGTTGGGTGACGTCAGGTGCCAAGTTCTGGATGATTCTGAGGGGAGCACGAGTTCCCTCATTCGTCTTTTGTCTGGTCTTGTACAGTTCAACGATGAAGTACTGCACGACAGCGTTAAAATCATCGTGGACGGCCAGGGGGAGGAAAGTTTGGATATTCCAACGCATCTCGACAGTGAGTTCCTCTGGAAGTTCGACAGCCAGTGGATCCTCGCACACGACGCCACCCATGTTGGCATAATCCATGAATAGCAAGAAGTCGTAGAAACGGTCCGTCCTGAGATAGATGTGTTGAAAGAGCTCGTGAGACGTAACGGCTGTGGTAATGTAAGTCGCATAGGCGTGAGCAGTGCCAGGGGGTTTAGACGTTGCCAACAGGATCCGGCTGAAGTCAGCGTATACGACCTGACCACCTAGCCTCTTAAATTCGGCGAGCATTTGGATGAAAGTTTTCCGCATTAAACCA
Organism: Pisolithus marmoratus; assembly: GCA_024613145.1. Classification (NCBI taxonomy): domain Eukaryota; kingdom Fungi; phylum Basidiomycota; class Agaricomycetes; order Boletales; family Pisolithaceae; genus Pisolithus; species Pisolithus marmoratus. The sequence goes on from JANFAE010000074.1 coordinate 106,510, forward strand.
TGAATGAAACGGTGGATACGTGAATCGTAAAGGTGTGAAGCACTCGTGCTGATCCAACGCCAGAAGTGGTCGATAGTAAGCGTTGCGGGGCTTTCAAAGTTACCTTGTATCTTGTCCAACAGCCACGCCCGGATCATTGCCTTCAGAATACTAAATGTAAGTACTGACATGTTCGATTCTCCGAGCGTGAGATCCCGCTGGTCGTCGGTCCCTGAATATTCGTCTAGTGTACGAGAGACAGAGTCAAAGGCAGTTGTGCCACCACTGCCTTCAAGTTCGTTAACAGCGACCGAATGCAGCACAGAATTTACGGCGAGATTGCGGATGGTTAACTCCAGGCAGACATTTGAGTAGCAACCCGGGGTCATGAATTCCGTGTGCGGGAGGTCTTCGACGGGAGAGTTATCTGCTTCCCTACCGCCCAGATCAGGTTGCTCAGATGGAGACCACCATAAGACAATATCCTGCTGCATCAATCGCCGCGCGAAACTAATGTCAGACAGCAGTAGGGGCTGGTCTCCATCGACGTGCCCCAGTGGAACATCGAAGTAGTCTGCGAGAGCGATTGAACGATCAAGCCACATGCCCAGCGTCAGGTACCGCTGAAGCATCTTTTGCGCTACGTGTGTTTGCCAAGGGAAGACATCGAGAGAATGTGGGGCTTTGCTTTTCGACATGGATAACAGTGGAAATTTGGAGAGCTTTGGCATCCAGGTATCGAAGTAGACGTTTTCTTTAGACGATGAGATGACTACCATATATGACATATTCTCTAGAAGCCCAAGCTCCCTAGAAATTGCTTTCAGAGCAGTAGTATCCTTGCTATGGTACGTGGTTGTAAATTCGCAGGACACCGGATACTGTATCGAAGCCGGATCTCCGTGTTGTGCTCTCCGCTTCTTCAATAGTTCAGTGTAGAGCTCCCGGAGGCGAGGTAATCCTTGCCGTCGTGTTGCAGGATCAACTAAATGAAGTTTGACCGATCCACTAGGGAGGAAAAGAGCGAAAACATGAATTGGAGCGCTGTTCGAGCATGCATGGTACAGAAAGAGGTATTTATCTCCCCGCACGGCACTGAGATAAGAGTTGTGTGCAAGAGAAGTACCCGCGCGGTCAAGTTGATTGAGTTCCACGCCACTGCTTTGCGCACGATTAAGCGTAAGACCAGGTTCGTCAACGGTACATGTCTTGCCCAGTTTTAGGATGGCGCGCATCTCCAATGGAACCTACACCAGCGTCAGTATATCAGATGAATATAAGTATACGATCTACCTGGCGCTCAAATACACCATCAACGTTGGGATCATGCATGAGGTCCGTGAAGTGTTCCTGAATATCGAGGTACACATCTTCCTTGACCGTGATTCCGTATAGATTTTTGCAAGGAATATCTCTGGGCAGGTGCTTGGCCGTTTTTATACATTGGTAGTATTCGGTGCGAAAGAGCTCATCTCTTGGTTTTGTCTTGAAATGAAGGTAAAATTGTCGGGGAATGCGAAGTGGAACGAGCGTGAGTTGGCCATCTACAAGCACCCACATGTTAAAGCGGCCAGGGATCTTGCTAGGTCGGATTTGCATGACGTCCCACCGTTGCGTGGTCCGTACTCTGGCGCCTTTGAAAATAGATGGGACAATGGCAGCTGCAGAACCACCCCAACGGGCCTCGCGCATTTGTCGCCATCGCGGTTTGATGGCTTTCAACCAGGCGAAGTAGTCGGTGTGGGGGTCTGGGAGAGGAGCGTTGGTGACCGCTTCCTCCAGCTCCACGCTTGGCTTCCGCTTAGGCCTGCGGTTCACGATTGCGATGCGTTCGGTGTCGGGTGCCTTTTGAGTGCCGAAGTCTTCCATCGCCTCCTCATCTATTGAAGGCTTCTGGGCGGCCTTAAGGAAAAAGTCTGTGACTTTGTTCTGTTTAAACTTATCTACTGCACCCGCAACTCTTCGATGCAACCAGTCCGGGTGTTTAATCCTCGGTACCGGATTTGGAACACCCTGCATTGCAGCTGGAATGGTGATAAGTTTTTGGATCACCGAACCAAGGCGCTCAATGTAGTATTCCCAGTCCAAGATGGCACGAAGGTCAAAGTTGGTTAGTCCTGGATCTTTGAGCCATTTACGCAGATATGTACGCTTCACGGATTCTTCAGCAGAAAATATGGCGACGGGAACTGCCCTTTCCGTCACAGGAGCACCTTGTGGCTTCGCTGAGATGATGAACTTGCACGCCAAGCCTTTATCCTTGACCATCTGAGCACCAAGGAACTCAGCGAGTCGTCGGGCCGTGCTAATGGACGTAGACTTCTGGCCTGCATACTCCGCGAGAGTCTTTGACATACTTCTGTTCTCTGCAATGAGGTCGACGAGCTCCTCGTCGCTTAGGGTTTGTGCGTGACTAAAGAGGATATCAAGCCACTGGTTTGCTATGCAAGCAACTGCACCATAGCACTCTTGTGTAGTGGTACCCAAGAGGAATTTCTCGAACATTTGAGACTGGAAAATCTTGATGAGCTGTAACTCTCCGCGACGCTTCACCTCGAAGCCCTTGAGCTCAGCGAGCGAACCGTCGTCATTGAAGACAGCGTACCGCTTCTTCAACAGTTTGTCCTCTTCCTTTGATGACGGGAGGATCATGGCGCGATATGGACCGTCCAGCTCGAAGAAGATCGAGTTCTCAGAGTGTACGACATATTCCCCTGTTTGGAGATCCAGGTCGTGGTATTGGTGGTTGGTAAAGCGGGCGTGCACTAGGTGATTCAGCATTGTGCAGGGATACGAGAATGCAATGGATTTGCCGTTCGAGAGCTTGAATTTGAAGTTCTCGGGAAATACACCTGGGAGCATACACCATATACCGTCGGTGTCGAGCTCGAGGGGACGGCCAATTTGCTCTACGAGGGCCCGCGCCATCTGGATGATTGTCGCACCCGTCAGACAGGTAATGCCTGCCATTTCCATTGAATGCCACCGCGCACCCTTGCGCATCACGTAGCCATAGAACGAGTTTAGGATACACTTGTGGGCAAGCTGGAGGGAATCGTAGAGGACGATCATTTTCTTTGCTTCGTCAACCTCCGCAAGCGAGCGTCCTTCGCCGAGTAATGTATCCAAGTTCTTCTTCCATGTCTTGTGCAACCCCTTGTACTCGTAACGTCGATCACGGAAACGGCGGACGGTATCCACATAGAAGGGATTTTCTCTTTGGCAAACGATAGATTCACGCGTCTCTACCTTCGTATCCTTCATCTTCTTGTACACTTTCCGGGAGTAGTCACCAAGCCGCTTGTGTAACAGTGCTGTTTGTTCGGTTTCAGTTAATTCGACGAACTTTCTCTGTGGTTCTCCTGGCTTTTTGGGTGGGAATGTCTCCTGGTTCAGTGCATGACGGATCATGTTATACTCGTCTCTATGGGCGGGGAAGAACTCTCCCCTCCAGGCCCACTGTAATCTCCGGTCGCATTGTTTACCAGGGCGATTATAGTCGCACACCGCACAGACTGATTCATCGACCATAGAATCAGGTTGAAGACGGTTAGACAACATGATATTGGGGTACATGGCCGCGACATCAAGGTGATATATGAGAGGCCTGTCGGTACGTTTTGGCTGGTCATGCATTTGTTCTAGTGCACTTTGGATCTGTTGTTTGACTTCATCATAGTTGGTAACGCACTCGAGGGAAGATTTCGACTCTTCCACAATGCAGAATGTAAGTGCAGCATCAAGGTCGTCAATAAGCTGGAATATGAAAATAAGAAAACGCGGAAAATTTATCCTTCTAAGAAATACGAACTTTTTGGACGGCTGCAGGCACAATCTTGAAATCAGCAGGAATGTCACTACGGAACACTCCGGCCTCGAGAGCTTCGACGTGACCACCAACGTAAGTCTCCGATGCAAGCAGATGCCCCTCATACATGTTCAGATGAGGATCCTCATGTCTGTTTGGCATTATGATGTGTGCACGATATGCTTCGACCTACCCGAAGAAGATATAGAGTTTCAAAAACAAGGATATCAGGGGACCATACCATGAGCAGCGTTTCACAAAGAGTGCCACTACCTTTCCTCAGAACTTCATCAGGGCACAAGGGAATTATGTTGCACAGCGAGAATATGAACGGATGGACATATTTCATATAGAGGTAATAGGTCGCCACCGCGTCGGAAACGGAATATTGTGCAAGGTATTGAGGTCGCTCCGATGCGTACCTACATGAATGTAAGTGTCTATTTTAAGTCCGGTGATGTCCATGAACTCACGGTGTCATGAGCTCTGGGTCCAACTCGATAGGATTATACCCTAGTTTGGCCGTCGTCACGGCCTTCAGACCTTGGCTACCTTGAGGCAAGTAGGAATCACGTTTCACCCAGCGGAAGCAGTCCATGTGCACGCAGCACCGACTCTTGAATTCGTCTTCCGAGTCCTTTGCAAAACCAGTTTCCATGAACATATCGATGCCGTTCGCTTTGGCACGGGCACAAAGGAACGGGAAATCGAAAAAGTCACCGTTGAACGTGGCCATGACGGTAGGTTTTGCATCTTGGATGTGTTGGAAGAAGCGCGTAATGGTTGCTGCCTGGGCAAAGCGTCAGCGGCGCTCACACTGAGGACACGAGCGAGAGCACCTCATCCTTCTCGTTAAACACGATAAACGGTCCTTCGTAACCCTCCTTCGGCGTGTATTCGAAATCCTCTATATCTTCGCTGACTATCTCTCGGTTAGTAATCAAATATCCTTGGCCATCCACCATGTACGAGATCATCATAACTTGGTCGATAGCTTGGTCGGGAAACTTGAGCGGGGCCTTGGTCGTCTCGATATCGTATGCCATGACGACGGGATCTGCACGCTTAACCCGCTCCGCCATGTGTGTGAAGGACGGCTGCCCGGCTGTAAATGTTACCGCGTACCAGAGCCCGACTCGCATCTCGTTATCAATGGCAACACGGAGGTAATATGGAACGTCGAATTCGCGTATGTCGACGATGCATTCACGCGGGTCCTTATCCCGATAGCTGCCTCCGCTTGTGCTCCCGCCGATTTCTCTCCACTCTCCTTCCAGCTCAATGTTAGTGCTGGCACTCGCAGTTGCGCTAACAACCTCAGCATACGCATCGACAGCATCCCGTTTAGAACCATTGGCAAGAGCGAGAGGCGCAACGTCTCTTCTGACAGTGAGGAGGTCAGAGACGTTGCGGAAACAGAGTTGGAGGTAGAGGCGACGGTAGCCCATCAAATGGTTAGGAAGTTTGAGGTCTTCTTTCCTGTCCCGGACGATTCTGCATATTACACCTTCATAGCGTTTCATGAGCCATTCTTCCACCGCTGACTCCGAACCACTCTAAGAGTCCCATCCAACCATTTAATACATTATAGCCAGGAAAAGTCGCGTTTATTTTACCTCACCTTGCATGCGATACAAAAATAAGGCTCGTACTGCATCGTACACTTGAACGACGCTCCGTCGTCCGTGATGAAGTAAAAGTCCACTGCAGCACACCCGCCAGGGTAATCCGGATCCTTGACAAGCGTAGGATGCATATTGATGAGCCAGCCCTCGCGTCGCTGGCCCTCCTGTACACGCGCAAACCCAAGTTTCTCGTCAATTTCGTCACATAGACGTACTTGCTCGAATCGTTCTGCCAATTGAGACCCATCGTCTTCGCGTTGGGGGGCTGGGCCTTCCGCTGGCGCACGTCCGTTCGCGGTTCCGCGTCCTCTTCCGCGTCCTCCACGAAAAGTCGCGTTACTCCTGAACCTCCCTCTGAACCCTCCACGTCCCCGACTGCTACCATTGGACGATAGCCCGAACTTTCGCCCCTGCGGCGCCATGAATTGCGACTGGCAACAAGTTCAGGACAAAGCCTGGAAGCGTGATACGTGACACACGCGAGATGTCACACCGCGACAACGATAGTACTGTACTGTATATCTAAGCATTGCATGACAACTGGGTGTTGTACTTATCTACCTTTATAAATAACCGGAGTATACCTCATAGGGGGTCACATGAGACGTGCAAGAAAAACATACCAAGAAACCAAAAAAAAAAAAAGAGAACTAGACTAAAGGAGGCAACCGGGCTCGACATGCGAGCTAGCAGGAATGAAGATCCAACGAAGACGGAATAGTAGCTGTGTAGTAAGAGACGGGTATCAATAATAATACGTTCGTAATCCATCAGGATATGGGAAAGGCCGGAACACCGAGACGAGGATAGTTCATTATGAAGAAATGTAGCGCAGCGTTCATTCCCTTCGAGAGCATTAGGCGAACTAGAATGGAGAGCAACGTAACCAAGACATGGAAAGGAAGGAGGCACACCACTAACAGGTCCGACAAGAACCAACGGAACACACCTACATGGTTCACCTTACTCCTCCTCTCCTTCATCTTCTTCTTGTATGGCTTGTCTGAAAGTAGGGCCTCGCACACCCGGAAGTTGCCATCTTCCTCCCCTCGTCTCTGGTGGTTCGTATGCCAATTCGACCTGGGGAAGGGCAGGTGAAACCCTCCCAACTGGAGATTGCCCGCCCTTTGCACGACTTCCTGCCAACACCACTCGTGCGAGTCTTTGCCGTCCGACCGCGAGAATGATGGTTTCGTGGAGGTGAGAGAATGAGTGGAGTGGGCTTCTCCGACGATAAAAATACATTTGTTTTGGAGCTCGAGGAACCCCCTGACATCTGACCAAGCCCACCCGCGAACTCCGGGACATCCTCATCCTCAGTCCACCCAATCACTTTCGTCTCCCAAACTCAGGCTAGGCCGTCCGCCAGCGCTGAATACGTCTCGAATGTCTGGCGGAGGAGAAATAACAAGTACTTCGACGGGTAGATGCGTGCTCCGGCTTTGCCAGCCAGGTGGCTCATTTCCCCAGCTCTTCTTCCACGACGTACGTCCAATGGAACTAGAACCATGCGGACTTGTAAAGGGCGTCAAACGCTTCTGTGCTATGAACGTGCCGGCACCTCGTCTCGGAGTGTTTTCGTCCGAATTCCTCGAAGGATAATTCCTGAATGGCGAGTTAGTTCGCGTACCCTCACCCTCTGACACCTCATAAAACGAAGCGGGTCGAGACGACGTAAGTGAATGCACTGACGACGCAGCCGAGTTGGTACGATTATGTTGGGGCCGGGAGCTGCTGACTGGGGTGCTCGGAATCTGCCGCACCACCCTCGTTGATGACGACGACCCGTGCCGACGATGCTGATATTTCGGCAACGGAGAAGAGGTACGATAATAGGAAGCAGATCCGTTCGACCCCGCGGATGGTGACTTGTGATGCTTGCCCGTTTGAGAGAAACTCTGGATCGACGAAGGCCTCGACGAAGGATCACCTTTCTCTGAATTGGGCGTGTCACCGCTGAGGGACCGCACGGACGGTATTTGCTCGAGATGAGATTGATCGAGCACAAACACCTGAGCAGAATTGACTGACGACCTCCGAGAGTTGACGCTACTTGAACGACGGGAAGAAAGAGATGCGCGTTTGACACGACGACCACGGCCAGAGTCGCTCGTTCGCCTTTTAACGGCGACTTTGGGCGTCTTAGCTATGGACGAAGACGGTGGACCGACTACTGCACGAGAATAGGTCAGCTCACGATGAGTATTTTGAGGAAGCTGTGTAGGTTCCTTGCGTTTGCCCTTCCTATCTTCGTTGAACCAAAGGCGCAGCGTCGACAAGATACTCGCACGGTTCCGATGTCCCCCCGCTACGCGTGAGCCATCCTCGTTGAAGTTGGGTAGTGACGTCAAGGTGTCATCCTTGGAAGCCGCAGGGGTTGGTGTCTGGTCTGGCTGTGGGGAAGTTCGACCACCCGCTACAACCCAAGGCGAACCGGGAATGGCTGACGATTCCAATGTTTGGGGGGCGGGCACTGCAGGACCCTCACGCACCCTCGCAGGTGGCGACTTTGTTAACTTCGCGGACCCACCGCTACCATGCGAGGAGCGAGGATCATCACCTGACATTTTCTTCTCATGATCTTTCGTCTTCTCTTTCTCTTCCCTCACCCCGTCAGCTGACTTTTTCCTTACGAGGCCTGCAGCGCCAAGTGCAGTTGTCGCACGTTGCATGATACTGATACTCCCAGACCGGACTTTCCCATCTCTCTTCAGCTTCAGTGGGTCCTTGTCTTTCCCCTCAGCACCTCTTGTGCTCCCGCTCGGCGTGGATGGATTCGACCGACCTGAAGATTCTGCCGTAGTCGGTGATGGCGACAAAAAGGGCGACTTCGCACGAGGTGGCGTGCAAGGTCTTGGTACGGCATCAACCGTTGGCGTCGGAGGTACAACTGCGAACTCAGGAGCGAGTCGCTCGGATTCATCCGTCTGAACAGCAACACTACTTTTCATGCGTCTCCGTGAACTCGTATGATATTCTTCGTCTTTACGGCTCTTCGAAGAGCCAGGACCATCAACAGATCGATGGGCCGGGCCTTCGGCAGAAGAGGCACGCACTTCGTCAACGATACGCTTCTCGTGCTTGCGCATAAGCATCCACCAAATGGCACCGGCCGCATCACAAGCGTCTGATAATACCGAATGAACGATTTGAGCCGTGTCAAAACCAAGAGCACTCAAGGCGTTCAGGAGTTCTCTCTCAGCAGGGGTAGAAAAAATGATCGGCGTGGGCGTTTTCAGAAGCGAGGCAAAATCTTGTGGCGGGTACAGTGGGACGGGGGAGTCGAACTGAGTGCCGTTTTCAGAGAGGCCGGAAGACACAGAACGACGCTTGGTTCTTGCAGGGGTGCGGGTGGGGTGAGGGGGAACACGAGCGGTGCTCACAGAAGACCGCATAGACGGCGCAGAGTCTTCCTCTTCGATGGGGGTTACAGGCTGCCATGTCGATCCGTTTCTCGTACTACGATCCGTTTTCGTAATGGTACTTTGACTGAGATTGGGATGCATTTGTACTTCATCATTTGAGAGGAATGGATCCTCGAGGACATTGTCAGACGTTACAGGTGGCAAGATATTGGAAGAAGCTGAAACGAAGGTACCATCCGTCGTCACCGACGTGGTAGAGGAAGCCGAAGGGAGGCCATTATCTGGCAACTCCGATATAGTGGTGGTGGGTTGTACGGTTAAGAAAGGCGTGTCGGACACAATGGCGTTACGGGTTCTTCTTTGGACGCCGCTTCGTCCTTGGCCGTGAACCATGGTGAAGAAAGTATTTGAGGGATCGTAAGCCGCTTGGAAGGATCTATCTGCAAGATGTTACGAATGAGATCACGGGACATCTGTTGACTCTGGTCAGAAAACATGAATTTTGCGAGAAGAGAAATGATCTAGCCTTTAGACAGCCACTGGGGATCTTCGTACTCGCCACGAATAACTTTTTCCCTCATGATAGCCTCATCGTCGTCATCGAATGGTAGAGTTCCCGTCAAGAGGCAATATAGGATGACGCCCATGGACCACACGTCGACTTCTGTTGAACGAGTAAGTACGAAGTGGCTCAACGTTGCGCTCACAAACCTGGGCCAAGGTACCGTTTTCCCTGTAGCATTTCTGGGGCGGCATAGCCGGTGGTGCCACAGAAGGTTTCCATATACACGCCCCTGTCGTACTCGCGCGTGAATCCGAAATCGCCGAGTTTGACACGACATCTCTCGTCCAACAGCACGTTCTCCAACTTGAGGTCTCGGTGGACGATGCCCTTGTCGTGGAGGTAGGCCACGGCAAGGCAGAGCTGTCCGAAAATGATCCTAGCCTCGTCCTCGGATAACCGGCCCTTCTCGGCAAGATAGTCAAACAATTCTCCGCCACAGCAGAGCTCGGTGACGATCCAGATATAAGATTCTGTGGCGATGACTTCGTACATTTGAGTGACATGTGGATGATGTAACTGGCGGTGGTGATGAATTTCGCGGGTGAGGGAAGCGGACATAGCTTTCGGGATTTGCTTTATGGCGACACGGGTGGACGTGAGACGATGAGTTCCGATGCGCACCTTGCCATAGGCTCCTGTTGAGAGGGAAGGTTATCGGGTGATGGGAGGTGGCAGAGAGGACTTGCCTTCGCCGATGACTTTTCCTAGGGTGTAGTTTCCCATAATCCGGATTCTTTGCGACGACAGCTCTTTCCCGAGTTCGTTATAAGCGTTAGCTAACTGAGCTTTGTGGTTTTGTGTCACGGAGTGTGTGTGTTTGTGTCCGTGAGCAACCATTTGGACATGTACAAGTGAGATTGATTAGCGTTATGCGTGAAAAGGAGAGTGGCACGGGCACGAATGGCCGCAACTATAATGGAACAGACGGGGGGAGAAACTTGCGAGAGAGAGAGAGAGAGAGAGACTTTGTGTGATTGAAAGAGGCTCCAAAACATACGCCAGTCAGCAAAACGAAATGGCGTGGGAAGTCAACGTCATCACTCAAATCAACGACTTGAACATTTGCACACGAGGTGGACTAACATAAGACTATATAGAGAAAAAAAAAGACCGAAATGTTCAGATGAAGACTACAAATCACACAAGGAGAATTAGGACACGACATAGATACAACGCCGCGCGAGCGAGTGACACGCAAAGTGGGAAATACTCTCAGTGCCGAGTCGTCTGGACGATGGTGACCACAATGATTACAATGATAATGGCAACCGTGATGCCTATGATGAGGCGCATCTACGTACGACCGCATCAGTATAGCAAACGATACGCACAGTCAACACGACTCGCCTTCATGTCCTTCCACCTGGCATCGATATGAACGGTGAAAAGGCGCTCCAAGAACTCAGTCCAAATCACTTACCACATGTTCTGCGGAGGAAAAGGATGAGCCATTGGGAAAGAAAATTGAAGGGCATGAAAACTCACCTTCCGTACTCTGTTTGCCCCACGACGGAACCCTTGTGCAGAAACTGCGAGGTTATCTGCGACAAACGATGAAATGGCACCAATCAACCCGTCTCAGCTAGTTTCCTTACCCGTCTTGTCCTGCAGTGAATCCAGCTCTCTCCTCTTTCTGCGACCTTGGTGATATTTTCTCTCATGATACCAACCGTATCATCGATTTGTTGCTGAATTGCAGCTGTTTTCACATTTCCACCAGAACCGCTTGGGTTGGACGAGGAGCCATTGCGAGGGAGGTAGGGGTCGTAAGGTTCGGACCTAGGGTTAGTTTCCTTCAATATGCTTCGTATGCAAGCAGCTCAGACAGCGCAGACGAACATGATGGCAACGTGAATACAGGACCAGCTTCACAGTTCAATGAGTATTTCGCAAGACCAAGTGATTTGGTCCACTCACTGGGGTTGTAAGGGGCTGCTGCGTAGGCAGAGGAAGGGAACAGGCGGAGCGCTGGGCTGCGATACCGAAAGGCAAGCTGGAGGCGATGTCGTTTTCCCACGCGTTACACAGTCACGCACCTTGAAATCAACACTTGAACAGTTTTGGAACGTACCCCTATGAGCTTCCTCATGGTGTTAAACAACACCCGTGGTCTGATGCAATACAGCGCTTACGGTGCACTCACAGCTGGAAGCACCGGCACGATCCTGGTAGTCAGTATTCCCTCAGATTAACTACTCTGGTAACTGTGAGGTAAGATTTTCGAGTTTCTGCAAGTGATTGTCAACTTCTATAATTTTTTGGTCAGCGTTATCTGCGCAATGGATAGAGTCTGCTTGCCAGCATGCGAAGTAATTAATCGTGGCCGAGATCTCCCACCTTTTCTCTAGATGGTTCCGCGGGGTGATCAAAGCCTTTTGTACGGAATTCTCGACCGTGTCACCGTTGCAAATCTATCTGTACATTGATATCCAACTTGGCGGATCTTGACATGTGTATTTCGATGCCCTCTTCTCGCTTGCACCAGCCTCTATTGGCCACGACGCTGTAGCAATGGGAAGGCTGGCACGCTCGGCGAGACGAACACTGACCTCACCTGTGTGCGGAAGGGTCTGCACGAAGCACAAGAGACGATTCATGCCGCATGTACGCCCCAGTCTTACCTAGTGTATATCTGTTCTTTTCCCGTGGCTCAGTGCAGACAAAACCCATCGAAGCATTAGGTAGTATCCACATTCACCGACATTCGTTGTTTGTACCAACGCATGAATGTTGGCTATGCTTCTCCTATCCTGCGCACTAACCAATCCAAGCCTATCTTCATAGAAACGCTCACCGTCCCCGCGGCTATACAACAAGCAACATATCTCCCATATCCCTCGAAGTCACATATACTTTCGACTCCGTCGCTATGTTCAACACTATATCGGCCCTTCAGGACTGTAATCTCGACTACCGAATCCTTTATGTAAGTTACCCGACCCTCTGTCTCATGGTCAGACAAGTGAAGCGCTCGCACCTTCCCCCAATATGCTGATCTACCTCTCGGGATTCGCTGAGGACAATCTATTACGCAGATCACGCACGCCATCAGCCAGGCAACCTTTTTGTTTTCCCTTCCTCTCCTCTGATAACCATAATGCCCCGTTTTCTCGTCCTTGTTTGCTCCGTATGCTAAGTATTCCAGTCAAGCGCTGGCTGCCCTCTCTGTTCCTTTGGCTCCGGTCTTTCTTTCTCGTCTCACCAGTTCCAAACTGACATTTGTATCTCCTGCCTTTCTTCCCGACCAGTGATTTGTGCTCATAGGCCCGCATGCCGCTGCCTCATTCCCACTTACTGAGTTTCTTCGGCAGCTGTATGCACATCTCCTTTCTTAGCACGAGTGCCCGAACTCATTAGTTGCACTTCACGATCATGTGCGATTAGAATTCCGTCTGGGGAATCGAGGGGTATGTAACTGTGCGTTAATTGTCGGAGGTGGAAGAAAATCTACGGGAATATGTTCGTTTCTTGAATGGTAAAGATGTAAGGCACGGACGAGTCGGCCTAGAGCTTTGGTGAATGCGTTCGCTCCGGCGCATACTTGGCCTAAGTCGGGTGAGACAGGTTAATACAAAGATCAAATTCGCGAACCTACCATCTCGATTTCCTTTTTTGCGTAGCCACATTTTTCGTAGAAGGCTGTGGAGACGGCGAGTAAACGCCTCAGAAGGCAATACAAGGACACAGCCACATACGAATATTGGAGTCGTTGCAGTTGAGAATTGTTTTGTAGCAGCCACTGTTCTCGCTGATGTGCGTGAGAGCCTGGATGATGCGCATGCCCAATTTCTTTCCCTGTTGACCCTTGTCGACAGCAATATCTTCGATGTGGCCAACAGTACCAAAACCCCGCAAGAACTTGTGCTCGATGAAGACGGTGCCGACGCCAACAATTTTGTCGGTTGCTTGGTCGACGATGACCAAGGAGTAGTACGTGTTGGGCAACGCCCGCATCGCATAAAACTGTGCCACCCACGCGTCCTCCCCGAGATCATTCACCACAGAGAGCACGGAGAGCACGGATAAGTGGCCACGCTTATAATCCGTGGATGCCATGGGACGTATCTAGTGAGACATCGTCGTTCTTCTATCGACCTGGACGTGCAGAGCGACGTACGGTCAATCCGGGAGGTAACTGTTTGACGACCTCAGCAGGGATCAGGTCTTGGGAAAACATGAGGTCGAGAGCGGGCTCGGTGGCGGCCATTGCTAGTTGATGTAAAAGATAAAGAAAGGGAGGGAATGGTTAGATGGCTTGTTGGTATCCACGTTGACACTGTTTTATAGAGGTCCTCCAAATGCGGCCTGTTCATGCCAACACAGCCATCGAAGGGAAGGCTACACAGCCACCGATACAAAGTACCTGCTTTCCATAGAAAGGTAACCCCTGTGATCGTTCTTAAAGCGAGACGTCTGAGAGAAAATGGTGGTTGCCAGCGCCAACCATGTCACCCAACGGAAGAAACGAAAGAAAGCTTGATCAGTACCACCACTACATCCCAAGGTTCATCTTACGTCGTTACCAAGTAGGGCCAGTCAGGTATTACAGGTCCGGCTGCGCGCGAACGCTGGCAAAACTGACTTACCTTCAGGTCCAAGACCGAGCGTCAGCGCCTCTTCAGAAAGACTGGCGTCGACCCAGAAAGTGTCTACTACTGGGACGTGGCCAAGGGCACTCTCGATTTGCGCCCAATCGGCAAAGTCTATGGCGTACAGAATCTGTACAGGGATTGCAAGAATGCGGAAAACGTGAACGCAATTGAACAGAAGCTATCTGTTCTGGAAGCCAGGGCAGCTTTCGTGATAAGCAATCTACATAAAAACCTTCCGACAAACAAATTTTCCGTCAAACGCAGACCGCTGGAGGATCTCCGCAAGTTCCTGTTTATCATGCACCTCCGAAATGTCAGGCTCAGGGATAATTATTATGACGAAGACAAAAACAGGCCAATACAGCAGTGGGTTAAAAACTACAGGCAGACTCATGGTTTTAACACACCCACTGAAGCATGGTTGGGCACCATGCAGTATTATCTCGACAACTCCCACTCCCAGATAATGGCTCAGGCAGCAGAGAGCATGGACAAACATGGCCCTAAACACATCATCGACTTTTTGCAGGGCTCCGGTGTTGGCCCGGAAAACTTCCCTGCGCTCACTTACCAGGTTCACTGTGGAAGCAAATACACATGTATCTGGCAAGCTGCTGAAGGCGAAGAGTTCGTACTCACGCACAATGGCTTCGGACTGTGGGAGGGTCTCATCGATGGCTTGCCTGGCCTCCATTCTGTATATGTCATCAGCCCGCGTGTTGTTATAGTGTTTCGCACCAGAGCGGTGTTTGAGTTTCCTACTTTCGCACCTGCTAGCGCGCACCCTCCCATCATCTCCAGCGATTTGGCGAGCATTGCACACCCATCCCCCGTGGTCGAGTATCACGGGAGCTTCCCGGCTCAGGGGAAAGCGGCTGATCTGGAGGCATACAGGGGCTCTAAACAGGCTGAAGAAGATGTCTTCCATTTCGATGTCAAGAGGCTGACCGTGGCTGAGACTGTGACGGTCAACCGCTTCCTTCTCGACAATGTCTACAGCGATGGATCCGTCACCTTCGCCTCGAAAGCATGCATGCTTCGGACCGCGCGCTCTTACTGTAAAACTCTCGACATTCAGTGGAATCCGAAGGTACCTGTCCTCATTAAGCTGCTAGAGGACAATCTAGCGACCTCCAAAACTTCCGAGGATGATGTCGATCCGAGGAAGCTCGTCCATTTTGAGCTTTTCATACTTCTCATGGACGTATCCACCGGAAAGAAGTCATATAACTCAGTATATGACCGCGCTCGGGCGGTGGTAAAGCTACTCACGGAAAACATGGACTTTTCTTCTGTCTTCGCGTCAGAGCTGGATGAACGGCTGCCGGGCCATATATGCAGAGTTCCTGTACGACTGCCACCATGACCCTCTCCTTCCGCTAGCGGAGCTTGTCGACACTCTACCCAATGATACCTCTGTATCTTTGTTCACGATACTATTTAAGGCCATGCAAGCTTGTGGCTTTGTCGGAAGCACAACTGATAGTGTGGTGGACACCTTGCAAGACGAAGTTCTCGCTCTTGCGTTCCTGGAACTCGCCTGTGAAGACGTCAGTGCATGGTACAAGCTGATGATCAGCGACCCGCATGCGGCTCCGATACTGTCGCAGCTCTTCAAAGAGGGGTCGACCGCCGACGATGAAATGATGCAGCTCGTAACACATGTGAATTCCAGTCCCGAGAAGTTCAAGAGCGATTATGAAAGGGCCCTCATCCTCCACCGCGCGATATGTGTGACTGGCCCCCTACGGAATGGCCTGGTTGTGTACTGCTCATCTTCGATCGCGGCCATTGTCCATGGAGTTGCGGCGTTGATCCCAGTCGCTGGCCAGTCTGCGGAACCGAAAGTACGCCTCACTATGCGCCTTTCGCAAACACACTGGTTGGAACTATTAGGGATGGTGAAGGGCCTCATGGGACGGGCGGGACTAGGTTTTACCTCTGGACAGGGAAAAGTACCCTCGACGGACCTTCGCCCAGCGGCAGATGATGTTATTGTTATCGGTGTTCTCACCTGGATGGCCAAGCACCGACGAGACTTTCTGGACAACTTTTGTCGCCCGCGGAGCATTCAGATTGTGGGAACTGAGAAAAGAAGCGACGCTAAGAAGTAGAAGTTCAAGTTGAAATGCGTTAGTTGAAAGTCGCGTGTACTAGTATTCTCTCCTCTACCCATGGAATCCTAGGAAGAAACTTACTTACAGTAAGCTCAAGTAGATCTACTAGTCTACCTTGCAAGCTTCGTTTTTACTCACCCTCATGTGGGAGACGCAAACGAAAAACAGGTCCCACTGGAATGGAGTTTGAATGGGGATGCGGCACCGAAGAGCCTACAGACATCGGACGGAGATTTTGTTTTCAGATGGTAACAAACGGCGTTTCCTAACGTCATGAACGTCTGAAACGATCCAGTGCCGATGGTTTCTTGGGCTCTATCTCCCCCTTTGCTATCTCCTTCGCAATCACGCCTTTCCTCTCTCTGCTTCTCTAATTTAGCCCGAATGGCAACCTGGCAGAAAGTAGCTATCAGTATCTGAAAGTTCAATATATGGAGGGAGACTACGGACGGTTGTGGGGTCAATAACATTCTTGCGTTGCTTTCTCAGATACCGCTTCAAGCTCTTTCCCCGTCCGCGTTCTTCTTCTTCTCTCGCTCACCCGCTGACTTCTTCTCGTTGGCTGCTCGCAATACCCTCTTCTTCGTTAGCGTCTTCGGCCCACAGCATCGACTTCCGCATCTTCCGCTTTCCCCTCTATACGAAGCCTCTCCAGGCGGGGAAGACGTGCAAAGGGGATACTGTGTTTGTCATTGACGGCAGCCGTCACCTTCGGCGGTGGAGCTAATGACCCAACGAAGTCTGGATCCAAAGCAATCATGTCCGGTTGGATCTTTTTGAAGGAAGACACTCAGACGGGTAAAGCCAGCATCCAAATAGAATGATGACGTACCTTATCTAACAAACCCTTAACTTCTCGCTCCCGTCTAGCTTTCTTGTTCTCAAATGGATCAGCCTCTGCACTATCGAAGTTGGGCTCGCCGGATCCAGGAACAAGTATGCTGGAAAGACCGGCATTGTGCCCCTACAGTGAGAATGTCCTGGAACGGACAGAACCGCACTGAGGTAAGTGGTCTATGTGGGATCGGATGGGTAAGGTAGAGGGGTGGAGGAACTTTGGGAGCGAAGAATGTTTGTATAGATGGTTTTGTGTAGACCTGAGAGGAAGGAACACATTCAGATGACGAAAAAAAAACCAAAGATGACACCTTACATTCACACTGCCTCCTGTAGCCACCGCCAACGCTCCCTTCGCACTCCACTCCAGCTCAGCACCTCCGCCTCTAGTTGTCCATTCCCGAACAACTCCTTTCCAATTACGACAGTCCCAAACTTTAACTGTGCCATCTAGGCCAGAGGACGCCATGTATCTTCCACCAGTGCTTGGATCCACACTCAAACCTACAACAGGTCCTAAATGTGCGAGTAGCTGCACTGCTGGGTGAGGGAGATTGGGAGTCCATAAAGTCACCACACCGTTTTGGTGGCCAAGATGTATCACAGCGTTGTGTCGATTTTGAGTCATGGTGTGGCAAGCGCCTAGTTTCGTCCGATGCTCAGCTACAAGGGTACCAGTCGATGTATCTTGGTATTTTAAATAGCCAGTATTTCCCTGTCGCGTATTCACTTAGCTGTAGGAACATAACATGGGTTGATAATTTACCACGGAGACTAGCAACCAATGGTATGGCATGAACTCTAATCGTGTTGGCTCAATATGTGCTTTCAACCGATGAATCTCGACACCATCGCGGTCGTATATAAACGCATATTTTTTCTGCGCAACTGCAAAAAAGGATTCGTCTTGAAGAAATCTAATGAAAGGTTTGATAATGTCTATATGGATTGCTTGATAAACCCACGTTATATCGCGACATGTCTCCTGTAACTGTAGTTCTGCATGTATCGTGCCGGTTTGCCAATTGAATGTTGCAACATGTCCAGTTTTGCCGACAATGGCCAAGTGCCTTTTATATCGCAGAGGTAGTAGGTTGAGGGACACTAACAAATTCAATGACAGCGTTTGACTGACCTGCCGTTTCTCGTGTACCGTGATCGGTATGGGCCGCCGTCAAGCTTCCACTCCTGTCGGCCTTTCGCGGCTTCTTGACCAACATCCTCTGCGATCTCCTTTTGACCTACGCGCCACGTACGCTCCATTTCGTTCTCCACCTGAATCGTTCCAGCATCGTTGGTAAGTAGCAGTTCTGCATCGCGGAGAAGTGCTTTCGCTTGGGCAGCATTGGAAGCCTGTCGGTTTAAACGCGTGCGCAATTTAAGATCTTTTATGTGTGAATGGTTTGAAACTTGTCCTGGAGGTGGTGATGTCGAACGGAGCGACTTGGGGAGAGACGTCGTTCGAGAGATGGAGGCTGCTGTCGGGTCTGAGGACGGCGGAGGCTTAGTCGATCGTTTTTCGGTGTCTCCCCGTTTTCTCTTTCTGTTCAGTGGTTTTATTGCATTCCCTTTGGAAATCAGGGACTCCATAACTTGTGTGGGTGAGGGAATCAAGAAGACCAAATGCTTTGCTGGGCACGTGACATCCATTTAGGCTGGAGTTGGATGCGCTCGCCTGTGCATTTTCAATGGCCGTCGACATCCGAAACGACCATTTTCTTGAGTAAGATACGTCTGTCGGCCGCTGGCCCTGTCTCGCGACTCCACGCCTCCCTTTTCCTCGGAGCCTGGATCCCCTTCATCCGGCTAGGAGGTTGTCCTGGGAACTGTAACTACAACTGCTTTACTACACCTCCCCGTACAACAATATCACCCTTGCAGGCTGAGTTGCAATGCCACCTCCTGAAAGCGTTTGGTCCCGTGTTTCTCACCGATGCGCCTCGATTGGCATGACTCTCATACTGTGTGCACGGTGGGTATGCTACGGGCCACCAGTGTTTGCATTCCCCCGACTGTAATACACACATATAGGGAAGGCATTATGTATATCCACCGATCATTTACATTCCAGAGCATAAACCGTTCTTTTGGTGCTAACCGTGACAATTTGGTTCGTCGAATGCAATGATCCGAGCCATGCATGATTCGTGGACTTCGGAGAGAGCGAGACAGACTTGTCAAAGGAAAAAAAATAAGGAACCTGAGTGAATGCATTTCGATGGCAGTCGACTCATGTATTATGGCAAGCAAACAGGCACACGATTAACATTCATTCCGGTCCTGAAAGCTAATCACGATGTTATGTTTGCGTTCCCTTTAGATCAATATGGCTCCAAATGGATATGGATAAAATGCTAACGTAGCTCGTGTTTGTATCAGGTAACTGTGGTTTACCGTTTGACGCAACATTGGCGAGTCAAAGTTACCTCGGCGTGAACGCCAGCTTCACCCTAACACTGCAGAATGTCGCGGATCCGCCTGGGTCCGTCCCACCGCAGGAAGGGTGCCCTCTTTCGTCATCGTTTACTTCGACTGTAGGCTGTGAGCCAACGGCGAAGCAAAGAATACTGTAATAGATAGCATTCAGAGGAATCGCTGGAGAAACTGAGGCCTTAACAGGTTAGTGAGACATGCAACAATGAACAGGTATTTGACCTAAGAACGCAACGACGGATTTAGAAGAACAATAAGCTCACGGCGAATGACAGTGGCGATGTCGGGGCAGTTTGGCGAGGTGGGACCGCGCCCTCACCATGTAACTCACAGCCTTGAAGGCACGACCTTCCGGGAGCGGCCCGTTTACTTTAAAAACAGTCATCCATGACGTCTCCGGCTTTTCTTGCGGGGGTGTTACTGTAAATAAGATTACGAAGATTTGAATGCCGCGAAACAGCATTTCGGGATATTACAAGTATAATATGTAGCATGTTTCGACCGTGTAAGTATCAACAATAGGAACTGAAGTGAGTGAAACCGCGGTTGTTTTTCGCCGCCACGAGATCTCAGATAGACATCCATTGGTTTCAGGCAGTCTTGTTTGCGGTCCCGTCGACCCATTGTCAACTCCAATCATTCGTGTATGCAACTTGCTACTCTCAGGTCATAAAAATTGTCTTCGCAGAAGATACCATGACATGGGGTGTGTCTATTCTAGCCAGCACAAATGCACTAGAAGCAAATTAATCGCTGCCGAACCTCGTTCCACAGTTCCGGATGGTTCCGCTGGGTGATGGAGTGCTATCTTTTTGTTCGGAATTCTCGAGCCTGTCATTGCGTATTTCGGGGATATTTATGGCATCGAAACAGCTTGGCGAATTATGCCATGTGCATTCCGGTGTCTGCTTCTCAGCTCAAACCAGCCCTGATTGGCCACGACGCTGTGGTAACAGGAACACTGGCAAAACCGACAAGACGAACATTGATCGCGACGATCTTTGGGCGGCAATAGACTGCGCAGGTGAAAATGCCTTCCAAGAACAAGAGAGGCCTAATCAACCCATGCCACATGTACACCCACCAACCCTATCCGGCGCCATACGTATATTCCAGGGAAAAATGTGTTTGAAATTAAAAGGGCTGCGACAAACTTTGCTTCAATAGCGATGTACGGAACTCGATGCCGTCTCCCAGTTGAGGAAAGGGGTCAGGTATCCACCGATAGGGTATAAAACCCTGCAGTCGCTCGGTGGGGAGTCTCGTCCTTGCTCCCCGGAGTTAGTTGCCTCTACTCACACTTCGCCTCCGGCCTTCTAGATGTCTGGTAGTCATCTATTCCGGGAGCTCACGAAAGGGTTTCCTACCATCACCGGGATCAGGTGGTTCAACCTTGGCGTATTGGTACTCACTCCCGCCGTCGCCCTGTATGGCTTGTTGCGGGTACCGATTACGCTGAAGACAGTCATTTGCGCAATGGGTTATTACGTCTATACCATGCTCGGTGCGTCACCTCGTCAGCCACAGATCTTCGTGGCGCTAACAAAGCGTCGCTTCTAAAGGTATCACTGCAGGTGCGCCTAGAAAACCACACGTCTTGTCACCGCATGCTTACATACCATTGTCGTGGAGGTTACCATCGGCTGTGGTCCCATAGATCGTACAACGCCTCCTTCCCCTTGCAAGTTTTCCTCATCCTGGCTGGGGCAAGTGCTGTTCAGGGGTCGTGTTACTGGTGGGCTCGCCGGCACCGTTCTCACCACAGATATACCGACACCGACCTCGATCCATACAATTCCGAGAGGGGTCTCCTTTGGACCCACATTGGCTGGATAATCTTTGACTCCAACCTTAAATCGGGACCAGCTGAAATCACCGACCTTAGAAAGGATCCATTAGTACAATGGCAGCATCGCTGGTACTACTATATTCAGGCAGTGTTCGGTTACATCTTACCGACATGCATTCCTGGATTACTCTGGAATGATTGGCTGGGAGGGTTCTATTTTGTTGGTGCCCTCCGCATGACCGCGGCACACCATGTAACTCCGTCGTTCGCAGACTACTGTGAGTTATTGAATCATTTTAACAGAGCACGTTTGCCATCAATTCCGTCGCCCATTATTTGGGAAGCACACCCTACGACGACAAACACACCCCACGGGACCATCTCATATCTGCTCTCCTGACAATGGGTGAAGGTTACCACAACTTTCACCATCAGTTTCCGATGGACTATAGGTGACAATTCTGCTCGATGTGGTACCCCACAACTGACTGGCTCTTTGAAGGAATGCCTTTCGCTGGTATCAATGGGACCCTACCAAGTGGTTCATTGCGACATGTCACTGGCTTGGTCTGGCTTCTCACCTCCGCGTGTTCCCTAGCAACGAAATTGAAAAAGGTGCCCTTACTATGAAGCTGAAAGTTCTCAAGGACGTCCAAGATTCCCTTGAGTGGCCTGTCCCTTCCGACAAACTGCCTGTCGTGACGTGGGAAACATGTGAGTAGCGGTGTCCCACGTCCGCCGCGAGTGCTTATTTATTACCTCCAAACGTATTCTTAGTCCAAGACGAATCCAAATCACGAACTTTGCTACTCGTATCCGGGTTCATCCACGATGCATCCGAATTTCTCGACAACCACCCTGGCGGCCGGGCACTCCTGGCCAACAGCACAGGAAAGGACATGACTGCCGCTTTCTTCGGCGGTGTCTATAGCCACTCACACGCCGCTCACAACGTAAGTTTTTCCCCACGATAGGTATTGCGTTTCATGCGCTCCCATGCCACGTGTGACAAACCCGTCTCTTGTTTTCCACACCACTTCTCGCCTATGAGATTTGATGATTCGTGTCTCACGCCCTCGTGAACTTACTGACTTACCCTCGTCCCAGCTACTCGCCATGATGCGTGTAGGAATTCTTAATGGCGGTGTCGAGATGCCCCTGGAGCAAATCGTTCCGCCTAGTCAGCGGCTTTTGATCACCAACAATCGTCCAGCCGCAAGTGAACACCCAATCGCCGTCCCTCCGGCGGAAGAATAATGGATCACTTAGAGATTTGGTCGATCTGTTTATGCTGTACCTTATGTTTATACCTAAAACTGATAGTCCAGCCGTACTCACATTATTCCTTGTTACTTAGCCCCAGGAAACCTTATTACTTTTGTATTTTTCCGTTGTTGTACTTGCGTATTATCTCATTGCTCTTAATTCCTATTCATCTCCCGGCAGTTTATCAATTGGTAGTGCCATGTAATATTATAAGGTACATTCGTGGTAGAACAAACCTCACTTTCCTGCTAAACACATGAAACGTCAAGCTCATTGGTACCGCCTGACCGTGGCCTACCAATCCTCACAAACGCGACGATCGATCGTCGATCACAGGAGTTGGTTCATCCCTGGAGAGCAGCATCTATCATAGAAGGCAGACTCGCCAGAATCGGCATTTTCTTCGTCTCGATGGGTTCCCAGCCCAACTTAGCTAGACGTTCAGGCTTGACGATCAAATTTCCACCAAGTAATGACCATCCGTCTATCCATGCATGTATCAGTCGGATTTGTTCTACCCAGGCTTACAGCGGAGCTTACATTCTCCAAGTGGATCAACAACTTCGCTGGGGAAGGGTCGGGAGCCAGCCTGATTGATAATACCTTTCTCGAACAGGTACTAGATTAGGGGAAGGCCGGCGATGAGTATTCACGGAGTCCGAGAGTCCAAAACCTGGAGAGAAACAGCACCCACATCACCCATGACCTTAGTCCATTCATAGTAAGTCTTCATAGGTTCCGTGCTGGCCGAAAAGTCTATGAGACATATGATATCAGGACGATGTTTTGTGGGATATCGAAAGTGCGCATGAACGCACACAGGCCCTCGGGTCCTTCGTCTGCCTTCCCCTCAAGAGCGGCTTTGAGAACAAGCAATAGCCCATTTGCGCAGTCCCTAACGTGGATATTATTCATGGTGTTTGCGCCAGATCCCCATGTGCCAGTAAATCCGAGCTTCTTAGCCATATCCAGAAAAATGCGCAACCAGAGCGTCGTCCTCTGGATGCCTACCCGCGTCTACCAGTTTATAGGGCAACCTTGGCAGACGGACTAGGACCTCACCTTCCCCAATACCGTATATCTAAGGATGTCACCAAATTCATATGCATACGACAAATCCCCCATATCACTCACCTGACCAGGATAGTAAATAATTGTCCGTACAGGGTTCTCCTTTCGGGATCCGGCTTCGACGATCTCGGAAGAAAATGAGAAAGAACTTAAGGGACAACTAGGGAACTAGGGGCCGTACTTACTGGGATGTCAGAATCAAGGTGCATATTCCTCTGATCGCACCTGAAAGAGGCAGAAATTAGCTGACATCCTTGCCAACGTGCACGACAGGTTCCCACTGTGAAATTGAAGTACATACTCCTTCAGATCCAACCCGATATCCGACCACTCCTTGACAGACTCCACAGGTTCACCCCGCGCATTATCGCTGATAATGCCACAACCGGATACGTGAAGGTATAGTGGGGGCTTCTCAGGGTTATTCTTCGAGTTGATCTCCAAGCCCGCAAGCGTCGCTGTTTGTTATGATATCGTTAGCGTCCTCGCGATCTTGAAGCACGCCAGGGCATAGGGTAGCGGGGTAAAACACACGTACATATGACACTCGGCCGATGGTCGGAGCTTGCGCAGTTAATAACGATGTCTGCTTCGGCAGCCTGCTCCCTGATAACCACATCGTCGTCTAACGTACCCTCGACGACACTGCAGTTGGGATACAGAGCACGTAGCTGTGCCTCCCTCTCCGGCGTTACGTTCCGCATTAGGGCAACGATATGTAGTTGGGGGAGCTCGCGGTTCAGCAGGAGAAGAAACTCGGAGCCAAGGTACCCCGTGGCACCAAGGAAGAAGATGTTCTTATACGCGGACATAGTGGAGACCTGGATCCCAAAACACTTGAGAGGAACGAAGGGACGAGGGAAAGAGTCGCGTAGCAATGACTGTGGCTGAGTTCACATAGGACAGCATTCTCTGAGCTTCTTATAATGGCGACTGGATAACGAGAACCCCAGTAGGCAGAAGGCAGACACGTCACGTTGCAGTGAATATACCCAAAAGGTTTGAAGTAATTGAGGTGCGGCCTCAGAAGTGTATCAAACCTGCAGGGCTCTGAACACTCACGAGTGATACTTATGGTTAGGCGACGGGGTCCGCATCACCTGGCTAGGCAAACAATATTTAGTCACGCACTGCTCGATTGGTAAGTGCTGCTTACTAGAGATTTCTAGGGCGAGTATCGATCGGATGTCATATGCGCTGGGACTGATCAATTGATACGATAACAATAGCACGGAGTCGGTTTGGTTGTTAGTCTACTGGACTGGAAAATTCAGTTGTCTGTGGGAACAGCATTCGAAATATTGACCCGCAGTGAGATCTCACTGTACCTACTGCACCCACCTGCATCATACTTGATCGTTGCGATTCGGTTCGTTGGTGACATAAGAATGTCGTTGGCTGTCATATCATATTTGGTCTGGTTCTAACTTCACCCACACGTGGAGATCGCTGAGATACTCAATAATAACGGCTGGTTCGTGCATAACATACACGCACCATCATTACCTCAAGTCTCCAAATCAACAGACGGTGGTTCAGCTGAACAGAGGAAGATGAACAAAGTCATAGTGGATCGTATACATAGTTGGCGATGATCGAATCACACTAACCTTTCAACCTTGAATCAGAATCTGATCGGAAAGGCTCGTAATCACGTCTTGACTTCTGACACTTATCATCCAGAGCCCCATCATGAAGGCTGTGCATGAAGCACCTATGTACGTTGAGTTCCCAGACCTAAGTTACTAGCCCTAGAGTGCCGTTCAACGTTCACGTATGATTGTAATAGTGGTCGAGGTCCGATGCTGACGTGCTACCCATATTGAAAACCGGGGTTGCACAAAGTATGAGCTCGGTATTTTTAAATTTGGGATCAAACGGTTTATGCTTACAGTTGAACCTAGGTAGACTCTCAGAGTTGACCACTCCGCGTTTTCACTGGTGACCGAGTTGAACTTGACGGCATTTTGATCTATGAGTTCAAACACTCACAGGTGCCAATCTGACCGACGGCAAGTTGTTCTAGACGTCATCCCCACATTCCAGCATGATCACGCATGGACACACATGTCTGCAGGGCCGTGTGCATGAAATCATTGTTATCCCAGGGTTATCCACATCCAACGCACCATAACCTGGTGAAATCGTGGATGTCGTCGATGCACCACAGTCAGAGTGCATACCTGCATGGCCGATGCCGCTGTTCTACCATAGATAAGAGCGAGGAGCCGACAGGTTGGAAAATTTTCCGCCTTTCTACATGCAGCTTACTACAATGTGCTGCTTTCCGCAAAATTGGTAAACGCGACATCATCAAACACGTGCACGAAAACATAACACCGTCTTTGTTGCGGGAGGACGGATGGGCCCACCAGGAAGCACTGGTAAGCAGTCAGACTAAAGATGTTGTTACAGGCTCAGGGAATCCGTGTCTGTTGTTACCCTCGACAAAGATCTATACTACATTGAAAACTGCGAACGGTTTCTTTGAAGCAATGGGGCGATTGAGCCATGCGTGACTGTAACCTGGCAGATTGTTCGAGGACATCCAATTTGGAGGTCGTCAAACGTACTAGAGTCGAAGCCATTCCCGTGACGAACTCACGTCGGATTTCTCAGTGCTTGTGACCGTGTCCATGATGATGCTTCACTACAGATGTAGGCAGTGCAAGTTGCTATCATGTCGGATGTACACCTCTTTTCCATCACCTACTCTTCAACCTGGAAGTCCTTCGCCCACTGGTGCAGTGATGCACGCCATGCTGAAATGTTGAGAGGGACCAAGTGAGTAAGGCATTTTATGCTGTCTTTTATGTAACTCATGGTTCTTGTGGACAGCCCTGCACTCTTCGCAAACTGTGCGGCTGTTCTCGCATACCTTCCACGTGTAGCGTTATAGTATACCCCTCGAGTACTCAACACGTCGTTATTCTGGGCCCTTGAAGATTACGATAACAGCCTTCCCCGAGTCCTTTGAATCACTGACAAGGATTCAAGTCACCGATTAACCAGCCCAGAAATTGTCAGGGACTCTCATGCTTCATTTCTAACCACTGCCTGGGCTTGCAAACGGGTCCTGTACATCTGCCTGAGGTTGTGAGGTCAGATCTAAGATTCGCAAGTGAGGAGGGGCCCTACGCGCTCCCTTTCCTTTCTCTTCAATTCCCCTATTCCGCACTCTTGGCCATGTTCAACGAGCTCTGGCTTTCCCAATATTCACCCTTTCCATTGTTGTACTTGCGTATTATGCAATTGCTCTTAGTTCGTATTGCATTTCCGGGCAATTTATCAATTGGCGGCGTCATAAAATACATTCATGGCAGAACGAAAACTGCTAAATACATAGGGCGTCAAGCTCTCTGGTACCCCCTAACCATGGCCTACCGATCACCACAAACGCAACGATCGAT
Source organism: Pisolithus marmoratus (assembly GCA_024613145.1). Classification (NCBI taxonomy): domain Eukaryota; kingdom Fungi; phylum Basidiomycota; class Agaricomycetes; order Boletales; family Pisolithaceae; genus Pisolithus; species Pisolithus marmoratus. The sequence continues at coordinate 133,367 of JANFAE010000074.1, forward strand.
AATCGACCACAGGCGTTGGCTCATCCCTGGAGAGCAACATCTATCATAGAAGGCAAACTCTCCAAAAGCGGTGTCTTCTTCGTCTCGATGGGTTCCCAGCCCAACTTGGCCAGACGCTCAGGTTTGACGATCAGATTTCCACCAAGCAATGACCATGAGTCTATTCATGCACGTATCAGTCGGATTCGTTCTACCCAGGCTCACGCAAAGCTTACAAAATGGATCAACAACTTCGCGAGGGAAGGGCCGGGAGCCGGCCTGATTGACAATACCTCTCTCGAACAGGTACTAGATTAGGCAGATCCGGCGATGAGTACTTACGGAGTCATCGAGAAACAGCACCGACATCACCCATGACCTTAGTCCATTCATAGCAAGTCTTCATAGGTTCCATGCTAGCCGAGAAGTCTATGAGACATGATATCAGGACGGTGCTTTAGGAGATATCAAAACGAGCATGAACGTACACAGGCCCTCGGGTCCTTCGTCTGCCTTGCCCTCAAGAGCGGCTTTGAGAACAAGCAATAACCCATCTGCGCAGTCCCTAACGTGGATATTATTCATGGTGTTTGCGCCAGGTCCCCATGTGCCAGTAAATCCGAGCTTCTTAGCCATGTCCAGAAAAATGCGCAACCAGAGCGTCGTCCTCTGGATGCCTATCCGCGTTTCCCAGTTTCACAGAACATCCTTAACATATGAACTAGAATCTCACCTTCTCCAATACCATATATCTAAGGATGTCACCAAATTCATATGTATACGACAAATCTCCACATCACTTACCTGACCAGGATAATAAATAATCGTTCGCACAGGGTTCTTCTTTCGGGACCCGGCTTCGACGATCTCGGAAGAAAATGAGTAAGAAGTTATGGCACAGCCAGGGAACCAGGGGTTGTCGTACTTACCGGGATGTCGCAATCAAGGTGCATATTCCTCTGATCGCAACTGAAAGAGGCAGAGATTAGTTATCATCCTCGCCAACGTGCATGCCAGGTTCCCACTGCGAAATTGAAGCACATACTCCTTCAGATCCAGCCCAATATCCGACCACTCCTTGACAGATTCCACAGGTTCACCCCGCGCATTATCGCTGACAATGCCGCAGCCAGATACGTGAAGGTATAGTGGGGGCTTCTCAGGGTTATTCTTCGAGTTTATCCCCAAGCCCGCAAGCGTCGCTGTTTGTCATGATATCGTTAGCGTCCTCGCGACCTCGAGGCACGCCAGGGCATAGAGTACGGGGTAAAACGCACGCACATATGACACTCGGCTTGTGGTCGGAGCTTGCGCAGTTAACAACGATGTCTGCTTTGGCAGCCTGCTCCCTGATAACCACATCGTCGTCTAACGTCCCCTCGACGACACTACAGTTGGGATACAGAGCACGTAGCTGTGCCTCCCTCCCCGGCGTTACGTTCCGCATTAGGGCAACGATATGTAGTTGGGGGAGCTCGCGGTTCAACAGGAGAAGAAACTCGGAACCGAGGTACCCCGTGGCACCAAGAAAGAAGATGTTCTTATACGCGGACATAGTGGAGACCCGGATCCCAAAACACTTGAGAGGAACAAAGGGACGAGGGAAAGAGTCGGGTAGCGATAATTGTGGTCGAGCTCACACGGGACAGCATTCCCCGTACTTCTTATAATGGAAACCGGATAAACCCCAGTAGGCAGAAGGCAGAAATAATTGAAGCGTGACCTTAGAGGGGACATCATACCTGCAGGGCTCAGGAGTGGCAGGGTTAGGCGAAAGGGCCCGTATCAGAAGTCCGATGAGTCTCACCGATCCTAAAGGTATGGTTGGACTGCCCACACAACAGTATTGCGTTTAGTTATGCACTACTCGTCTAATGGTAAGTGTTGCTTACTAGAGTTTTCCAGAATCGACCGGATGTTATCGAACTGATCAATGACATGATAACAATATCATGAAGTCGACATGTTGCTCTGCGTGAATGTCGGAACCTACTGCACCCCCTGGATACTGGACCGTTGCGATACGGTTCATCTGGTCTGGTTCGAACTTCACCCGTGTGCAGAGATCGCCCAGCCGGAACACATGCACCGCATCATCACCACCCCAAGTCTCCAAATCACCTGGGCAAGCTGAACAGAAAAAACGTCGGAAGATCAACAATCATGTTCGGAGTAGGCGATGATCGAACCACACCCACATTCCAATCCTGAATTTGGTCGGAAAAGCTCACAAGTAAGTCTTGACTTGTGATACTTATCATCCACAGCCCTGGAGTGTCGTTCGCATATGGACATCGTCTGGGACAATTACGATTTCACCAGGATTGCGATAGTAAGTGGTATCCAGTGCTGACGCCGCGGTTACACAAAGTATCAGCCCTGAATTTGAGTTCAAACGGTTTATACTCGGCGGGAAGTGCCGCTGGGGGCGGCGACAACCTTGCTTGGATGAGCTCATTACCTGTCGAAAGCATTAGACATGGAGATAACGACAAGGTGGACACGAATCACAGCCACAGATCGAGTACAATGTAGTTTGCTCTTTTCAACATGCAGCCATGGACATAGCGCGCAGATTGAGTATTAAGAGCGAGAGGCCATCAGATCTTCCAATCTACTTGTAGCTTACTGCTGCCTTCCGCAAAGTTGGTAAGTGCGACATCAATCAAGAATACGAAATCATAACACCCTCTGTTCAAGTGCCAAGGTAAGGATGCCAGGGCCCGCCAGAAAGCATTAATGGTAAGCAGTCAGACCAAGGAAATCGTCACGGGTCCAGGAAAAGTCATATCCTAATTCCTACGTCGATGACTGCAAACGGTTTCTCCAAAGCACTGGGGAAATTGAGGCGTGCGTGACAGTGGTTGCTCGAGGGCATCCCAAGTCAGTGTTTGTTAGCTATCTGCGGTCTTCGTAGTTTTAACCACTCGGGGTTCGAGCTTCTCACTGCAGGACTATACACACCCGCAAGGCCTAATATTTCTCTTTCACGAGTACTTCCGCCCATTAGGCGTGCCACTGTGACAACATTACCGTGATGAACGTCATGATGCATCACGGCTTCACTACTGATCGGCTGCTAACGTCGGATGTACACTTCTTCTCCTAGTTGCGGTGGTGCACGCTATGTTGGAGCGTTGACAGGCGCCAGGTGAGCAGGGCGTCGCTGTCCTTTAATACTATCTCTTAGCTCATGCCCCCAACCCTGCAGACTCTTGGCAAACTGCCCAGCTGTTCTCACAGACCTTCTACATGTAACCATACAGTATACTCCCTCGAGCGTGCAGCACGTCACTATTCCCGGCCCTTGAAAGCTACAGTAACACTCCTCCATAAATCTCTTGCATCACTGACAAGGACGCAAGTCATTGATTAACCGGCCTGGGAATTGTCAGGGACTCTCATGCTTTCTAGCCACTGTCTGGAGTTGCAAACGGGTCCTGTGTATCAGCCTGAATAGAATTGTCAGGTCGAATCTAGGGCTCGCAATCGACGAGACCTCACCCGCTCCCTCTCCTTTCTTTTCAATTCTCCTGTTCTGCGTTCCCGACCATGTTCAACGAGCTCCGGCTTTCCCGATATTTTCCCCTTTATCTCATCTTTCAACCCTTGCAGTTTTTCCGGGAAACTCTGCACAGTTGGAACGTCAGTCCGCGTTCTGGGAACCTGTTAGATGCAAGCCTCTGCTCACCGTAGTCGTGGCGTATTCCGGTCCCAGGCCAACTGCTCCCGCGTGCCTTTGTGGTGGAAAGCCCTTGTCCTCGAGTTCGTCAGATGAGAACTGGTCAGATGTTGGAAGTTCATGTTGGGTATTAGGCTCTATGGCAGAGGGGTGCACACCAACTGATGACATGTCTCAACGATACAACAAAACAGGTATTGACGAGAAACACCATCGTTAGCAAGCACCGACGTCTATTTATATTGCCTCTGGGAGGCCACCAGGCCCAGCTACTGACGCAATAGAGAAGTATGACGTCATTGACTGAGGGTATGACTCATCACATGCATCGCACCTGAATGGAACAATATGGAGTCAAGGCCCGCCCTTGCCATGAGTTGCACTGCTCCAATATTTGCAGAGGCTGCTCTCGCCTTCGCCTGCGATGCGGGCGTGGGTCCATCACCTGAAACTGGATTCGCTAGTCTATGGAATCCGTCAATATACATCAAATACAGATGGGAAGGGCTATTTGACACTACACTCACAGCAATTGCTGGGGAACGAGCTACTCTGGTCCGTATGGGGTTTGCCGGGACTTCATTGCAAAATTCTCCTTAAATGCCATATACATGCCAAAGTTGGGCAGGAGCATCGACCAACGGCATGGGGTGCTGGATGGCTGCAGGAACACGTGAATCACGGAATCGGTGAACAAAACAGTACTGAATTTGAGTAAATACTGCGTTACTTGCTGATTTTGCATTGACTTTCAAATTTCACCTTCGCGCTGTCGACGTGAAGCTGGTTCACCTCGACCCGCCAACTACCTGAACAGTCGGATAAGCAGGTCAAGACTATTACTGGTGAGACTGTTCTGATGTCGAGTTTCTAAACACGATAGTCGGTGACTGAGGGACATGAAGAACGAAGAAATTGACTCGCCGCGATATTTGGGAACTTGCTGGGGCCATTGAACTAAGAGGTGGTGTGGGATGGCGGATAGTGGGAGACCATGCTGTCGGCTGCAGGATCCAGTGTACCTTCCAGTGACCATTCACCGAAACCCATTATTTCGGAATGAAGATGAACAGGTGAGTGAGTGCGAGCTACGGCTCACCGTGTCCATACCGAATTTCGCACTGGGCGGGGGTTTGGAACACATACAGCAACCCAGTATAAATTTCTCCACATAACTTGACCCCGTGAATCAGTTTCCGCGTTCCGTTCGATGACATATCCGGATAGGTGTCTCGACAAGCTCGCGGTGGCGCACCTGCGTTATGATGGTACCCGGTTATCCTCCCACACAGAGGTCATCCAAGGGGATGAACCTCCACGGATGGCATCAGGGGTCATGTTGAACTGGATACGTTTAAGGTGGATAGGCCAAAGTCACTCAGTAGCGCCCGGCGATCACCTGACACCAGTGCGTTCGACGATCGAGGAATGGGTCAAATATAAAATCATAAACCAAACACGCTTACACCCTTCAGGTCTCCATGAACTACCGGACCCGCCTCACGACTATGAAAGCGCAGTCCGTTGGAACAGGTATGTCCAGTGTCCAGAAGTGCGAGGTTGAACGACACACCCTTTTGGCTCACCAGCGGCCGCGAATCAGGTTATATGTTTTGGACATAAGTGTGCGCGTTTCCCATTGGCATCCATCGAGATATTACCGAAACCGTGGTGTCCGATTCTGTAGAGATCCAGTTTCGGCCATGTGTGCACCTCTCGAAATATTCAATGCACGGGAAAGGTTCAAGTCTAGCTGTAGCGAAAATCGGGAATCCTGCCAGTACTTTCAATTCCCCCACGTTGTGGAAGGTTCTAATTGCCACTTCGGTACCGTTTTGGGATAAAAATACCGTGGTATACAATGGCAGCACTGCCGGCCAGAGAACTCCTTCCCGAGGTGAGTCTAATCCGACTGCTGAGGTCGATGCTACATCAAGGTGCTGATGCCCAAGCGCAGTACTGGCGTAAAAGAGCGCGTAGGTCCATAGCTTGTTGACGCGGAATATCTAGTAGCGACGCTGCTTTGTCAGTAGTGGCTGCTGAGCAAGAGGGCTACATGCCTCCTAGAGCACATGGAGATGTGCCATGCCAACAGGCACTCTGGAGTGTCGAGTTCCGGAACGATTCGGTCTGACACCTTTCGATCAGAAAGGACTAACGGTCATCTAGTAACGAAGGCTTCGATGCTGGAGGACGTATGAACTTTGAAGCATGGACTTATGAGAAGGGTTGGATATGTGGAGGTCCTTCTAGATGTCATAGACTCACGCGTGCGGTCTAACGACTCGATCTGGCAGGTCACAGCAGATCCAAGTTCTAACTTGGTGTTGTGAAGTCTATCCAGATACAGAGACCAACAGTAATCAGTCGCTTTTATGCGTGCTCGGCTTCAATTCGAGCAGAATCCATCAGCTCTACGCTCGTTTACAGAAACATCGCATGGTCTGATTCGCAGTGAAGCCTCCGAAACTTGCATTGCCTGGAATTCGACCGAGACGAAACGACCTAGAAATTGGGCTGTAGGTTGGATACGAAGGGCAAGTAGTAGAGCGCAACTTGAAATGTCGAAGTCTAATAAATTTGGACGTGCCATGTCTTCCTTAAGCAGACCAGAAGCCCTGTGAATGCAAGCTCAAGGTAGTCGACAGTTCCGTGGGCAGTACGTGATCGGACGCGTCTCGCGAAATCACTTCTTCGAAGTTTGTTATGATCGTTTATTTACGGTATGTATCTGCTCATTGAAGGAATTACGCATGGTGCCTGCTCCTAGGTGCAAAAACACGTACGTGATTCTGTAGGGGAAAGGTCATCGATGCACTCGACACTATCAGAAGATATCAGATATCACTATTAGGTGATGTGTCTTCGGCTTTATACCACAGGCATGCTGTCCATTGACATCGAGGTTGATGGTAACGGCGGCAGGCTGGAAGCCTCTCGGTTCGCGACGAGCATGTCATCCGGTCGTCGAGCTGCCGGAAAATAAAGACTTCAAGACACCTTTCATCGACCTGGCTACTATCACCCTGATCTCTCCGGTAGATGTAATCAGTGTTCGCAACGTTCTCAACAGTTCTCACTGTTAGTTTTGTTGAACGGCACCTTCAGGCTATGCTGCCCCTTCAGACTTCGTGGATCACCGTTGCACTGAGATAAAGATAAAACCAAGTCAGGATTGCTGACACAGGGTTATAAGACTTGCGAAATTTCCCCGCTAAATCTATTCATTCACATGGTCCGCTGGCCTTCGACATTTTCCAGGTCGACCGAAAACTGCGTTATTCCCTGCACGCAAGGGAATCTCGTGAGCCCCCGAGGTAATGGACGCTATCGCGAATGAATTTGTACTTTATTCCGTATGCAAACTAACGAGTAATTGTATGCGGACATACCTGCAGATTTTCAAGTGCAAACAGCTGTCGCCTGTCTCTTCGGGCACCAAGGAGGAAGGGGAAAAGGGACAGATAAGGATTATATTGTGTAGTAGAGTAGTGCAGCAGGTAGAATGGAAGATTGGATCTGCCTCACCAAGACAAATACTCGCTAGCTAAGCTCATTGTTAACCTGTAACCTCGATACCGAAAACTTTCAATACCACTGGTATTAGTCCTCTCTGCCCGAAAACGTCTCGCCAGAAGACAACGTTTCAAATTGGACATGCTTGCCAGGAACCGCAGGAGTTGGAGGGGCCTTGCGAGCAATGTCCTCAATTATAGAGCCGTGGGCAATATTGAGAGGAATAAAGGCACGACGGGAGGCCTTTACGCCTGCCGTGGTTCCGTGCGAAAAGCCACCAACAGGAGTGACGTCGGCACCACTCTGTCTGAATTGACCAGTGACGGATTCCGGACTATTCTTGACTGTGGTAGAAATAGCTCCAGTGGAGGCTAGAAGTGGGTTAATAGCACTTAGGCCCCGAGTAGCACTTCCGACAAGGTCACGGTGATCTGCACGGAATCCAGCGCTGGTGCTCGCAGAGAAGGCACCTACGCCGGGCACGTCAATTTCCGAGCCGTGTGCCAACCCACCGATGGTCTCCTTTTGTTTAGATTCAACTCCAGCAGCAGAAACATCCACAACAGACAGAGGCTTGGTAGCGAGAGCCTCGCCATGACTAAGGTCAGCTTCAAAGCCATCGCGGCGGTGCTCATCGGCGGAGGAAGCAGCAGAGGCTGATGTAAGTGGTAACCCTGTATAACGAGTTTGAGGACCCTTCGACGCAGGGATACACGCATCATTTGCAGAAGTAGGACCATAGCCATCCTCGCAATTCTGGACGACACATTTGCCATTGCTGCAGGTGGCTGTCTTGACATTCGAAATCTCGTTGCAGTTCACGCCGTTCGTAGTCGAGCTACCGAAGGGCGAGGACTTAATGCACCCTCCGCCTGCACTAACTATCAGTTACCATACTCAGTGCAAATAAACGGAACTCACATGCCATAGGATCATTGTTGACGTCCACACATTTCCAGCTTTGTCCATTGCTCGCAGTAGCAATGCCACACATCTGCAAACCATCTGCACACTTGGGCTCGTTCTGACGGCGCGACGGAGGGGTGGTCTTCGCGCATTGGTCGGCGTGGAAGTGACCACACTTGCCATCACAAACGGTCAAATGAGACGGACATTCGCAAGATGTCGGATGATCCGGAGGTGTATCCAGGAAACCATCCGTGCACTTAAAGTTGCATACATTGGAGGATGTCGGAGAGAGCTCAGAATGCGACGGGAACGAGCACTCCGTACCAGAGTGCTTGATCTAGTTGAAAAGGAGACGTGAAGAGGGTGTCAGACCAACAGTAAACGACTCACCATTGAGGCAAGGGTAGTCTCGACCTTTTGTGATCCTACAGCCTTCACTGCTGCTTGTGCTACTTGGTTTGTCGTGACAAATGCATTTATCTGCGAAGTGCAGATACTGACATCCAGGTGGCCGGCTGTGTGTGGTTTGTCTGTACAACTTATGATGATATCCATTGAACTCACCATTTTGATGAGGGTCGGTAAAGACCAGATTAGTACTCAGGTGAGCGCAGTAATCAGTAACAAGGGAAACACGCCTCTGCACACGAGAACTAAAGCTAGAACGAGCGAATACGGTCGACGCAAGGACAAGAGGGGTAACAGGGAATGCGGAAAGTCTCATCTCAGGGAAGTTCTATAGAAGAGAGTGACTTGAACTTGAAAGAACGTGGACAACTGGGAGAGAGAGAGGGGAAAGGAATAAGGACGGTGAGGACCTACCTTCGTTCCATGGCCTCTTTATAGGTGACAGAGAGCAGTACAGCGTAATGGGAAGGCGCCGGCTAAGCCTTACTTTAGCATCGCATAGTCTCGCTAACTTGGACGACCCTTGCGCTTACGTTCAAGTGTGCCTTCAACTGAAGCGGTTCATCCCACCTCAGTTAGACCAATAGCGGTACATCGCTCTGTGTGTCTTGCTCTGGAAAACCTTTCCAGGACGCTGAGAGCAGACAGTGCTAACCGGACTGGCTTTGGAAATCTGGATACCTACTAATTGAGGTGTAAAGCGCGTTTGCGGATAACTGTGGCTCATGACACATACTAACACTGGCCCATAGCAACACTCCAATCTAATTCCAATATGACACGAAGAATTCGGGGACTCTTTCTCGCACTTTTCACAAGTTTCACATTTCACTGCTCCACTATTCAACGGCTGAGGTGATAACGAGTATGGGAGCTTCTAATACTAAACAAGAGTTTTAGACGTTTGGGGCCGATTCCTATGGGAGAGCCTTAACATCACCGTGACCACACACCGGTTTGTTCAGAGAGTCCTCATTGGCGTCCACGTTCTGCGGGAGTACTCACCCGAGGGGAATTCGTTGGTTACTCTGAAACATACACTATAGAGATGTCGTTTTCACTGATAGTGTTATGCCATGGTCCGATTTGATTAAGGTCACCCCAAAGTATCACCGAATACTTCTCGTGTCAGTGCTATTCTTGATTGTCCGCGACTGTAAATCGATACGCTAACCAGTCACTGCGATTAAATGACCACGGCCCCACGGCGCGTATGGACTCCACGGAAGAGGCTGCAACCAACGCCAACCGTCTGACCAGGCAACACCGTTTGTTGTGACATCCAATGGAATGACTCGGGCCCGAGCATTGATTGACATTGATGCGATATCTGGTCCAGTCATGCCAGTTTCTGGTAGGCACTTCTTTGCTTGGGGATTGTGAATGGCGTAGGATCTCAGAAAAAGAGTAACAGTGTATTCATGCGGAAAACGCGCACCACACAGAATCGACGTCACTATTTGGGAAGCTTGATCAAATTCAATTATTAATCGAGGGTAACGCTGGGACTAGAGTTCACGCAGCGTTCGGAGAACGAGGGCAATTGGAACAAGGCTGTATATCTCTTTCCAACGGCAAGCAGCGGCTTGCATGTCAGAGGTAGCAACACGTCGTAGCGTCCGGTGCGCCAGCCACTGCATAGTAGGCCGGATAGGCGTCGGCCATGAAGATATTAAGGTATGAGTGGCATCATTAACAGGTACGTTGGTCGCGTACAGTTGGCCACACTTTGAGGTGTCCACGATAGCAGTCATGGATACCAGAGTATTCTGACTGTCCTAAGGCAACGTTCCAGTAACCGCAACACAACCTTGCCAAAAGTCGAGTCAAAGCAAAAAAAGCGAATACACTGCCCAATAGACTGGTTGGCTTGCTCCGGACTATGAAGGATTTGAGGTCAACATTGGGTGTTGGAGATCGGAGGATGATACAGTTGATATACTTGGCTCGTGTTATCGTTCTACTCTTGCAAGACGGTAGCTCCTAGGAGAGACAGGAACTTTGGCCAAAGAACCTGCTTGCCCCGCCATGCGTTTCCCATGAGCTGGCTGGTATCATTGCGACCTTAGTAGTTACAGATATCTAGACGCAGAGTGGTATCCTGCATGGTAGCCCATATCCAGTAGGTGAATAAAATTATAGCACTATTCGATTTGCAAAATTTGTCTGGACCACTGGCAATAATTTGTGGGAGCACTCACTGTGGTGGCCCCCAAACGAAATCCCGAAGCGTTTGAGGTCCTTCAGCCTGTTCTGGGTCGCTCGACGCGTTTTCCGAACCAATGATAGCACCGAACCCGGCTGGGTCTACAAGAATGGTGAGATGTAGCCATAAAGAATCCATGCCACCCACGAAGCCGTTTCACGTTCTTGACTACTATTGGTGGGCTGAAAGTTGTTGGGAGCCCCGAACTACACGAAGCCCGCCCTGAAGTTCAGAAACGCTCAGAAACGCAAGGGTCTAAACGGCAACCAAAGCGTAAAACCATGTTTACGATGTTCCCGATGGCACTGCTCACGATATGGAATAGCTGCCTCACGAGAGTGAGGACGACTTTCCGTTTCCGGCGGAAAGACGTATAGTAGCTACGGACAGCGCACGAACTGATGTCGCCATACACCAGCGCTAGTGTTGAATCCCAAGAAGACCTAGGAATTTAGCAGACGCACGCGTCATGTCAACAGCCCCATATTGGACAGTGTAGAAAAACAACAGACGGTGGAGGGACTTGACTAGTCTGCGTTGAGGAGCTCGAACTGATGACAGAATGAACCTAATTATCTGTCTTCCAACCCAATTCTACAAGTTTGAAGGTAGCCTAGTAAAGTAGCTGAACCTTCCGTTAGCATGATGTCAGGCGCCCCCGATGGTGGCTGTGCTATCTTACCAAGGCTCCGTGTCTCCCCGTAGTTTAGGCGGTACATACAAGTCACAAGTCGACTCCTACCCATACGCCATGAAGATCATCACCCAGGAACAGCTTGCAGGTCACAACGATGCCATATATCGAGGTGCAACAGAAGGGTTCTTGGGCAGTGCCGCTTTTGCTATACCCGCCTCCTTCATCCTCAACCGGAGATGGGCCTACTACAGGACGCTTCCTCTGCCACTTAAAGTCATGGGTGCTGTCTTGATAATAGGTCCTTGCGTAAGCATCCAAGCAGAACGACGAGGTTTGGAGTTTGATAGAGAAGTCAACTGGTTTGTCTGCGTTTGTCGCAGCAGTTTTTCGAGGTGGTATAAACGTAGCTTTCAGGACCGGCGCTGGACGAATGGAAATAGACCGTGTCACTGCTGAGGAACAGGCCCGATGGGGTGCTTTGTCCGTGAAGGAGAAGGTCACTGACTGGGCAGCCCGCAACAAATACGGAATCATCTTTGGAAGTTGGGCACTTTCGTTGGCCGTCGCAGGTGCCATCATTTCAAGGGACAAGTTCGCATTGCATTTTTTTCTGTGCGCTGTTTACCGCTGAACAGGTATCTACTCCGTACCCTGTAGATATCAGAGTGTGCCCCAGAAGGTCGGTCTCATTCCTCTACTGTTCTAAGTGTGATACTGGAATTTGCCATCAACAGGTCGTCCAAGCGCGCGTGTGGGCTCAGGGACTCACGGTCGGTGTATTACTGGTCGCTGGCGCTCTAACGCACAGTCAACGACAACAGGCCTTGGAAGCTCGCAAGGTATGTTGTCTGGAATCTCATTTGGGTTGAATGTTCAAATCCCTTTCCGAGGCGCCGACGGATCACTCCTGGCAAACATTCGTTCGTCACTCGTTGCCTGTTCCTCCTTAGTTCACTGATGTGAGGCTGGGACTCCTAGCTTGACGAACAGGAAAAGGAACGCCAACGACAAAAGGAAATACAGCTCGATGCGATGCCTCCTGTCACTGGCGCCGCGTCTTCATAGACTTATACCATAATGATGATGGCCCGATCACTTGTCATCCAAATGACCCCCACTCACTTAGTTCATGCCTTAGCTCATTTTTGGAATTATCATAGATCCGGAACTGTTAAGTATTAGAATCGCTCTGGTGTAGGGAGCTATGCATGCCATTTTCCCTCATTTGGGCGTGAAGTATGCCCCCCTGCCACAATCAGTTTGTGAACCATGCTGACAGCAAACCTTTCTAGTTTAGTGGAAGATGAACCAATCTGGGTTTGCAGCATCGCTATTGCAGAGTCACCTGTTCATAAGCTTCGGTCCCAGCTTGGGCAAAAACCGTTCACTCGTTTCACGGTTGAAGTACACAGCCTACCCATTTTGAAGCATACATCTCCGTCAACTGGATGATTCTTGGGCCACTCGCTGCTCTTAAATATAGAAGCTGGCACCCAGAACGTAACCACATGGCGCACGGATCGTTAGGTCCGCAATCCCGCAACACTTATATTGACAGGGAAGTTCTTTCCTTTGCATCTGTTGACGTGAGATAAGAACAAGCTGGCGAGAACCTCGCAAAGATGAAATACCATCCGAGCTAAGTTAGCCTTAAAGTAAAAAAACGGAATGTTGGTGCACTTACAAGTACTCTTGGGTTGCCATACCGTCGACGTCACCATCTGAGATCTAATCCTGATTCTCACTGACGTAGTGGAAAAAGAAAACTAACCGTAAAGGTAAAAAAAAGTGTAGTATGGTGTCACAAATTTTGGGTAAGGCAACAGTTGGTAAGTACTGGATGTTCTTGAGACAACCTACTCTGATTACGGAGCATGCTGTGGGGAAGCATTATCTTTATAAGGTATTGCCGCATCACCGCCTTGACTTCTAGGGATAGAAGGTTCATCGCGTACGTCGTCCCCTAAAACAACGTGTCATGCCTCGGAATTCGTGTGCAAACCAACCCTCTTTTGCCTTTGGATGTCCCGCGAACCCCATCCAGCGCCTAATGTCAGCGCACCCGGTAAGCCTCGAATCACGTCTAACTTTATTTGTTCTGCCCACACAAGTAATAGTTAATGGACGCCCAGAATGCCCACCGAGCATGGTACGGCAGAGTTATGTCTAATTATCTAGAAAATGAAGGTGTTCGTGACCACAGAAGGTTAGGTCCATCGATCGACACTTTCAAGTAGGTCACACTGTCAGCCATGTTTTGACCCACATGCTCCTGCACACAAATTACATTGAGCTTGAAGGAGTGGGAGGACACAAGTTAAAATCCCATATTGGCAGCAGCACCGTCGCAGTGGCACTCGCGCGGACAACCTTCCCGAATTCCGTTCTTCCCTGTGTCCAATCGCGGATATACACCATCTATGGCTGGAAGGATGATGACCTCCGTAAGGGCTAGAATACGAAGCCACAAAACGAACTACTTACCGGCTACAGCAATCCCGGTGACGGGAGGCGAGTTGTCAAAAACAGTCAAGATTATCGATGACCAACGCAACTTATCTTACTCGGGTCCGCGGAACACCCTTGCACTGACGATGAAGCGCTCGAGACATACGGCGAACTGCGGGATGGCATCAGGCAATTCGGAGTAAAGTCACCAAAACCATGACAAATGTGATAACAGCAACGATACAAAGGAGTCTGTTACTACATGGACGATACAACAGCCGGAGATGATGAGTTTGCCAGAACAGGTTCAGGATACAGCTGAGTACCACAAGATTGTATGAATAACGATGTGCTATGACGGCGAGCGCAATATGGTTAACTCACTTTCCCAGGGTTAAACAAGTTGTGTGGATCGATGGTTCGCTTGATCATTCTCATGAGACTGACAGTCCCTTGTCCCAGTTCTGACAAGAGATATTCGCGCTTCCCCGTGCCGACTCCGTGCTCACCGGTGCCTTCGAGATTTGTGGGTGAATTAAGCCAATGGAGGAAGTGATGGAAAAAGGCGAAGGGAAGGGTTTTGACATACATGTGCCTTCTAGTTCAATGGCCTTGCGGTTTATTCGGTTCACGGCTTCACGAACAAGTGCGAGTTCGGCTTCATCCCTATACAGCACCAGGGCATGGAAATTGCCTGGTATTCTGCATTAGCATCCTGAAACTCTCTATGAAAAACGGGCACCATCTCCGACATGTCCGGCGATAGGAGCAACGAGGCCTAGCTCCTCGAAATCCTTCTTGGCAGCGTGAATGAGGTCGGGCAGCTTTGACACGGGGACACTATTTCAGGTTTCCAATTAAACTGGTTGGCGCTCCAATATTGTATGCAGCGTACCAGACATCAGTTATCCACCCTTTACATCCGGGCAGATACGCGAGTCCAGCATAAAGTGCGTTCCGGCGGTCTTGCCAGATCAATTCCCCCTCCTCCTCATTTTCAGCTAACCGGTAATCTGATGCCCCGTGTTGAGCCATGACCCTCGCCACGAGGTTGGAATTGTTATGGATGACGTCTTCTGCCCCCTGGAACTTAAAGAATAGAGTAACTTTTTCTGGCCATACCTTATCGGACGTTCCGAACGCGTTCAGCGCTTTGATACCCAACTCATCCATAATTTCCACACATTCTGGGGGCGGGACGTGAATTCATATACAGAATATGCGAAAGGGAAAGGGCTTACGCATAGCTGCCCCCTGGTTGAGGACATCACATACAGCGTTCGTGGCGCGACGGACATCGGGAAATTGTGCAACAGCGACTCGGGTGGGTAATAGAGGGGCCAGCCGTAAAGTTGCTGGATCTCAGTGCCGTAAGGACGAAGTCTTGGAATCATTGTTCGCTTTGCTCACCCTCTGTGACAATACCGAGCGTTCCCTCTGCTCCGATAAACAGTTTCGTGAGATCGAATCCTGCAGATGACTTTCGAGCTCGCTGTCGCGTTTTTATGACCTCTCCAGAGGGTAACACGACGGTCTGGTTGTTGAAAATCAAGCAGAGTTGCAAGTGACATGGAACGACGTACAGCGTTCAAAATCCATTCGCCCCTTGCAGTTCCATACTTGACTGCATTCGCTGAAGGGCTAATTACTATAATGGAAAGTACAAAGTATCGATACTCACTTCCGGAGCACCCAGTAGATATCATTCCACCTATCGTGGCGTCTCTTCCAGGGTCAAGCTAAGCATATTCAGTAATCCAGTGTAATCGGTAGAGTTATCTACACGCACCGGAAAGAAAAGAGGAATTCCTACAAAAGATGTCAGTATCCATACGAAACGCTTATCAAGGTCAGTACAATACCTTTTTCTTGTAGCGTTTCGTTAAGATCGTTCCATGTGACACCGGCTTGACAAACAGCGTCGGCATCCGATTCTACGGCACGGTCAGACGAGAATAAGGTTACCACAAACATGATCTGCCACCCACCGTTAATAGTGAGAATCTTGTTCATCGCAGACAGATCTACACAAATGGAGCCAGAACGCGGCTTGAGGGCGTTTCATTACCAGCCTAAAAAGTGCATCGTAGGTACGGGACCTTACCGCAGACAAGTTTCCCTCCAGGCTGGTTCCGCCCGAGTACGGAACGATGGGTACTAAGTGTTTCCGTGATATATTCACCACCTTCACTACGTCTTCGGTGCTCTGGACGTGTACAACAACTGTATGGGGTAATCCTAAAGGTAATGATGGTAAGCTCCAAAAAACGGCTGACTCAGACACAAGTACCAGGAGTTTGACTATAAGACGATTGCGCATAAGCATGCAACTCATGTGGGTCCGTCGACACAATACCCTGTTCTGGAAATTCTCGCAAGAGGGCTCCAATAGCCCCTGAGAAATCAGGGCTATTTGAAGAGGCATTTGTCTTCGCGGGTATGTCAATGAAGGGTGGTGTTCTCGACTTGTCACGGGTAGCGTGGACGATCCCTGCCAGAGCAACGGAAAACGATATTCCACCAGCTAGCAAGGCATACCGGAAGCCAGACTGCGAGGTTTGCAGGTAGCTCAAATGGAAGGTATTTGTGATTGGTTTGGTCTGGATATTCGTAAGTGTAGACGAGGGTCTTAGGTTTCTTTGTGAAAATCGTTTCAGTACATTCGTGAAGATCTGATGGAAAGGTCGTGACGTCGTGAAGGGCATCGCAGTGATCAATCCTAGGGCACGATCGAGATGACGCCCCGGGGAAAATGTTCAAACTGTGTGTTATACGCCAGCTGCTCGTTTTATTCGGGCGGCAGCAGGGCTCGCAGGGAAAGATCAAACATGTGGCATTACATGGCATGCACGCTTCGAATTGATAAATCGGTGGTACCTCTATATTCTGGAGCGAAACATGCGGCTGAGAAGTTTAGCCCAAGATAGACCTTGTAAGTAATCCAGCTTGTTCCCGTTCAAGGCGGTGTGTTACACCGGGCAGGGAAGCGGAGTCTCGTGGTCGCTTGCGGAGATTGAAGACCGCATCCGCCAGCATACCGAAATTGCATCGGCAGAGTAGAAAGCCACCAACAAATCGGTCACGTCAGTGGGGAGAAGCCACTGGTTCCGTGCCGCTATTGAAAAGAGGAAAAGGTTCTACGCAGCCGAGTAAGCACAGTGTCTTACCCAACGGATATGGCAAGGTCAGCCCGTTGGAGCAACATATCGAACATATTTGCATCATGTGTGTGGTGCGGTGATATCAGACACAATTCCCCAACCGCACCAATTGCGGCAGACCCATTTGATCCCATGCTTCAGAAATTAGCCTGTGCACCTGCCCTTTCCGCAACGCCTTGTCCTGGCTTATGATTGGGCGTCTCTCACGGTAGGGTCGATGGCAAGGCCCCATCCACCTCCCCCAGGTGTCTCAATCAGAAGTCGATCCCCTTTGCCCATGAACACCGTTGCCTTGCCCCCAACATTAATGAATCGATGCTCTTTATTCTCCGGGAAGTCATCAATGAGGTCTCCATCCTCCCTTCGTCTTCGCTTGATCCAGGTGTTACGACCCATCATTGCTGGTTCACCTCGTTCCATGCCATATGGCGCCCGGGTCCGCCTCTGAAAGTCACGTTTACGCAAAAAGGTAGACATAGTGGGGTAAAAACGCACTTCACTCAAAATCGATACTTGCAATCCATGCGTGAACTCGATTTCTCGGATGACGCCATCCCCACCATGCCATTTCCCTTTACCTCCTGAATCTGGTCTTAAGCCGAATTGGTGAAGAAGTACAGGGTATCGTCGCTCAAGTATCTCAACATCGCCAATCCGAGTGTTCGTAATGTGGGTATGCACTCCTGAAGTTCCGTGCCAGCCAGGCCCGGCACCCGAGCCACCAGCTATGGTCTAGAATATACCGTTAGCAAGTGTATTCATGAGCCACGATTGTTGCAGTCTAACCTCGTAGTAGCCCCACCCTGCCACAGCCACTCCATCTTTGTCCTTACCGCCAATACCGAACGTGAGATTGCTACGTAACGTATCTGAATGAGGCAGCGGGTCCGAGAGAAGAATGGAACACAAACTTTGTACAGCCTTGGCTGGCAGCGCACGCATGAAAAGCTTTCAGGACTACATCTACGATGCGCTGAGATGTCAAGACATTGCCCCCGCAAACGGCCGCCGTTCGAGACGGCGAGAGTAGAGACCTCTCCGGAATTCGGACTAGTGCGAGGTAAGGTGGCGCTTATAGAAGTTTATGGTTAACGAACCTGTCAGAGGCACAAGGCAGCCGGCGTTGAGAGGAATGTCAACATCAAGCATCGCACGCATGCAATAGATGACAGCTGAATGCACTACCGACACAGGGGAATTCAAGTTCCCCCGAACTTCATAACCCGTACCCTCAAAGTCCAAGACCGCAGCTCCCTCCTTCTCATCGATTTCAACCCTGAGCCGGATCTAGGGAAGAGGTAGAAGTCGTGTTAGGAGCGATTTAGATGGGGAAATAGATGCGTGTACCGGAGTCCCATCGTCCAGATAATCCACAGCACTGAGGACGTTGGAACATGCGCGCTTTGCGACTTCACGGAGTAAGTTTCTGACTGAGCTTTCGGCGTTCGTTCGGATGTGATACATGTAATCTTGCACTGTCTGGAGGCCGTACTCCTTCACCACTATGTAGAAAACTATCAAGTAACAAACATGAAATGGCAAATGAAGTCTTACTTGCTTGGAGGAGTTGTACTCCTTTATGGTTGGCTGCAACTTGCTATGGAGAGCATTTGTGAATCAAATTGACAGTAATAACAGCCAGCGTCCCACTGACCGCTTTGAGATCACTTTCTACCTCCTTTATATTGCGACATCCAGAGCTTCCCGGATATCGAGCTGGTTTCTCGACCATGTATTCATGAAGCCCCTCCCGATCAAACATGCCCGCATTTACTATCTTGAAGCTGATGATTTCAGCGCCTTCTTCAAAAATATTCACCGACGTGGGAGGCATTGAGCCAGGCAATATTCCACCAATATCCGCATGATGCCCGCGAGAAGCGGTAAAGAAAATAATTTCCTTGGTCTCCGTATCAAACACAGGGGTGATTAGGGTAATATCAGGAAGGTGACTATGATGAGCACGTAAGCGTCGTCTCTAGCATCAACAACCAAACTACGTACGATCCTCCTGCATGGGGCGAGTTGGTCATGAGTACATCTCCTTCTTTCAAGTCCTTCTCGTGTAACCTCATTTGATACTTAACGGCGCTAACGGTGGGAGCCTCAATCAGCTAATACCGGTTCTTGGCGTGGATGCTTACAAACTCATAGACCCAAGATGAATCGGGATGAATGGGGCATTCGCAACCAGATCGCCATCCGGCGCGAACAGTGCACATGAGAAATCGAGACGCTCTTTGATGTTGGTACTTATGGAGGTCTGCTGGAGCGACCTTCCCATTGCTTCCGCAACACTCATGAAGCGATTGGCAAAAAGTGTGAGGAGGATAGGGTCCGGTGCTGACTTTTTTGCCATGTTGAAGCCTCAGCCAACTGAAGGGAACGGGGGTACTGGTTGTATGGCAAGTGTCGAGGATGCATCGTGAGGATTAGATAATTGCCAGGAAATGCGGGAGCAAACTTGACGTCACACACACACTCCATGAATAACCCCATCGGCGCAAGCTACGAAGATAGGTATATATGTTGACTAAGGCTCCTTCCTTCGCAGTCGCCTATACATCAAGAGTTTCTTTCAAAACCTCCAATATTTTCTTAACCTCCTCGACAGTGTTGTAATGAACGAGGGAAATGCGCACCACTCCATCCTCTACGTCTAACTTCGGCTTCATGTTTGCAACAAGGCTGTACGCATAGAAGTGGCCATAGCGAATGCCAATCTATGAAAAAGGATCAGTGGCGATGCAGATAAGAAACTCGTACTTACTCCTCCTTTCCTATCAAAGAAACCAACGATGTCCTTGCTTTTTACCGCGTTTTGTCCGACCACGATAAAACTGAGGGTTGGAACCCTCAATATGTTCACCTCACCGCTACCGACAACACGGACCCCCCTATCGTATTGTTTTGGATCGGTGAGGAACGACAACAGCGGCTGCAACAGAAGCTGTTCATGCACAGCGATTGCATCAAAGGAGGCGTCCAAGTTGTTTTCAGGAGTAAGTGACAACAAATAAGGGACGGCTCCTGTAGCGCTGTATACCAATTCGTATCCGGGACCTCCCACTTGGACTTTGTACGGCTTCGAATCGACTTGCAGGAAGTGATGAACAACTTTGCTGAGGGACGAGAGAAGAGCCGCGGATCGTACGTAGAACGCTGCGTTGTGTGCAGCGTATACCTAAAGTAAACTAGCATTGGGCTGCCCTGTATATGCAATACGACAATACTCCTGACCTTGTAGAGGGAGAAAGCGCAGTAATCAATGTCCCACTTCTGAACGTCAATTCTTCTGTGAGGAGCATAAGCAACGCAATCAACGGAAACTTCGACTTTCTGGGCCCCAAGTTCCTTTGCTCGTTTCCGCAGGGCTTTTACAATCTCTGCTACCGGTAAAATGGAGCCTAAGATATTGGAACAGGCAGTGATAGCGACAAGGCGCGTCTTGGCAGAAACGAGAGAGAGAAGGTTAACTATGCTATAACCCAAGGAGTACGGGTTACCCTTCGAGTCAGGAGACGTGCACCAATACTTCACAACTGCCCCTCGGCGTTCCGCTAGGCGCTTCCAAGGGCCGCAGTTTGCTGGTATGAGCATCAACCACTGTGAGCCAGTCAACAAAGAAAGGCCCGACGTACCCTCGTGCTCTTCGGTGATAATGAATTCGTCACCCGGTTCGATGTCACTGTCCATAGCCCGTGCGATGTTTTCAAAAACCATAGTAGAACTGGGGCCGAAGCCGACCTCATCCACCGAAGTAGCATTGAACAGCAAAGCAGCGGTCTCCAGTCCTTCTGCAATTCTTTGGTTACTTTGCACACCGACAGAATAGTTGGCTCCGAGTTGTACGTTGGTATTCGAAAGGTAATCGACGATGCGGTTCAGAACTTGCTGACATGTTTGTGACCCCCCTGCATTGTCCGCGAAGACATACCCAGATCTCAAGGATGGAAAACTAGCACGAGCTTTCTGAATATCCATACCAGCTGCTATCACTGGTGGTACAGAGCAGGCAGGAGATACGTAACATCTGATAAGAAAGTGCCTGCAGGTACATATAAGTCGACCTCGAGGTAAAGCGTCATCTTGGATAGTATAAAGAGATTTGTTAAATCAGCACGTGACCGTCGTCTCTTTCCTCTCCTTCAGCCCGTGCGCCATGGCATGCTCTCTCAACGACCTGATCAATTCACAGAACCAGCTAGTTCAGGAGGCTGCGTTGGTACTGCCACACGAGTTCTCGAGATGCACGTATAATTTGGGGCCTATCAGACAGGCTGTGCATCTCTGCTTGACATGCGCGGTTCCCCGTGGGATATGCTCCTCCTGCTCTATAGCATGCCACACAGATCATGAACAAATAGAATTGTTCCCTAAACGTCACTTCCGCTGCGACTGCCCCACTACTGCAATTCCTCATACGTGTACATTACACAAGTCTCTTAGAGAGGAGAACACGACGAACAAATACGATCATAACTTCCGCGGCGTTTTTTGCAGGTGCGCCAGGCCCTATGATCCGGAAACAGAACCGGAGACAATGATTCAGTGCCTTTCATGCGAGGTTCCGTTTTCATATTACACCCTCAATACATTCAGTTGAGCCTTCTCTCAGGATTGGTTTCACGAGTCTTGTCTCAATTTGAGGGAGCGTCCCCGTCCAGACGCTTGCCCTGAGCCTGGCCCTATGCCGGCATCCGAATCTCCTGACGTTCAGGATGATGCCGGTTCAGATATGACCTCCAATGGATTACCTCCCCCGTTAATTTCTGCGGAGGACTATGACGTCTTTGTCTGTTATGAATGCGTGACCAAGATCGATACGCTCCGTCGATACGCAGGTACAAAAGGCGTCATTATGGTGGTGCGCAATGACGAGAGTGGTTCCTGGAGGACAGTTGATGACGACGTTTTACCCGCTGCTTCCTGGAATCACACTAGCGATGACCTGCCGCTCGAAGTCGATGGCTCGGGGTCAACTTTCAGACGACATAGTTCCTCTGCACAGACACAAGGCGAGGAGCGCGAAGCAAAGCGACGGAAGATATGTGACCCTTCATCTTCATGCTGTCTAGCTCCACCAGCTAGCTCGATCGCTAAGGCTATATTTGAGTGCAACTCGCAGGATTCAAGGATGTCATCATCTCCTCTAGGTGCCGGTGATGTCTTTTTGACTGAAGGGTGGCGTGAGAGATGGTGCCGGTGCGATCAGGTGAACATGCTGAACTCGCGGCAAGAGAGTAGCGTGCTGAATTAACGTATCCCTCCAAGTGTTCACCATCCCTCCAAGCACATCCTTACTTACTTGAAGAAGAACAAACGTATGAACCCCCCGAAGATCCGGATTCCGGTAGGTATTACTCTGGAGCAACCAATAATTGTATTCAATTTGTCCATCAAGGGCTATCGTTGGAAGAGCTGGGAATGAGAGCCCTTGCGCGTATACCCCGAGATCGTGCCATTGATGGTATACACGCATTCAACGATATGCGGTATGTGGCCCTGTCTTCGCATTCCTTTCGTTTTTGATTCCTTTTTTTTTTCAAACCTCGTAGGGACGGACTAATGGAATATCTGCGACCCTTTGCCCAGGAAGGAAAGGTAGTGGAAGCTGCGGACGTCAACCGCTTTTTCGAGAGGCTTCTGGAGAGCCGACAAAGTCGAAATTAGTTCGTGCTTTCCAGCAAGAATCTTTACTGCGGCCAGAGCCCGTTTTAGCGTCGGCGTTATCGTCATCTGCTGGGAATCTCGATGCGCTTTTGTCTCGTTAGTCTTACTTCTGTGTCAAGTTTGAAACAGATGGACGATAGGTTTGGACATCGTTTAGTGGCATCAACGAAGACCAAAATCCTACTTTGATTATCGATAATTCCTGTGCCTTTTCTCTCCAACTTGATAACATCAAGGGTCAGCTCTGGAAAAGTGGGCCCAGTCACTGGCTCTGTCCTTCACCTGACCCGTTTTTTTGGGTAGGTGTAAAATTAGTTCGTAATGACGTGAAGCAGAGCTTTTTGTTTGTCCACCCGCTGTCAACCCTTACCCCAGGTTACCATGAGTTCCCCGATCAATCACGCACTGGAATCCAAAGAACGACCCGTAAGGGAAGCCAACTGATGTTTTGGATGCTCTTTGGTCGTATCTCAATGAGCCGTGGTCTCTAGGATGGCGATGGACGCATGCATTCCACAATATGGCCTGCAGCTGCTGACGTCACATCAAGTGGCGAGGCACAGCTCCTAGCATTAGTGAGAGTGCTTCGGTAGGTCAGCGTGCTTCACTCGAGGCTTTAAGCGCCTCGGTTAGACCTAATCTTCGTCACCTGTAATCAATCTCACAAGCGCATTTATATCGACACGAATCATGGTCGGGATTTCTATGAGTACTCGAATATCCAATTTCATTATATTAACACCATGCTCTTATGATAACGAAGACACCAAACGCCTTGTAGTGTGGCACCCAATCTGCGCGTGTGACCCATTTGAAACCACGTTCTCCACGTTCGGTCTCGGACCGTGCGTGTGATACGCCAGAAATTAATGACTGAACATAGTACAGGGGCATGGTGGTGTCTGGCGCTTCGAGTGATGCTATAGTGCGCCTAGTATACCACCATCAGGACTCGAGTGTCGACCATGGGGCTCGGCAGCCACCTATTTTGACTAGTGCTGACGGTAGCACACACAATGGTCGAAAGAGTCTAGCTGCCGCCATTTCTGTACGTGTGTGTTGCCTTATCTCCACATTGGTTCTTATCTCCTTTCGTAACTGGCATGCAGACTCTTGCCCGATAACCTCAGTGGCATGTGCGAAAGGGGATGACCCAGTGCGGCCGCTTAGCTAGGCATTGAACGTTCTGTGGTATTGGTGTCCTTCTGACTCATATGAACAAGTTGGTATCCGAGATCTGAGGGTATTCCGCGTTACGCACGCACGAATTCTGCGTGCTGGAAGGGTCAGACTTTCCCTGCCACATATACGATCACCCTCTGACGTATTCGTGCAAGGATAAATCTTCAAATTATGGCGGGCATGACACGCCGTCGAGGGAAGCTGCCTGCATCGGTTTCGAACCGAGCCTGCAAGTAGCACCCGGATGTGATTGGGAAGACATAATATCGAGGACCGTGACTTCAGGAGGGGTGGTAAATGAAGTACAGTGGGAATATAAAAACGCACAAGGGCACACGGTGGGAACGAAAAAAATTATTACAATACACACATAGCGGCAGAAACAAGGGTCGCGCAGGCTTGGGAATGTGGCACTCAACACTAAGTGTCATCGAAGATTGAGAAGGCAAGGAAAACGGCAATGGAGGACAGCTGTTCTCTGTAGTGAAACGCGTGTAATATATGACATCGCGGGGACTAAAGGGCAAGGATGGAAACAACCTACAGCATGGCTTGCACCTGATCGACTGATCTGGGTACAGCGTTCCCAACATAGACGGGCATAGTGTCGACGTACTCCTTCCACGCCTCGTCAGAAACTATAGGTGCAGACACGTATCCTTCTATCTGGAGATCGTCAAGGTATCTTCCCAAGTGGGGCATTGCAGCAGTCACCGCTTTGTCTTCACGCAAGCGCTGGGACAGACGGGTGAGGCCAACGTTTTCAGAGTACCAGGCTGGATCCCTTCGGATCACCGCACACTCGTACACGTCTAGGATCGGTCGCGGGAGGCCGCTGTGAAGTGCGGCGGAGTACGCCATAGCGTGACCGATGGCTTCAATAGTGGGCTCCGCTTGCGGGAGGAAGATGGAATTGAATGTTTCGCCGCGGTGTCCGTCCGGTACTTGGCGGAGTAAATCACGGTTCTCATCCAACATGGAATGTGCGTGTTGCGCAAGCAACGACTCTGAGGGATCTGGGATGGCTATGTGGTATCTCTGAAGCACCAGTTCAGAGAACAATCGTATACACAAGGTGAGGACATCCCCTTCGGCGATGATGACACCTTTCCCATCATTCTGACAGGTGAAGGATGTTCAACAGATCCGAACATATCAGAAAGAATGCTGCTGACCTCAATGCGAGCCATGTAATTGTGTTCGAATGTGCCTTGCGCACCACAACGCTCCGCAACCTCTGGTACACAGCGTTGGAAATGACGACAGGCCGTGGTCTTCACGATGACAGCTATGCCATGTCGAACTCGGGGATCAAGTGACTTGTCCGTCGTTTGCTGAATGGCGATAGGGTACCAATTACTCATTACATGAGCAGCAGCTGTTGCGTGAATGATGGGCCATTGTTGTGTTCGGAATGATATGATGGGTAAAGGGTTATTCCCCTTGCCTGTTATGCACCGACGTGTGGAGTATTTCCCTGCAATGTAGGCGGCAGCTTTGATGGAGGCTATCCAAGGGGCGGTAACAGCCATTGTCCCGTAGGGAATACGCCACACTTCATTCCACCACGCCTGCAGTGGGAATTCAGGGATAGAGTAGTCGTCGAGCTTCGACGCCACAAGGGCCGTGTGGGGGACCAACACATTGTGGAAGCGAGTGATAGAGAAATCAAGTGGGGATGTTCCCGCACGAGGGCCGAGCCGAATCGACTCTACTCCTTTGTACATCTCCTGTTCATTACAAATTGGAACGACGAAGAAGCGAGGACCACGGTCTTCTCCGTCAAAAATGAGCCTTGCCATTACTAATGCAACCTTCGGAATACCAAAGGTTGGCGTAGAAGCCGGCATAAACCTATTTGCAGTTGGTAATTCGCCTTCTGCTCTCAAAATGGATAAAACTGATCGCTTACTTGGAAGCCTCTTCCCGTGGTGTATTGATGACGAATCCTCCTGGAATTTTGGTGGCCGTGGTCTCGATATTAAACGCATCAAGGCCATGGCCCCTCTCAGTCAAGAGGTAGATACCAACTGTCTCGAACCGTAAGAGGCTATTAACAAGGTCCCTGAAGTCAGGACGTTGCTTCAGATGACGGGATAAGGTCCCGATGGCAAGGCCGACGTGGGCGGCTAGAATAGTGAACATGGCAGTATCTAGAGACATTATGGGGTCGGTCATCATAGACCAGTATCTTTGTGAGCAGACTTGTATGTCGGTAGCCGACAAGTCTTGCTACGAGGTGAGATTCTGCAACAGCGACGACGGGTGAACATACTGTAGGTCTGCATGAGCAACTTTGCTCTCTTGTAGGAAAGTGATACACGTTCATCGACGGAGAGGAACTCAGTCCTGATGGTAAAGAGAGGGTGACAATTGAGTTGCTTGGACATGCTTTGCGTGAACGACCAGCGCGCTAGGAAACCGGAAGATCTGAGCCCTTTATAGGTGTCGATCATGGCTTGGAGGTGCAGATATTGCTTCCTGACCATTCAAAGAAGACCGGACGTACAAAGGGGAGGTGGCCTAAGCCATATCCCTGTCAAGCGATATCGACAGTAACTTTGACGGGCTTCCAGATCGAGACAACATAATCTTTAACTGACGTCCTTGTCGTAAGGATCGGGAGAGAATGAAAATATAACTTAGTGCTAGGAACCGGAATACGCACGTATTTGGGAGCAGCTAGAAAAAAACGCTTCCTATAGAAGTCAGATGGCCCATGGCAAGTGTGGTATTTTCCTTTTGCTGTCACGTTGCTACAATGCTGTGGAACCCACTAAACTATGAACAGCGGCAGGCTAGCTTGCATCGTTTGACTTTCCGCGGAGTGGAAGCTAGACGTCTCGCACGCGGGTGAAACTAATCAGCAAGCCAGTCCCGCGAAGGTTGTCGACACGCGAGTTACCCGCAGCGGTTTTGGCGAATGGCGAATGGAACAGCTTCTCCCAGCCGCCGGCCTCAGGTTAGTACCGGCGCTTGACATTGATCCACCCGCTAGCATCTACGCTGTCATCCGACGAAGAGAGACGTTTCTTCTATGCAACGAGGACATCCAAGATTTCCCGTTTTTTCAACTAGAAATTTTCGCTGCGCTCGTTGAAACATTTGTACATCTGTGGCGGACGGAGATCATCATCTACTGTCGCCGACGTCATTGCTCCGGTAGGGCTCTA
This sequence comes from Pisolithus marmoratus, assembly GCA_024613145.1. Lineage (NCBI taxonomy): Eukaryota > Fungi > Basidiomycota > Agaricomycetes > Boletales > Pisolithaceae > Pisolithus > Pisolithus marmoratus. Next base: position 160,341 of record JANFAE010000074.1, read on the forward strand.
TATTACACTGCCCTTCTCAAAACAGGAGTCGCGGGAGGGAAAATCGAACTCCTGCTATCCTGAATGTGGTATTTTGAACAGATATTCTTTACAGCCCAATCGATGGATTGGTTGTGGGACCCACAGCTGCTCGACAACACATTAAGATCCCAGTGGTGCTACAAGCTTTTCGGCTCGCCTCGGTGGCTTGACAGATGGACTGTTTCAATGCACAGGGCGGCCTCCGCTCATAGCGTGTTTTTAGACCAATAATGGTATATAGTCTTGTACTCCGTAACCGTTAGTGCGTCCTCCGCGGAACCGTATATACTGGTCCGTAGGTTGGTCACTACTTACACCGGACCCACGCCTCGAACCAGATAGTGCGCGCAGTTACGTGTCCGCAATAATATTTGTTGTAAGTATCCCTGAGAATCTACTTATCTTTCTCGGTGGTGCTACGGCCGTGGAGGATATCTCACGCCGGTCCACTCAGCGGGTTCATATAGACCAGCACTGGAATCGAGTGTCCTGCGGCCGGTTTCATTAATTTCTGTTGCTACTACATATAGGAAGCCATCAGTCTACCACATTTTCTCATGAGAACAAGCAACTTCATGAAGGACTGTGCAACCACATTGCAGGTGGCGCTGTGCAGGGGTCCCGGCTTACCCCGCGCCATGCCCTCTTTGGCGCCAGCCCACCTGTCCTTGTGCTAAATTCATGCAACTCACGTCAAGACACCGAAATCTGGTACCATTCGGAATGTCAGCGATCTTTCTCGATCCTCGACAGACGGGTAATTCAAACAGCCTGAGAAGATCGCACCTGCTTACGTGGGTAGTCTAGTTCGAAACGTTACCCCAAGAAAGGCAGTACTACTTATACGCCGACGAGATACTAATCTATCCAGGCTCACTCTCTCGGCGCGCGTGCCGCCTCGTGTAACCTTCTGATCGTGGGGGGGGGGGGCCGAAGAGAAGCCACATTGCTCATGTGAAAAATCCCTAAGTACTGCCCCGTGCCGACCCATCTGCCTCAGCTGCAACTCCCTTCTCCATCATGGCAGCCACTCCAACGAGCGACGACTTCAAACCTGAGCAGTCTCTCTCACAAGGCAAAAGTTCCTACGACGCTATGGCTGCACCCGCTCCAGAGGCCCCTGCTCCAGCGGCCCTCGAGTTCCCGGAGGGTGGACGGCAAGCTTGGCTAACTGTCTTTGGAGGGTAAGGGTCGCGTCTTTCAGTCCCCACAGAGATCGATTTTCAAACGCAATGTAGGTTCCTGGTATTGTTTTGCACTTTCGGCACAGTGCAGTCGTTTGGGGTGTATCAGGACTACTATTCGGTAGGCATATGAACCATTATACTTCCATCCATATGTAGGTTCAGTTCATTTGACGATATGTCTTCCAGCGGATCCTCCTAAGTGAACGCACGGCCTCGGACATCAGTTGGATCGGCTCTATGCAGACTTTCTTCCTATTTGCCGGAGGTCTTCCAACTGGCAAACTGTTCGATGACGGATACTTTCATCACTGTCTCGCGTTTGGATCATTGATATATCTATTCTCGTGAGTTGTCTGCTGATCTGCCGGTGGTGTTTTGGTGACCTTACAATCATGTGTAGCATTTTCATGTTGTCCCTTGTCCAACCACACCAGTACTATCAAGTGTTTCTCGCCCAAGGAGTTGGCATGGGGATAGGAATGGGGATAATCATGCTTCCTGCTCTTTCTGTGACTTCTCACTACTTCCGCCGACGTCGGTCAATTGCCATTGGGGTGGTCATAGCAGGTGGGCGCATTTTTGACAAATGGGATAAGTCATTCACATCGCCCCTTCAGGTTCTTCGACAGGGGCGGTCGTTTACTCCATATTACTCAACAACCTGTTCAACGGGAAGGTCGGGTTCCCGTGGGGAGTCAGGTTTGTAGTATTTATAACTGGCTGGGGGTGGTTAGAGCTGATAATTTTTCTTCAGGACTGCGGCGTTCATTGACCTTGCCTTTCTTCTCACAGCAAACCTTGTAATGAAAACACGGCTACCCAGTCGCAGAGAGAGACCAAACGCCAAGCCAGTTGATATCAGAGCCATCCTGTCTGATGGGGGATATTGGCTTTGCGTTGTAGGGTGAGCTCGAACTTGACACTACTTGGCTATCTGTGGTCTGACGAGCTGCTAGTGCGGCACTGGCGTTTTGGGGTCTCTTTGTGCCATGTATGTTAGGTTGTGGTGAGATCACATCTCAGTTCTAACCCAATCCAGTCTTCTACTTGCAGGTGTTTGCTGAGCTGCATGGTCTCCCCAAGACATTTGCCTTTTACGCCGTAAGCACGGGCACGCTCCGCAGCGTTCAAAGTTTCGTACTAACGATATCCAGATCCCTATTATGAACGCGTCTTCGTTGTTCGGAAGGACGATCCCTAATTTTCTGGGCGATTACTTCGGACCCTTTAACAGTACGTCAACTCGGTACCGTAAGGAGTTAGCGGACATATCTATTGACCATGGTTCTGCAGTTATGATCCCATGCACGATTATTTCTGGAGGTCTCATGTATCTCCTGTTTACGGCCACTGGCGTGGCTGGCACAGTCGTGTTCGCTATTCTATATGGCTTCTTCTCTGGAGGATGTGAGTATCCCGTTTGCATAAGCCATTGCATACGCAGATACATGATGTGTATCATTCAGTCATCTCGATCATAACGCCAGCCGTGGTCTCTTATTCCCGAGACTTAAACGAAATTGGGTATGTCTTTCGTTTTGCAGAGGACAGCAGAACTGATCCCGGGGCGCGGAATGCGGATAGGACTCGTATTGGCATTGCATGCTTCGTGATCGGGTTCGCGTTGCTCACAGGGACTCCGATCGCAGGCGCACTCGTGCAGCAAAATCATAATGGCCCCTATATCTGGTGGCGTCCACTTGTCTTTGCGTCGGTACGTCCGTTAATTGTGATAGGCTGAAACGTCCTTCCTAATTCGGCATGCATCAAGATCGTCGTGCTAGCTGGCGCAGTGTGTCTCATCGCCTCGAGACAGATACTATCCAAACGAAAGTCCACTCACGTTCTTTAACGGCTGAACGAATTTAGCATGACATTGATGTTTCTGGGATGGTGATATCTAGTCTAACGACTTCCATAACGTTAAGTGATCGGGCTCGGGGGCCGCCTTACGCACGGCTTCGGGGTGTGAATTGCGAAAATTACTCATGATGAAATCCTACTTGTCACGTAGAAATTGTACAGTACTTATATTCTTGCATGACATGATGGTCGCTGAGATGCATTCTACTAGTAACACATCTGGACACCCAGCCGATGTACAAGCTGTGGCCAGGCAGGGACGTGGGGCCTAAAACTCGTGATGGGCAAGGCCCTTGACCCAAAGTTTCTTCTGGAACAACACACTTACCCCAGAAGATTACAAGTCACGTGCATATCACTGTTAAGTCCTTGGTTGCGAACTTCCCGAAGCAGAACATCGCAAGCTGTTATTTTAAAAAGGGAAACAAACTGGGGAAAGTTGGTCGAAAACAAGTACAAGTTACATAGTAATAAGAATATAATAACGGATTGGGAGATCCACCAAGGCGTTTGTCGTCAGGCAAGCTATTGAAGAGTGCAGAAGTCTGCGGTTGTTTCCCGGACGTGTATGAAGCCTACACCGAGGGAACCACAGGAAAGTCAGTTGCTAGTATATTAATACGAGTATCTGGGCATCATAGTCTCGTAGTCTCGTGATACGTGCCGGTTAACCGGACCCACATGGGAACCGGAATGTCTTGGACTTGCAACTCGTGTCTTGTGGGGAGAGGTGGGTACTTCTGAGGCGACTTCGTCGACCGCGAGGTCAGTACGGAGTGGATTCTCGCTCCAAGTCTAAGGTCGAGGCAGCTCTTATTTCGGCCCTAATTTTTGATTTTGGCATGATATGTGTTGGACGTAATAATACACGATGTTCTTCTCCTCATGATAAAAGTTCTCACGCCACCTCTTCGCAGCAACGAAATCTGACATGCTGCGACTGCTCGTCATACAGCAAGATGCCACTCAAATCCGCCTTATTCGAAGGCGAGAAAACCACAGTCAGGTCTGCCATTCCATCAGAGAATAATAAAACGTTCTACGCGACCGCCGCCCGCGTCTACTTTGCACATCCCGATCGGAACAGGTGGACCTATGGAGGTTTACAGGGCGCTCTTGCACTGGTTGAAGACTTTTCTAAACATGCGTACTTTATGAAGCTGGTGGACATTTTTGGGGGTGGAGGTGTGATATGGTCGCATGAGTTATACGAGGGGTTCGAGTTGTACCAGGACAAGCCTTTCTTTTATTCATTTGCTGGTGACGTGAGTCTGTTCTCCCCGAAGTGTCGGCCTTCTGTTGATGCAATATGGCCTATGCCATGGAAGTCATGCATGATAGGTCTGGTGTTCTCCTATGAGAAGGACGCGAAGCTCTTTCACAAGAAACTCGCCGGTCGCAAAGCCATTAAAGGTTCGGACCCAAGCGTTCAGTGTTGTCGCTCAAATTTATGATCCTTCCTTTAGTCAAATCCACCCACTCAACAAAGCCAGTTTCAAAGGGTGGTAAGATTGACAAATCCATGATATCGGGCCCGGTGCAAGGCTCCTTCAAGCATGTAGCGCATATGGAATTCGATACTGAGAAGGGTTTTATTGCTGAGGGTGTTGATAAATCCTGGGGACAACTTGCCGACGACCTGCAGGGGCATGGCATCCCTAGGGACCTTGTTGAGGCCAACACGGACTTCATTCGTGGGTTCTTCGAGACAGCGAAACAGAACGGGCGTATCCAGGCCACACAGGAACCTGCGAAGAAGAAGCCACCGCCCCCACCTGTCCCTCGACGTGGAGCACATGGTCCCTCGACGAGTGTTACTTCCACCAATGGCGACACCCAACCGGCCGTAACAATTCCCGCTCCTCCTGCAAGGGTGTCGCATGCTAAACCAACCCCCCCGTCTCAGCCGCCGCAATCTCCACCGCCGGCTCCCCCTCAACGCAATTCAGGCGCTCCTATCCCTCCACCACCACCACTTCCTCTCAGGAATCCTGCTCAGCCGCCGCCACCACCTCCTTTTGCTCGACCAGCCAGTACTGCACCTGTGCATCCTTCTCACCCAGCACCTCCACGTCTGGGAATAACCCCTCCTCCGCCTACCAACGGTCCACCACAACCACCACCACCTCCTCCGCCAGCAACAAGTGGGCCTCCACCACCTCCTCGACCTCCGCCATCAACCAACAGACCTCCGCCACGTCCCCCGCCACCAACCAACGGTCCTCCGCCACGTCCCCCGCCGCCAACCAACGGTCCCCCGCCACCACCACCACCACCACCTCCCCCTCCTCCACCGACAACAGGGGCTCCTCCACCCACGCATGGTCCATCGCAAACCCCCCCTCCGCCCTCTCCTCCATCTGAAGATGGCGCACCACCCCCGCCTCCACCTCCGCCTCCACCGCCTCCAACGTCAGCATCCGCACCCTCGGCCGTGCCGCCCCCTCAGCCTGGTCGCGCTGACCTTTTGGCATCCATCCGGGGACAAGGTGTTCACAATCTGCGCAAGACCTCCCCAGCCGATTCCAACGCAGCTTCGACGCCGACGACTACCGCGGATGAAACCAATACACGTCACGGTGACGGTGGTGGCGCTACAGCCGCAGCTGGCGGTGACTTAACGGCTGCACTTGCTGCTGCATTACTGCAAAGGAGTAAGAAATTGGGAGATAGCGATGAGGAGGATGACGACGACGATGACTGGGATTAGATTAGGCAGGAAGTTATTATTTTATGATGATTACACAATCGAATACCTTCTGCTTGGTGGTGTATACTGACTGGCACTGCACGCTGGATATGCGAGTATGTAAGTAAACGTCGGTTACGGTAATTCGGATGTATTCCGTTGAGTGCCGATCTTCCCAAATGACGCTTCCTTGCGTACGGAGTTGGTGCACCTTACGATCTCTCCACGAAATATCCTGATAGTTGCTATTCCATGAAATGCTACCAGCCAGCTAGTGGTAAGTAACCAAGGACGAAACGACACGAATCCAGATAACCTGATTTGGGCTGAATGGCGATTGCCGAGATCAGACAAACGGGGGGGAACCAGTCACTGCTGGGACCCTCGACCCCAGCTTTACTACTTGTCAACTTCAATCTTCCATCCCATCCCCTACCGTCACATAACAGTTAACCACACGAGATCAGAAGAAATGGCCGATCAGCTGGTAAGTTGTCTTATGTAGATTTCATTCTTGTTCATGATTCCGGGTATTTGTGGCTTTCTCCAGTCCGAAGGTCGGGTGTCCTCTCAGCTCCCTGGCCGTAGTTGCTAACAGCTAGCACACAGAGCAAATTTCTGGTTAGTATACGCTTTGCCGTTTACTCGACAGACATGACAAATGTGGCGATGTACAGAGTTCAAGGAAGCCTTCTCTCTCTTCGACAAAGGTACTTTTTCTGTATTCGATGCGCGTTTCGCTTGGTGTCATGGGATCAGGATTTCTCAAACAACGTTTCGTTAGATGGTGATGGGACGATCACTACGAAGGAACTTGGAACTGTCATGCGCTCGTTAGGACAGAATCCTACCGAGGCAGAACTTCAGGACATGATCAATGAAGTTGATGCAGACGGAAATGGGACGATTGATTTCCCAGAATTCCTCACGATGATGGCGCGGAAGATGCGTGACACGGATAGCGAAGAAGAAATCAAAGAGGCGTTCAAGGTCTTCGATAAGGATGGGAACGGTTATATCAGCGCGGCTGAGTTGCGGCACGTCATGACAAACCTTGGTATGCAACTTTTGCCGCTTTCTAGGAGTGAACAAAGACCTTCAACATTGAATGCAGGCGAGAAGTTGACCGACGCAGAAGTCGATGAGATGATCCGTGAGGCCGACGTTGACGGAGATGGTCAGATCAATTACGACGGTAAGCCTTATTGAGGAGCTGTTCAGCCTTCTGATCGTTGACTGACGGGATTACAGAGTTCGTCAAGGTGGGTTGTCGCCTTTACTGGTTTCGTTTACCGGTAGGTTCCGAGGTTCAGTTGCTGACAAGATCGTGTCTAGATGATGCTTTCCAAATAGTCGGCTTTCTTGTATATTCCTTACCAGCAAGAATGTCTTTTTTCGTAGTACGTTTTGCTCTGAGCTCCAGAAAGTATATCCTAGGAAGAGACCCATATAAGACGCGATGACTACCATCCCCGTTCTTGTAATCGTTCACATTGACTCGATCTTGTAACCCACTGACGCGCGGAAGTCCTGAAATACACCATATTCGTATTGCCTAGTTGCGCCATCCCACGAACTCCAAACCGCAGCGTATTCGTGCGTAGCTGACGTCATATTCTCCTCCGCAGGGAGCGTAGTCAGCTGAATTTATCCTGTTCCTGTTACCGCAGCCTTATATAAAGGGGGGGGGGTTTCACTAAAACAGCAGAACTACCCGTTCATCATGTCTTCCAACGATCGATCAGGCGAGCAACAGTTCAACATTCTACCTCATCCAGCGGTGCGATATCAAACATTTCCCCCGATAGATATCTGACACACCATCTTCTACTGACCAGAAAACAAACAACCCAGCTGACCTTGACCCCACACAGCGCGACGGGTTGAGGAATAATCCGGCAGTTTTTGCGCACCATGCACGGGGACCCTATCTTCCCTAGCCAGGATTTGGTGAACAAGCTGGAAGCACCATTGGTAAGATATGATTCGTTATCTCCAGGCTCCTGAATGGTAGCTGATAAGATAATTAAGACTCGGGAGGAGCTAAAGAAGAGATCGGAGGAGTTGAACAGGGATCAGTGAATGATCATGGCAGTGGTCAAATGAAGTATGATTTGGAGACATGCAATGTATTGAAGCCAGAGATAAAGAGGTTTAGTATTGTACTATTGAATGTCATTCCGGCCTACGGACGTGCCCGAGGCTCAGGCTAGCTATATGGGATTCGTGCGGTAGCCTGTGGAGAGCGAAGGTATCAATTCTGCAGTCGTTCGTGTGGCTCTCAGCTCGTCGAAGATCTGCGAAGCAACCACAAATTTCTGGTCCACAAACATGCCAATGTCATGGCCCTCCAAAGAAATTAGTTGTGCTTGCCATCTCCTGGAACTGTAGACCTTGTCACTCATAGAATGCTCTCCCATTCCGCAGCCAAGCTCCAACACCGGAGCATCTTGAGTGGGGAAAAATTGACGCCTCAAGCGCAGAGCTGGAAGAGGGAGTGCCACTTTCTCCATTCCTTGGGGGTGGCCTTGTCGAGTGGAATAAAGGCCAGTTTCCAGCTTAGCTGCCAGGATGGAATGGAATTCATACCGAATCTCATCCTTCGGTATTGTCAACGACGAGGTAACGCCAGCCCGATACGAGATATAATGGACTAGCGTCACCCCACTGTCGTCGACAGTGATATCTTGAAAGTGGATCTATGTCACGAGCTCTTTCCGTTGCTAGTTTATGCTCTGCACCTCGGTGCCTTCGACCCCGTCTTCAGCTTCCACGTAGGCCGTGTAGATTCACTCGTTATTCCCTATCGATAATTGCCACCTTATACCTTCAATGCATGTCGGTACTAAGATGTTAGACACCGCTCGCAAGATGAGCCCGATCCTCTACTAGATGTGTGCGCCGCTAACAGCGAGGTATGGACTGCTTGCGCACAAGCTGGGCGTAAATAGTCTTATTAGGGAGGCGGGAACTCCACGGGATGTCCAGGAGTTCTCCAGGATTATGCGCCCATTTGGGTTGGGCTTCATGGTTAGGATCCATCGACGTTGTATCCATGATAGGCATGGGCTGGCGTCCGCGTTCGGCAAGGGACCGACTCAACCATAGATGTCAGTGATGTCAGTTCATTGAATGCTCTATTCCCCGTGTCCCCGACTGACAGCATGACAATGAATCGTATTTGGACAAACAGACCGCGGAAGATGCACCCGCCGAAACGGAAGTCGTCATGTTCGGTTCTACCCAAAGTCGTTGAAGTTAGTCCAAGAACCACGACCATAGGATATCACCGGCCTTCCTGAGAATTCTGGTGTCTCCAGAGCAAAAAGGGTACTTAATGCGCTGCACAGGAAGACGGTAACCGGTGATATGCGGATATGCGGAAGGAGGCGTATGGCAATGCTAATGTAAGTGGTTTTGTCGAATGTGTGATTATGTCTGTAACCTTGCGCTTAGTGTATCGTGATGGCGAGAACGCATCCCGTTGCGCAGTACGCGTACGGCTTTCGAAGAACGCAGCGAGGAAGTACCGGATCATATCTGCGTCCGAAGTTTTTCGCTATCATCATGACGGAACCATTCAATACCGCTCGCTATGCTGTGATTGAACAGTGCTCGGCCGGAATTCGTCTCCCGGTGCGGATGAACGGCATAGTAAAATCGGCGTCGCGAGACCCAGGAAAACCCATACTTTTCCTTAACAGCTGGTTTACTTCATCACATCGCTCGATAGGCTTGGTGCTGGTGCAGGTCACCCCACCTAGGGGCTTGTTCCTGGCCACGGATAATTTTTGAACGCGCAAAGAACCATATCTTTGTATTTGCGTCTAGGCCTGATTGGTGGTGAGATTCCTGTGAAGCCACAGCGTCGCCACAATCCGGAGTGCGAAAAGGCACGCGCTTTGCGATTATCTGAGACGCATATGGCATGTGTCGCACTGACATCACACCGCGTTTCATGATTTAGCTTAAACTACCAGGATTACACTGCACCTCTTCGCACCGTCGTGGTCTTATCAAATGCCCGTTCGGTGGTGGTATCGATAACAGCCACTCCGCGCACGTCGAACTCTGTTCCTCCGTCCATACAACTTCCTACGTTTTCCGAAGGATTTGGCAGGTTCACGAAGTGGATAGTACTGATATTTGCATTGGGCACGGTACTATCCCGGGACCGAAGGTATTGCCGGCTGTTCAGCGATGCTAAAAGCGAGTTGGCATATACTAGTCGATGGTAAGATAGCGCGTCCTGTCCATCGCCTGCGATGCATAAGAGACTTACGCTTTCCCATGATGAAGTTCAATCCCATTGTCCATGCAGATTGTTGATCGATATTCTAGAGGAAATGTGAGAAGGACGTAACCATCTTCCAATATGTCATACGTACTACAGTGAGTTCGGCAATGGCGACCAGTCTACCATGAAATGTTTGAATCTAGTCACAATTACAAGCCAAAGTGTGATCTAACTGACAAAGTCAGCAAACACCGATTCACAGCGTATATGATAAGTGTGTTCAGAAGACGCTTTGTCCTAGGCAGGTTTCATTGGGGGCGAACTGCCGAAACGGACCGGAGTCACCTTGGAACCGTGGAGCGCAACCCATTGTCATACAAAAGTACGCAGAGTGACACCGTAATCAGAATCTCAGCTAGTGCGACAGTGGCCACGGAGGGTGTCACGCCGTAATACTAGGAATAGTGAATGAGTGGGTGCACCAATTTCTATCAGGGGAACTACCCAGGTTTGCGTAAGGATGCTCATCTTGTTATCGACCGACCTACAAAAGGGGATCAGCATTTTGGTGAAGACGGTTGGCCAGGGTGGAGTACATCAAAACAACCATCTCTACTTGTTGATTAGAACAGGTCCCATGTAGCAGAAGAACAACACGGACCTATGCCAAATCCTGTTGAAATGTAATTAGATATACCTCGTGAACTCAATAAACAAAGTTCACCAAAGTGAGCGAGCACGAATAGTATCTACATAGAGTAACCTTGTCACTGCATGATATGTTTGCTATCACACGCAAGTATACTCACAATCGGAGTGGTCACCCACCACCTCACTTGAGGGCGATAAACTGAATGCCGATCAGCAAAGTCTGGACAGGAGGTTGGATGTGACATACGGTAATGTATTTTATGCGCAAAGAAGCTAGTAGCGTTCGGTTCATGGGCATCAACCCAAAAAACGGAGCCGCTTACAGTTGAACAGCGAGAATCACGAGTAACTAGACTACCATTAAATCCCATCATAATCGTTTGTGAGGTGAAAGGAACCCACATTCACTAGAACCGATACCTGAGCGGGGTAAATATTCCAATACAGCCCCTTGTAGAAAATTAGGTATGCGTACGGGGAATGACCTGCCATGTTTCATCAGCAGGAGGTAGCTTTGAAGTGGAAGGCATACGAACCAGACAATATACTCTAAACTCGTCGGAACGCCATAATTGGTTATCTGCAGTGATTGAACACGACAGTTCCAAGGGAGGGACAATTTGTTTCACCAGGTAGTAATACAACATATGACACACTGATTGCGGGTTAAGCATGCATGCACTTGCAAGCATCGAGCACTCACTGGACGAAAAATGTAGGGTGTCAAGAATCCTGACTTCGCGTGAGCAGATTTGATGGATGTCCCAAGGTAGTCTGACTCACCATGTGGCCGCAACGAGGAACTTCATGGTCGAGGCATCCTCAGAGTAGTGCATATAATACACGTAAGTCTGTATAGTCAGTAAGTAGAGCATTAGCCTGAACATTCCGTTTAGCGCGTCCCTGGAGTGTTGTGATGCCATACAACCTTGATGTGGAATAGGGACTCAGAGGTAGACGGCGTCATAGAATCGAGGAAAGTGATACATACATGGCAGAGATTAAACCCGTGATGAGGATAGAACCTATGCAAACAAATGAGCAGGCAAGACCGTGTTTCCCTAAGAAAAGCCTTCACCGAAGCCGCCTGGAATGCCCATGGCGTCTGGGTAACTTGTGGAAGGGGAAATTGCTGAGAAGCGAGCGTGGCGAAGTCGTATCAATCTGATAGTGGGGAAACCTAAACCTGTTCCATAAACACGAGGGCAGCACTTGTATGGAGACGACTTGCATTGCCCCGGGCTACGGTATAATTCACCGACCACATTTTAGCATCAGAGATGATGGACGCAGTGGCAACGGCTTTAATCCAACAGTCTCTCCATCGCTGTAGTAGCACAGCCTTTCCCATGGTCCTTGACCTCGGTGGAAGACACAACATCCCATCATCCGTTGAAAACCTGAGACATACATAACCAGAAAAATGCTGAATGTCAGAGGCTCAGTTACTGACGAACTGCAAACAGCAGGGGTGCGAAACGACCGTACAAGACTGCTAATTTTGTATGTTGAAGGTGCCATTCCATAATAATATATTGGGCATACTGTGTAGTCCTAAGGCGTATTTGGTATAATGGGCGGGTTGGCGTGCAAGATGAAACACTGGATGACTTACCGTGAGTTTCGAGTCCGGCATTATAATAAATCGGGCCTTGAAACTTGCGGTCAGTTGTGGCAGTAGGGCGAAATATTCAGAGGTGAGCAAACCGTAGCACGGGTTGAGAGTACAATATTATCCTACTACATGTATAACTGAAATTGACATGGAGAACGAAGAACACATCCAATCATTTGAGTGGCCACCGCAAACTGAAGATGACGAAAGGAGAGGGGAAGATCAGTCATGGTAGGTGCAGATCTGTCTGCTCAACAATACCTCCGACTTCGCTCGTCATGCTGGTACATACTATCATCCAGGTGTCACTTGATCAACAGGCGTTCAGCGGAATACTGTACGCTTCACCTGAACGTCTCTCTGATCATACGGAATGACAACAGCATCCCAAATGACATCCAAATATCCCATTATGTAACCAAATCAGACATACTAGCGTGAGTTCGAGTACGTAGAAGAGATCTCGTAATCGACATCTAACGGGCCACCAGTGCCCGTTGGACCTCACGCCGCAAGCGCCACGACAAAGGCCAGGGTACTTAGTGAATGCCACGTGGCGGCCATCTATGTTACGCGTGTGGCTCGAAAACGCGAATGTAACGGATATACCAGAGGAGCGGGAAAACAAGTCAAAACGAGTAACCAAGACCAGAAAAACCTATATTAGAGACAAAGCAACGAGGAAACCGGAGATGCCATGGTATGTGTATTGTAGAATGCGAGCGATTGGATGATGTCTATGCGATGCGATGCTGTACGAGTATTGCTGGCAGAGAATGCGGGATGTGGGGCGACCGGTTATGTGGTGCCGAAGGACGGTCGGAAGGCGAATACGGGATCGCGTTCATGTGAAAATGACGAGGCTAGAGTAATCCCCAGCAGAAAGGGAGAAAGAGGGGCCGGCGACGAAAGAGTTGGAAAAAAAAAACGAAAAACGCGGAACCGAATGCAGTCGAAAACAGGAACTTCTACATGTAACCAGATCAGGCATGGAATTTTGGTTTTTGCTTACGGAGACGAGCGGTAAGCATGACACAAGAGCCTGAACTGGAGACACATACCGACTTGCGCATCATCAGTGGAGGAGATGAATTGGGCGAGTTTTGGTTGTATTGAGGCTGTATGAACAAGTGACAAACACGGGAGAAGGTCACGGATGAAGCACAGGCAGCAAAAACCATTCAAGCTCATTGCATCAAATTACGACGAAGGATGTACGTACTGGATTCATGTAAGCCGGGACGGGCGGCGGGGGTGGGGTTTGCGGTTGTGACGCAGCGGTCTTGGAGAGGACCTTTTTGAGCTGGGGAGCATCGCATGGACAAATAGAGACGAGTCAGCAACTGGCCCCAACCGCGCGTGAGGTATGGATTACCTTGGCTTCACTTTCCGCCGCACGCTGCGCGTACATACTTGGATGCAGGGAGACGCTGTCTAGGCTTGTCGCTTGTGGTAAAGAGGAGAGTGCACACGACAAGCTAGGGAGTGCGACGAGCTTGTCGGCACGAACACCATTTGACGGCGGGACGGTAGTCATGACGGAGCGGAAAGACAAGGCTCGAACAAAGAAAATGGAGAAACGGGGACAAGACCGGGCAAGACACGGAGTCTTCTGGAGGTAATTGAGGAAAGAAAGGACAGGGCAGGAACGCGATCGTACTTATAACGCTTAGCAGGGTTTTGTTTCCCGCGCAAGGGCTATGATCCATCGAACATGCCACGCACAGATCTGGAATGCCCGCAAGCGCAAGATGACTTTTTCCAAGGTTATTTTCTTCTCATACACACACACACACGACGTGTTCTCATAACGATGCGCGGCGCTGAGGGCACACAGATCTGTCCGAGAGATCTGGCTCGTTTTCGGCCTCAATGAAAGGGGAGTGGATGTCCAAGGGAAATGGATTATTAGTATAGTACTCTTTCCTGGCTCAGACAGATATCGATACGCCGTCTTCATTCCTCTCGAGATAAGCCCAGTAACACCCGAGTGGCTACCTTTTTGGCTGGCTTCCTGCGGCCTGCAGGCAATTCATCCTTACCTTATTGTACAGCATCGTATTATCCAATATTGACAGGCCACGCTTCGCCTAAAATTTGGGGGCCTCTTCCCCTGACAGGAATTTCTGTCCGTGGCTGGTCCACACATTTATCTCACAAGGTGAACCTAACCACACCCAATTGCGTTCCGATGTCGCCATAGACAGCATTTCAGCCATTCCTCTTCGAGTACTCACTTTGTCTCACCCCCGTCACCGCGTGGCGTTCTAGGAGGGCCTACCCTGGTATCCCTCCTCCCTGTGCATGAACATTCGCTAACCTCACCGCTGAGCTGTACGGCAACTCTCATCCCAACGCACACTCGGTCACCCAGCTCTCAGTTCGAACGACACCCAATCTTATCGGCTGGCATCCCTTCGTAAAATATACTATATAACCACTGAGTAACTCATGATCGGCGTTCTCGCTTCTCACTTCTCGGGACTCGCCGAACTGGCCCTTCAAGGGTCTTGTCTGTCAGGGAGTAATGAGTGCTTCACGTGTGCAGCAGTCGTAAATAAACTTACGACGCCACATGCGTGGAATAGAGTAAGAATTGAGGACGAAAATCTAGGTCACCACGCTGGCGCGGCTACTAGGGTCATCACTCATTCCGCACTTTGCCATCAGTTTGACGGACCTGACAAGGGTGACAACGAGCCAATGTACGACTGGAGTTGCTCGTAGCGATCACCTAGTCCAAAGCACAGGATAGCTTCGGAGTGATTATACTGATTCAATGGTTCTCCTCGGCGTTTTCCTTCCCTACCCTTCCATGTCGCCGTCTGCCCCTGAACACACTTCTCGCATCACATAAACGCCTTGTTTTCCGGATCCTGGTTGGAAAATTCGAAATGATGTGGCGTTGTTCTTCCGATAGACGGAGAGTTTGCCTCCTGTCACTGCATCTTTCTTCAGAGCGCTGTGTAATGTACAACTACGCTTGTCCGGCATCTGCTACTCACATTCATTGCAACCATGGTTACCATGCCCACGCTCACGTTCATGTGCGTCCTTGCCCAAAATTTCCTACCTGAGCCAATATATCTTTGCATCCCATGATGTACCGTTACACCTGCTGCGCATGTGTACGACATCCGGGAGGATCGGATACGGTATCTGTGGACCAGCATCACAAACCGTGCTGAGCTTTAAATCTCTCACTTTACAGGAAGGTCTCCTTGCATAGCCTTTGCATCTAAACCCGCGTAAAATTCTAGCTGGACGCTGAGCAGATATCTTGACTTTGCAATACTGTTTGACTGGGTCCAGGAGCATGATTCCCAGTCTGCTCCTGGCATACGTGGATCGGGAAAGTCGTTTCTGGTCGGATGGACGATGTCATTATCTGTGTCGGTTATGTCGTTGACCCGACTTTGTCTCCTCGGGTGGAGATACGCTCTCCCTGATTGCTTCCGATCGGGCATTCAGTGAGCGTCCGAAGTCTATTACTTGCAAGATAGCCACCACGTGTGGGGAACATAGTCGTTCAAGTCTGGCGTAAGGTACGGTGTGAACTGATGGAAACACGTACAACATATCACCGCACATCCGCATTGGAGGGTGGGCGCCAGCTTCAAGATCTTGATCATAGCGTGGAACACCTTCGCACACTTGGTAACAAGACGCAAAGGGAGCTGACGAATTTAGGGGTCGACGTTTTCTCTAACAAGGGCATCTGCGCATCAATATCGCCCCGACTCGATTCGGCAAGCACTCGTAAGATTCATCCGCTCTGTGAGATATATTTTGCATTAATATGGACTAGTTGTAACATGTGGTAGAGGCGTCTAGCGGCGTTGCCCGTGAAGGTTTATAACAGACGCTCAGCTACTCCTGCAGTGACTCCGAGGTGACCGAAGGTTGGCGCGAAGTTCATGAGCTAGACTCACGTGTGCATGTCACTTGGAAGCCTAGTTGCGTGTGCTTTCACTATTCGCAAGTAGCACATCAGCAGTGGCGTGCATTGACGCGATACGACATGAACCTTTCAAGGGATGAGTCCAAATTGCGCATCAGCACGCGTGCATCGCATTGTTTACAAGAGGTATTACAGGAGTCGCGGAGGCAGAGAAGGACTTCGACTAGATGAAACTGTACGTACTACACTTCTCAGACCCCGGGTATGTTTGCGGTATTTTGCAAAAACTCCGCTCTTCATATTCCTCTGCACTGGCCTCAAAGTGCTAGCGATAAGCCGTGGATATCACTCATAGTTCCAATCATTCGGTTATACATTTCTGGTCACACGGACAGGAACGCGGCGCTCAGTTCCACAATCTGATGGAAATCATTGGTAGCCACGCGTTGTCCTCGTGCACCGTACGCACACGTTTCATTCCTACTCGCTAGCTCAACCATTAATGGCGTGTTGTGGAGCACTCTCCGCTCCCATTGGCTGGAGGTATGTCAGCGGCCTTCTACCGAATGGTGAATTCACCGCGAGCAGCGTTGTTCCAGCGAAATCCCCGCCCACCAGGCGCTTCAATATGTCAATTACTCTTCTACGATGTGCTTCGAAAACAAAGGTACACATATCAAAGGCTCTCCGATAGGAAGTATCGAACCCCGAAAGAATTCCGAGGTAGGTACGTACGAGGCATATGCGCCGTGCTACCTGCGCCTACACCCTGGTGCGTAAATAA
The DNA here is from genome assembly GCA_024613145.1 of Pisolithus marmoratus. Taxonomy (NCBI): domain Eukaryota; kingdom Fungi; phylum Basidiomycota; class Agaricomycetes; order Boletales; family Pisolithaceae; genus Pisolithus; species Pisolithus marmoratus. The sequence goes on from JANFAE010000074.1 coordinate 177,289, forward strand.
CGTTTCAAGTATGATACATGGCGCCGCGTACCATGTGCGCTTGTCGACCTCTCGAAGGGCAGCCTCAACTCGCCAGAATTATCTTATCATCGACAGAAAATAATATATCGAATCTACTACCGACCTCGGAAGGCTATAACTTTGGACGCATGTTATATGAAGGCACATTCCATATGGTCGCCTTGCTTCCGTCGATTGACAACGTGTGTTCACGCACAGGCATATCTCCAGAACTCAACGAGATATTATGGACAGCCATTCTCGCCTGCACGCTGCCTTCACTATAGGTCTCGAAATTTCGATGTATCTAATCAGGGTACAGTATGTATATCAATCAGGGTCATTTTTCTCTCAGCTGTCGAATCGTGCGGTAGATGCTTAGGGGGAACATGCTAGTTTATTATGTGTACACACAAAGTAGGACATTCTGGTACGAAATTGGCGAGTCCATCCCCTTGCTTCACTTTTGATTCTGGGCGTTTCAGCTCGTGATTTCGATTCTTCTCCAGGTTCTCCGCCACGGCCTACCACTTTTGTCGCCTCATCTCCTGTACTCCGCCGGTCAAGTAGCAACCCATTTGCGGACGTGCCAACCACCCTTGCGCGCATATACATGGTACCCGCTACCCCTGAATTGCATTGACATAGCCCTCCAGAAAACTCTCTCCTAGGAAGGCTGTGTGATGGAAACCGCAGTCGCCTTCGCCGGCGAGTGTGGTTTGGATTACATTACATTAAGCTCGGCATCATGGTTCGTTGGGGCGTTCGTACCCGGGTGTTGGGAAAGAAGATAGAGAGTGTTAATATACGGGTGAGTTAGAACGGTAGTACCAGGAGCGGGAAATCCAAAAACGCAGTTGTCACCTGAAACGTATCTGCAACGTCGTGGCTCCACATTTTGAAATGGTTGTGCACAAGACCAGAGAGTATGCGCCTGGCCAATCTATGCATACATCTTTCCTACTAACCACAACATCCAATGTCCGCACGTCCAGGACAGGGGTCACGGAACTAATGTGGCCGCAGGACGCGCCAAGCTCTCATTCTCCCTAGCCACTTGACGTGTTGAGTATACGAGGTGGCGGCAAGTGTATGATCACGCTTGCGCAGTTTTGTGACTAGACTTGTCATATAGAGAACGGTCTTCTAGCATGGACGAACTTCCTCCATGAGGCTCAGGTCACGGAGATTGGGAACGATTGCGCATGCAGTGTGCAGGAAGAGTCTCAATATTCATGTTAGAAAGTACTTGATTTTCAAATAACGACTGCTTTCTGCACCTACGTAAACGAAGTAAGTATGGGATATTGCCAAATCGGGAATAGAAAGCTCGATGACGTGCAGAGTGGAGTGAAAGGTAAACCGGTAACCCTCGGATCAGCATACATAAAGTAAGGGTATAGGATTTACGAGACTGTTCGAAAGGGATCAGTTCTGTCGACGATAGCTCACCTGCGAGAGCAGGCACTCTTCCCACCTACGGGTGTTGTTGCCGATTTGGCCGGAAGATCGGTAAAAGAAGGACGCGGTGCCTCGGAGAAGATGAATGATAATGTCAGAAGAAACGATCAGTCCAGTAGTGTTCTTGTCCCTGAGTAAAATTTGTCTATCAAGTTAACCGGTTGGCCACACTTCTCCTCGACTGCGCATTGCACGAGGCTGACCAATGCGAGCATCTTTTTATTGCGATAACCTTAGTGCTTCGACACGATTAGTCCATGGCCAAACGAACGTTGGACGGTCGGGAAGGTCGTGGGTCGTGACGTATACACATTCATTTCCTTTGGTAGAAGCCTCGATCTTCGCATCCGATGATCAGAGGCAGCACCCCGTCTGACTGACAGTTTGCTGCCGAATCGGAGTCAACACTCGATGTGCGATGTGGTGTGAATGGAACGTAGGGGATAGTCTAACGCTCCGAGGAATACAGCATCAGATTTACTCCAGTGGACCTTGCTCGTGGTTAGGAGAAGATCCCATAGCGAGGTGGCTCGGGAAACCTGGTGTGATGCTTATCTTTGGGGTCGCTGTGGCGTCAAGTCCTGTAAAATCACGAATGCAAGGAAGACTAGCATACGGAGAAATTAAAATCACCCGATCTGGGTACACGTACACGATGTGATGGACACGGGAAAGCGCGAAACGTAAAAGCTGAGATTCGACGTTCGCGATTGCAATGCAAAAAGAGGAGCATTCACCAAACTGTTTCAGCGATATCAGTGTTACTCGGAATTAAATTGGGCGAATTCGCTGCAACACCAAAGGTTCGGATTTAGCGTCGTAGAGGGAGGTGACCTGCAGAGCTCGAGGCTATAGTCTGTATTCCTTCATTCCAAAGGCAGGTTTCGATTGTTACGAATAATGGGGAGTGGTAGAGCACGTACCTGACAGTGGGTAATCTGCTGACACTAGTGTTCGTTTCTGACCACACCAAGATGTTGCATAGCACCTTGCACTCCAACACGTCGTTCTCGCCTTCTCCATTTTTGCTACGAGACCCCCCGATATGTTGCCAGGCGAAGGATGTCCTTCACGAGGGGATCATCACGGAGGACGTCATCTACTGCAGGGTCCTCCATCTAGTACAGTCTAGGTCGATGCTGCGCATCAAAGCCCCGATCACCGTCTTGGAATCGAGCACGTTGTTCTCGGGTAGAAGATGCAAGGTGGCAGATGGAAGGCACGAAGGCGGTCGTTGCAGCCACGACCTACCTCAGGGAAGAGAGTACAGGCATAGACCTGCTAATGTGATGGCACTGCGGCGTAAAGCCCGGCTATGAGCGTGTGCCATGTATGTACCTACGAAAAACGAGCTTCAAGTCCATAATCGAGCATCAAATTACGCACTCCAACCAAACGCATATATAAACCATCGTCCTCGTATTTACAATCTGGCCAAACTGCTGCATTCCGGGCGAGGATCGCGGACACCGAGCTGGCTGGTCGAGACTTGAGGAGCAGGTGACGCCAGGTTGTGGCTCCTGGAGACCACATACGTCACTTGAACAAGGCTATCGGACAAGTCCTCGTGTCCATGCACTCCTTTGTCTTGTCCACACAAAGCACCACAGGCACGTAATATTATATGGACACCTTCTCGCGCAGTTTCCTTCTCTTACCACCACCACCACCACCACCACCACCGCCACCACCGCCACCCCCGTCAGGCATTGTCTACGGAGTTCTCGAGTACTGCATACTTTAATTACCGCGTAACCGCATCGAAGGGATCACACAAACGCTGAGGATGTCGTCGTACATGCAGAATGTCGGCGCCAAGTTGTTCGCGAAACACATCGAGCAGTACGCTCCTGAGGATCCGATGTATGAGGTCTACACGGATGAGCGGGGGAGACAGAAACGCAAAAAGGTAGGTTTGGGATGTTATCTCTACCGAGTGCCAGCCCGAAGCTCACACAGCACATAGCGCGCAATTCCTCCTGGTCTATCCCCACGCGATGCTAAAATACTGAAGTCTGTCCAACGCCGCGCTCACTACCTTGACAAATCCTTCTCTGTCTGTGGCCTGCGCTTTGGGTGGACCGTCATTATTGGCCTTGTTCCCGTTGTTGGCGACTCGGCAGATTTCGTCCTCTCATACTGTCTTGTTCTGCGCAAAGCACGGCAGGCAGAGTTACCTGGGTGGCTGGTAAGGAGGATGTTGATGAATTGCATCATTTCAGCAACTGCAGGCATCGTTCCTGCCGTGGGCGATGTGATTGTTGGCATGTACAAGGCAAATTCAAGGAATGCGGCACTACTAGAGGAGTTTTTGAGGATAAGAGGTGAAGAGTTTTTGAAAGTGCAAACAGAGGCGAGGGAGGGGAAAAGGGATGGTGGGTTGTCCAAAAAGGATGTGGAACAGGTGAAACCCGGAGCTGGCATGGAGTCTGCTACGGGTCAGCCATCTACATCATCTGCATCGGGTGCGAAGACAGGAAGAAAGAAGGAAGAGAACTGAGTTTGCAGACATCTCTACATACACGAAGTTTACGTTCTTCTCTTGACTGCGTATCGTTGACAGTGACTTGGAGGTTGACATCTGCAGTATTGTACTACATATCACACACCTAATGCAATGTTCAGTGGACGAGCTGAGCGTTAGATGGGTAGCCGCTGGCTGTTCCTCAAGATGCCGTCAGCCAGTGATGGTAAAGCCAATCACCAGGGCGTTATAATATTACATGTTCGCAACCTCATGCATGTGTCACATTTTGAATGGCACATGGTTCCCACTTCACAACAGCATATGCAACGTGTTGGCATTGCAACGAGGGTTGTTCCTTGCCCTGAAAAACGCGTCCCCCTGTCGTGCATGGCGGACGGTGAGTCGACTGCCGACCTCACCACGGTCTTTGATCTTTTACTTACATCTTTTCTTCGCGACTCTTTGCAGTACCCTGTTGCGAAACCTTAAAGTGATTGTCGAAGCACCATCCTTCACCAACAATGGCAAGCCATGCACTCTGGAGTGCCACGGCAGTCGGTGAGTAGTCGCCTGTGGATGTCGCCAAATGGTCTCAATTCATAATCGTGCCCGCAATAACAATGCCCACACCCCCCAACTCGTACTCCTGTTTCCATCCGTTGTCATCTTGGGAACCCGTCACCATGCCTTCTTCCACGTCTCAGACCGACACCTTTCGCAGCTATTATCCAACTGATCCCTCCGGGATCCAGTCGCAATTGGATTCTTTCGTGAATGCGCTTCTCGCAACTGCGATATTCCGGTGCTGGCACATCCTATTGTTCTTTGGAGGATGGTCTACGATGATCTGTTTGATCAACCAGCATGTGCATAAGCTATCTTTCCAGCCGACCTTGCTCACTGTGTAAGTGTTCGTTTGCCCTCCTGTCCCACTTCCTCCCATCTTTAGCGATTTCTGCCGAAGCTTAGCAGCTAATGAGGAATGACATAGGTTTGGTACGGTGCTCGGATTCATCATTTCGTATCGCACGACATCGTCCTTTGAGAGATACAACGAAGGCAGGAGGCTTTGGTCTCAGATCGTGTTTGCAAGCCGGACGTTTGCTAGGACCGTATGGTTCCATATTCCTGGTGTGTTCGCCTCCCGTTTTTTTTCCTTCCTATACCTAATATTTCGCCCACCGACTGTCGTAGACAACGCAATGCCAGACATTCCCAACCTTACTGACGAAGAACGAAAGTCCCGTACACTCATCGAAAAGAAGACGATCGTCAATCTGCTGGAGGCCTATGCTGTTGCAGTCAAGCACTATTTGCGAGGTGAAGATGGCGTAAAATACGTCGATTTATGGTCTTTCGTCAAGTTTTTGCCGCCCTATTACTTGCCAAGCACGATACCCTCTCACGTGGATCTTCCGGCCGAGCTAGGTACAGCGGTGAACAATCAAGGTGGACATGCGCAAGAACATCATCACACACGACAGAGCGAGGATGCACCCCCCTCCCCAAGATCGACGCATTTTCCGGACACCCTGTCAACACACAGGAGGCCAAGAGCTACTAGCTTAGCATCGCAACATCTTCCACTGCCATCCACGACCCCGGGTGCTAGGCCACCTGCCCCGAGTACGCCACTGATACAGGAGAATGGTGTCCCACTAAACGGTAACCAAGAGGGAAGGAAATCTCCATCGTTTGACGGCATCCGAGAGAAGCAAATCAGCGCTGCACCCAGCGGAGCATGGTCGGTGAACGAATCCGAACTTCAACCTGCCCAGATACCGCCCAAGGTACTCCATGTTCGACTTCTTTCCGTTCTCCCTACTGGTCAAGATGCTGACGAAGAAAGGAAAAAACGTCCGGGGGAGGAAGGCAGCCAGAGTTCGGGCTACCATGACTGGTGATATGAGGGCCAGAAGTGCAACTAGGAATGGGCACTCACATCTGCACTACAATATACCGTTGGCGATATCACTGTATTTGGTGTGTTTCTCCCTGTAGTCCCGTTTGCCGAAGAGCTAATTCGTTGATACTGGTGTTTAGAGCTCGTATATCGCGGCGCTGCAGAACCGTAACGTCAGTGTAGACTCGCCGACTATCAGTATGTACCTCTCTTTCTCGCCAGAGGACAACTCATTCAGGAAATTGAATAGGCCTACTGTATGCTACACTTAATCAGCTAGTGGACGCTCTCACCTCACTCGAGAGGATCCTGACAACACCTCTCCCTTTTTCGTAATACCTTGGATTCAATCTCAGGTCGACGGTACTGACTGCATGACTACAGGTATTCCATTCACTTGTGGCTTGTAACGGTGATTTACTGCTTGGCGTTGGTGAGCATTTATCAGTGCATATGACGTGAGGTCCCATTTCCCCTGCGTGCACTGCATGCCAGTGCTCCTTTACCATTCCAGTGGGCACTGTATGTAAGGGGAATGGAAGGGAAGCAGCGGGCAGCTTCCAGAGTTTCTGATTTCCAACTGATTGAATTTTTTTTCTTCTTTCTCGCGTGGTATTGACTCCGGAATCTGGGCAATCAAAATATTAAATCGACAAACGGGGTAAATACACGCACGGGCAACACGAAATGTGTTACGCCGTGGGCTCGATAATTAATTCAATTCAAACAAACAGCCATTCCAGCTCTGGGGTACCCTCGGATGGCTGACCGTTCCGTCGACCGTCCTGGCGGTATGTGGTTTTGTCCTTGTGGCCGGATGTCACGTGTGTAGGTGCTTTTATCTGACATGTGTACTTCAGAGTTTTGCGTTCTTTGGGTTTATCGTCGCCGGCGAGGAGATTGAGAGTACGTATACCGCTTATGGTTTTTGCTCTTAGAGCTGATCACGAAGTCTCTCAGATCCATTCGGTAAGTGCGCGATTTGTCTTCGGAGGCTGGAGATATGTAAGATGTCCATACCCTTGCGCAGGTTATGATAAGAATGATTTGGTAAGACTCCAACTTCTGTTCTCTTCCATGATTTTCTTCCGACCCAGACGGCATGGGAGCATTACCACTTTGCTGTTCCCTCGGAGTCGGACTGGCGTCAGGTTTACGAGACGTTTGTTATGCAGCGACCCGCTGTTCACAACATACGGCTATTCGCCTGCTTTGCATGGTATTCTGTCCCGATACGATGAACTGACATGGGTAATTCACGATTTCAGAACATGGACTTTTACGTGCAGAACATCATACGTAAGTGTTTCGATATTTTGTGTTGCTCTCGTTTCTTCTTTACCATTCTGTCTTCTGTTCCACATCTTTGACCGGACTCTTCGGAGCCGGCCCTACTTGTTTGGTGCAGGTGATTAGCTGTAGAGTTCCCAGTGGCTTCGCGTGGCATAGTGCCAACATACTCTCGCTTTTGGATTTGCTTGCCTCGTTCTTATACTGATGCATATTCTTACTATCATTTTCGCTACTGGGGTCGAACCAACAACCACGCCGGAATGAAAACAGACAAGGAGCTATCCGCTATTACCTCTATACCCACACCCGATCCCGCTGTCTGGGCGTTCCACCCCGATAATGATAGGTTGTTCTCTCAGACACTGGGGAGGGATGCGGGAAGATCTACGCCGGATGAGTGGGTCAGTAGAGGTGCGGAAAAAATGAGGGAAGCACTGGCTTTGTAGTAGTGGTGGTGTTGCAACGAGTATGCGGGTAGGAGAAAAGGGTGCAATACCTTGCTTGTCAACTGTCCTTGCTGTTGCTGCTAATTTTTCTTTGGACCCTTACAGGTTTCCATGTGCTCGCTACAGCACATATGGGCTATGCCGGCTGTGTAATGCTTTTCGCGCATGTACGACTCGTGTTGGTACCTTACTGCTAAGTGTTGCAACGGCTCCGAGTCCATGTGAACCCAGGCCATGCCAGCCAAGTACCACTGCAGCACTACACAAGTGAAATACTGCAACGTTCAAGTGCCACAGTATTATTACGGTGTGTTCAGCACATGTTGTGACTTGTTGTGGTCAGTAGTCCAAAGGCTTCTAGGCCTAGCAATGACTAAGCCGATCGATTAATTTTCTAAATGAGCGCAATCGAGGGTTTCCAGGTCGAAGTGCAGCTTCATCGATTTTTTTTTGGGTACGACGCCATCGTCTATGTTGACAGCGAGTACTGTCCCTTGTATGATTTCGAGGTGTGAAGGAGATGGATGGTACTACGTGTGTACACATGTTGATGTGGAGGCTGTCAGTTGATGTCGATTGTCAGCCCGTGCCAAGTTTGATGGTATACCACATGCTATGTCGAACGACGGTACCAGTACGTTTGTCTGCAAGGCTTTCTTGCCCTCCACTGGTGCCATGGGTAGAAGAATAGAATACCAATTGTAAGAACCTGCAACTTGCCATCGTGCATGGAAATGACGAGCAAAGTGGAGTTGCACCTAAAAATTTGTGCGGACGTTAAAAATTTCTGGGCAGACCCATTTTCAGTCTACGAATTTTGGTCTCCTCATTTTCTTCCTTGTTATGCGCTTGGATTCTCGTTTGTAACTGGTCTGAACTATCCGTCCGCGTCCCCTCCAAGCTGCGAGTATAGAGTATAAGAATTCTGTTTTGTTGGTACTATCATGTCTCAGTCCCATGTCCCGTCTCCAGCCGTGAGTATCGACATAACAAAATTTATGCTCAAGTTTCATCTCGGCCCATCGCTCATCTATCGTTCATTAGCAGAGCAACAGCCTGAGCCTGTTATCCCTGTCTATGGCGGCAGCCAGTGCTCCCCCATTGACGCCCCCGACTTCCACCTCTGCGGAGCCGACTAATACAGTTACTGCTGCGAAACTACCCCCGCAGGGTATGTATTACTGTTGCGGAAATTCTGTGAAATCCTGGCATGGGGCCATGTTGCTTGCTCTATGGAAGCTCATGTTGGAATTTGTCTTCACAGCTTTGTCCATCAATGGTCACACCAAGCACCGCCGTCTTTCGTCGGCGGGTCGATCGAGGAGACGTCTGAGTGACGCTCGTGACGCCGCAACCCGTCCTTCGTAAGTCCTCCACCATGACAGCTCCATTGTTCCCCCCCTTCCCACTCTTTCGCTGGAGTTGATTTGGGTGCCTGTGGTTCATTTATATAGGCCGGCGTCCCTCCTGAGCACGTCGACGTCCTTGGCTGCTTTGTCTCTGTCTTCTCCTACTATGTCCAATAAACTCTCTATAGCACAATCTACGAATAACGCACAACAGTCTTTACCTGTCACATCGACACAAGTTCCTATAGAAGACACATCCCAGGTTGGAAGTGTTGATGACAAGACCCTTGCAACATCGCAAGCTGGAAACGGCGCTTTTAACAGGATCGGGAGGAAACGAGGAACTGTCTTCACTTGCGAGAGCTGTTCCAAGGTGAGTATTTTACTGGGACTGTTGGCGGGGCCAGGTTTATTCACATCCATGCACTCGTTCGCCAGGTTTACAGGCACCCGTCTTGCCTGATCAAACATCGTTGGGAACACACTCCTCAATGGCAGGAAGCCTCAAAGTTCGTCTTGAGCAAACATCAACAGGTGCAACTGCTGGAGGTAACGTTTGCCATCACCTGTTCCAATCACCTGCTTACAGCCATAACAGGCAGCTGCAATCTTGTCACATCTATCACCCACGTCCGCATCATTACCCGAGGACCGCTCCCTCTGGCCATCCTTTTTATCCGGCGGATTAGTCCCCCCTCCTGCACACATTAGTCTCGTTAACAGCACTATGGATCTCCTTCCCAATGATGCCCACACAAACCTTTCTAATATATCTACATCTCATCCGATATCCAGTTCCGTTCCCGTAACGTCCACCAGGATCGGTAGTGGCCACAAGCGTTCCGGCTCGACAGGGCCTCGGCTGCATCGCTATGCGATTCCACAAAACTCGAGTGGTCCCGGAGAGATTACGCAGGTCCGCCCCGGGTTGTTGGGCGTGACGACCGCGCTCTCGTCCACATCCGACACTGATCCCACATCTCACTCCAATGCTAGTTCGAACTCGACGTCGAACTCAACCTCGTCTGAACCTTTATCTCCGAACCCAGGTGTGGGTTCGGACACGAAGAGTGGTTCTCTTCCGGTTCCAGTACCTAATACTGGCTCAGGACATGATGATGCACTGAACCTACTTTCTCTTCGTATTGCGAGCGTTCGCTCTACTGACTCGTGGGGATCGCCGCAATCATATGATGTCTCTACATCACCGTACACGTTCGGTGGTTGGGGCGTGACCGCAGGTCCATTACATGCACCTGCTTCGAACAACCATACCCGTCGAAATGGGCATACCAGGTCATTCTCTGAGACTAGCTGGTCCCTCCCAAGGTCGTCTGTGAGGTCCAAGTCGAGTTCATCGCAAAGTCCATCGCCTTCAGAAGGAAAGAGTGAGGATGACGATCCTGACCCTGTCGACGTCGGCGTAGATGGCGAGGACTCCAAAGGCTCTGCTGCAGGATTCGGCACGCACGGTCGTCCACTGGCAGCCGGTGCAGGGGCACGATACAATCTCAGGTACAGTCCGCTGGGGTATGGCACGATGGGGATGCCAGGGTATGGTGGCTGTAAGAAGGAGGACGCGGATGTCCTCGCACTGAGTGTACAGGAAGAAACAGACGAGGAAGGGAATTGCAAGCTTTCATCACTCCGCCAGAACGTTCCCAGGACCGCGGATGAGTGGGACGGCATGGAGATGGAAATGGAGATGGACTAGTGGTGGTCTGCTTCCAGTTCGGTTCTCCGTTTTTTGCCAGCTTCTTCCTCGCATTTCTCCTTCCATTCACCCTCGAGCTTCGTGGGCAGGCACATCAGGTGACTGCCCTTGGCCCGAGTAAGGACATCCCGCTGGTCAACAAACACATGACATAACACCGCGTTCTGCGGCCGCATCCTTCAAGATCCTTCCCTTCGCTTTGACAGCTTGACAGGCAGCTAATCGACCCTGTGCTTTTTTATCGCCTTCATACCTTGCCGCCCACCTCCCCGCCGTCTTCTACGTCCATTTTTGTATCTCCCGGCCCTTCTCCTTGTTGCAAATTGTTGTAGTTGTCTTCATATCTCCCGCTACCCTGCCATTCTTTTGGTGCAAAGTGATATGCGTGCTTGTAATGTAAGATAATATCTTTTTGGACACTTACCTTTTTCCGCTTTTCCTTCAGCTGTGCTTGTCTGTCGTTTCGTTGTAATGTATTTCTAATCAATGGGATGTAACAAGTCGAACCTTTTCTCATGTGCCTGCTCCTTGTGACGAATACTTAGTGTGACTCTAAAAGCAGCTATCCCAAGAAAGAGTGTGGAACGATATAGCAATGTGGGAGGAAACAAATATACTAGTGCACAAGTCCCAACCCCGTACTACGGGGAACGAATACGTTAGTACATGGACTCTTCTAACCCATGACCTGTCGGCGACGGTCAACCGAGGAGAGAAGGGCCCGCCAGAGCCGGGGATATGAATCACAGTTCAGTTTTTCTTCCCCATGGCAGCCTTGGTGGCTGCTCTTTGTCTACTCGCGCCCAACGTGGTTGCGATATCTTTGCCAAGTGTATAAACAATCAAACTTGGGAAAACGATCCAAAGTCTGTCAGGGAAGGTTAGCGCCACTCGTGGTGACAACAGTGTAAATATGAAGAGATGAGGAAGGGAGGGGAATGACATCTGCGCAGGTCACAAGGGTATCAGATGACTTACCCGTTCGGCAAGAGCCAGTACACAAGCAACGTCTTGAAGTCGTTATGACCTGTCGCACACCATCCGCAATAGAACTCCTGAGCCCAGTAGAGTACTGTCTTTGAGAGAGTCATCGTGGCTGCAGCGAAGCCGATGAGAGGTGCGACCGTCGTGCCGGATACATGGGTAAGGTAAACGTAGGTGAGGTTGAGGAGTGTCTCGATTATGTTCATGAAAGCTAGTTTGTGGCAAGGCAGGAACACATGAATATGTCAGACAACTCTACAAAGGAAAGATCGTACATTGGGCGTTTGGAAACCCGTCGTTTCGCTGCAGAGCTTCGACGCCATATACCTTAACATCGAGGGGTCAGCTCGAGGTCAACGACTATGTACTAGGAGAGGGTGGCTCACATAATCGATGTTTTGGTATAACCCGTATGGCTCCCATATCCAGTGAAGGTCCCCTCCTATCATCGAACGTGGCCTGAATCCATTTTTATGAACGACAACTCTTTCGCTGTGTGCGATGACGACTCACCGCATGAAACAGTAGAAAGCATCCCAGACGATGACTGGGGCTGTGAGGAGAAACCAGAGAGAGACCCAAGTATGTGTCTTGACTGCCATTCTGTGGGTTTTGCCTGTGGTCGAAGAGTCAGTGGAATGAAGTGTCGAGCACTCAACTTCATACCACCAGCTGGCAATATGGATGTTCCCGCGTTCCCATTGGCTCTCACGTTCAACTGACAGTGACACGCAACAACACCGACGTTGTCAGCGCGACAGTAGTGATAGTACCCGTCGTTGCTTGGACTTCTTCCAGGCAGCTCGCTTTCGCATTGTCTTTGCTCGGATCTAGATTTTCTGTCCTCGGCCAAATTTGCATATCCGCCGACTTCGACTGATGCAACGGACTCGGACCGCGCTTGCCTCGAATCTGCTCGTGGCTGCGTTCTTCCTAGCCAGTTGCTCGACAAGAGGAGTGTCTTCGGGCGCGTGGCAGTGGAAAAGCTGGCATGGTCGCTGGGGGTACTACCACTGCGGAGAAGGGGCCACTCATGATCATTCACTGACGACAAAGACGATGACGTAGGCGAGGATGGTAGGGCATCCCACTGGTCGACATGTGATGCTGAGAACAGGGGTATGCCCACAGGGTCAGTCCTTACGTGTGCGTCCCGGCGCATCTGCTAGGGTATCCGAGTCTTCGAAGGACAGTAGGGAGGACAGAATCACCCGGGACATTCGAACCAAAGAAGGTCAACATCGTGCAATCCGTCCACCACGCCCCACACAACGTGGCCCACCGCTCGCCACGAGGACAGAGCGCGTGTTCTTGCGCCCCACATCTTGCCTTTATCCTTTTCGATATCGGTTTACGTGACTCTCCATCTCTATCAGGCAGTACGCGATTTTGTGGCGTACTTTCGAAGCCTGTGGACGAATATTCACCGCGTACGTCGTTGGATAGCACATGACGATATGGGTACTCGGTTGGAAGGCTGGAAGACACCACTGAACTTCCCTATCACGTCATAATAGCCTCCTACAAACTCGGCGCTCTTCAAAATTGACGAAGCTATGGAAGTGTCTCTACTCCGTCATCGTCGTACTTAATGTCCGTTTTGCCCGTTCCGTTCGGCGAGTCCTCGGACACTCATTAGGACCGCGGTAGCGGGGAGATACCCCTTTCCCTCATATCTGGGACCCCCTCATCTCCAAACGAATGCGTGGCCACACTCCGTACGGGATGGGACACTGTCTAGCCAATATCGCTTAAGGCATCACACAAGTTTTCAGGCGTCGTCAGGTGAGTGGCTCGTATTACCAGCCAATGGCTGTTTTTGGTAGTTACGCCAGGCCCAGTTGCACACTGTACGTCCGTCATTAAAGAGTGTCAAAGGCGATGTTGATCACGACGTCGCAATCGCCATGTCTGCCACGTCAGCTCTGGAGACCCGACGGATCCAAGTCAGGCACCCAGCGTTGATGGTGATATCGAGCATGATGCATGAACGCTGAACCGTTTTAGTGTACCAGCACATACTCATATTCCAGGCGGCCGAGGCTGTGAGACATACCATTACGCGTTCCCGCGATCTTTGTTACGCGCCCCTGGTCGGATGATACTTTTCCCGTTGAGATACGAATGTCGGCGGTTTCCGCCCCTATCGACCCCCCATGTTTTCCAGGGTGGTGCGGGGTGGAAGTATTTACCGTGATTTGATGCGGGGCTTAAGAGTTGGGCAGAACTTTGGAAGGACTGTACGTGCCTTAGTCGCTTGCGTCATTGTGAAAGCGGGTCAAGGGCAAGAAACGGCAAGAAGCGACGTAGCCTACTGAAGAGCACTGGAGAAATCCTATATTTATGCTGAAAACGGGCCATCGATGCACCTAAAACCAACCCTACCTGTCTCTACCTTTCATGGTGAAAATGTAACAGATGCCTAGTGTATCAGGTACAACGATCAATCGATCACCCTGGGTAGCCGCGTTCACTGCGAAGCATCCGTACGACCCTGTTCTTCACCCGGTGGCCGAACGCAAAAACATTTTTCTTTATCGAGTATGTCATCTCTCGTTAGAAGGCTAATTCTTCATATCGATCTGCGAGGAAGCACGTTTACTATGCCGGCGGCTCAGAGTGGCCAGTGCGGACACCGCGGAACTACATACCTACGTACTGTATGTACCCGCCGACGCCACCTGTAGTTTGAAATTTTCTTGTTATTATTTTTGTGTTGACACCTGCCACGGTTCGCGGGTCATTGTGCATGTGTCCAAACACATCAAGGGTTAAAAAAAAACGCAGATCTGGCGGAAATGAAAAGTTGGAGGGGATCGGATAGATAAAGAAATGTTGTGTGTCCAACGAGTCGAGGTTAATTTCGACCCAGGTATCGTATATTGCATTATCTTCACAACCAGCGCAAATTACAACGACTTTTCAATCCCAACAGTTACACCTATGTAAATGCAGAAACAAAAGTAGCTAAAACGCTCGATAGGTAAAGAATGTGAGAGCGGGCGGGAAAATGCATGTCCGTTAAAATCAAGTCTTGCCTTTTCCCCAACTGGGTTGCGATGAGTTTGAGCACAAAAGAGAAGCACCATAGAAAAGGTAAAAGGAACAGAAAAGCAGTAAACCAACAAAACGCCGATCGTTACTCCGCCGACCCGCATTAAGCCCCGTGATGGATGTGGTAGATGGAGGGAAAAAAAAATTGCAGGGTTTGATATGTGTTGTTTGGATGGGTCGAGCAAAGAACTCCGTTTTCGAGGTAGATGGTAGGGTAAGTGATGCATCCGAATATGAGAAGTCGCTGCCCGCGCGGGCTGACAAGAGACGGCGCCGAAGAGTTAGGAACCCGAAGAGAAGTAGGAGGAGGAGAGGGGGGATATGGAGGCGAACATGGAGAGAGGCCCAGCCCCGCACACGCCAGCTGGAGAGGAGGTTCCTCACAAGGTAGGTGCACCGTTGCCTCATTACCAGTCTGGACCGACTCGTTTCCAGTCTGGGCCGTCTCGCTTCCAGTCTGGCCCCTAGTGAAAGGATCAGTTAAGACGGCATAGGAAGAGGCAGAGGAGAGGGTACATACAGTGGGTGAACGGGCCAATGGCAAGTCACTGTCTACAGGCTGGATTGATTGGGGTGTTGTTTTAGATCCATTTTGACTGAAGAGCCGAATTACTTACCAGAGGACTTGCAACGGCTGCGCAGGCGAACAGGAGAGCGACGACAAGGCTTGCCAGTTGCATTGTAGAAGGACGCGGTAGGTAGCAGAGGAGGGAGCGAAGTGCTTATATCAACCGGCGCGCAGAGGAGTGGGAAAAGGTGGAACAAGAGCCAGGCTTATTTATTGCCGGCGCTGCTGGTAAAAAAATCGGTGCAACTGGGCATGATTGAATCTTTCTCACTCATGTCACCTGTTCCTGGCTTACTCGTACCTGGCACGGCAATCCTATATCCAGTGCGGGGAATTCTTGCCTCCTTTGGACATGCACACGATGATAATAATAATAACAATAATAATTGTTACCAGAAATAAGATGGACGACAGGGAGTCTATTAACCAGGGCCTCTCTATCATCCATACCGCCCCACGTTTTCCACCTTACCCGCACCTTTCAATCTGCCCCCGTTCATAGAGAGAGAAAGAGAAAGAAAGAAAAAAGAGGCATCTTTCTATGGCCTTCGTTCAATTACTCAACAAGGAAGGACCCAAGTGATGAGATGAGATCTCCTGCGATTGGTTCATCCGCGTCCATTTTGTGTTTCTCCAAAGCCGGCTCGTCAGAAAGGCACCACAGACCACGTTGGTCCTACCGGTGCGATACGCTTAATTTGTATCCGGGGTGCAATATTATCCAATAGACTATGCCGCACGCGCACCCCGTTCACGGCCGCTGCCGCCCAGCTCCACAGACAGAGGTCACTCGCAGCCTTCCCCCCTGCAAGATAGCAACTCTGACAGAGTACTCTCACCGCTCTCGGACCTCCTCGGGGTTGTCCTATCACCAAGTCCCACCAACACGTCCCGTCGTTCTTCCGCTGTGGCCACGGTGCACTCGTATTTCCGAACGTATCGTCCCCCGGACAGTCTGATAACACCGCAGACTTTTTTGGCTGATTCGGAATTGCCGTGTTTCAAGTCCACTTCATCCATCGGACGTGAATGTCACGACGCACTTGCCCAAGAGTGTACCCTTTGTCGTGACCCTGACTGACAGTCGACGCACTGCATCACACAATTGTCTACACAGCCTCATCTCTTCGTATCGGAAAATTTGATAGTTTCCGCAGCAATTGGTAGTACGCTGCCAAAGATGTCCCCGTTCCAAGACTAATGAGTGTCAAGCGGAACACCGGTGGTGAACCCTCCGGCGCTTCGCCGTGGTGCCTGAGGGCCTGAGGCCTGGCAGTCGTGCGTTATCGTTTATGGCACCCTACATTTGCTTGTCAAAACACTGACTGACAATAAACTGCACGGCATTAGTCTGTATATCCGCCGGCTTGTATTCTGCAGCGTTGCGAATAATTCTGCCACTTCATATTTTGTTCGGTCCAACATGTAGTCCTGTTTTGGCCTCGTTTCTTGGCTTTATGGTGTAATATGGCGTCCTGTTCCTGTGTACCATGTGTTTCCGTGTCAGGCTGGCCCTGTCATGGAGCTGTCTGCAGGATGGTTTAATTTCCTTCACCTACTCAGAACGGGGGTACGTTGTGCAAAAGGACAAAAGAACACGATTTCTTGGTTGCACGAAGAACTTCATCGACGAGCCCTTAGTGGCAAGGCTGCATAGGTCATGACCGTTCTCACGATACCGTAGGTTTAGGTACCTATTGGTTCCGACATCCAAGAAAATGACCCGGTAGACAGTAGGCGTGCCTGGTCACACCCTACGTACCATGTGCAACATTGGATGCGAGTACAAAGGGGTTATCACGATCTGCCAACGCCACTCATCCTGAGGAGACAAATACATACATTACATGGCAACGTGCGTCAGTGCCTATTTCAAACTTCAAGGCACCATCTGCGAACACGCGTCACCAGAAAAAAAAGAGGCTGTGCGACGGTTTTGACAGAAGATTTGCAGAGTTGCGTAGGTTATCCGACGGCCCAACGGTTCCACCCTGCGCACAAATACTACTAAACAGTGTGCATTTCCGTCGAATGCATTCAGATCCCGAGTCGTGGAAATACGTACTCGTATACTCACAGGCCTGTAGCAGTACTGTAATAGCAGAGTGCCATGTTAACGGATCGAAAAAGCTTATCTGGTAATATTGGCCAAGATTGCAAGACAATCAATGTGCCTGCAGTCCAGCTGGGCGGTCCTCAAACTTCGTATAACAAATACCCTCATATCCTGTATTCGAGAGGAACAAGATGGAATTACCAATTGCCAACAAGAGCCTCCGGATCATGGTGTGGTTTTGGGCCTGGTGAAAACCATGAGCCCGCACGGACTTCCCACAGTGCGGAGACGGGCTCTTTTCTCGAGGAAGTCTCTTCCAACAGGAACCTGCTCGATTAGCTATAGAAATCTTAAAGTACCAGTACTTGGCCTGTCCGGCCAACGCCGGCACCACCGCCATTTCCGCCATTGGCTGCGTTTATCGTACCATAACAGACCAGCAGGTATGAGTATATGGCTGCCTCACCAGCTAAGCTGCCAATCTGAGACACTGGGGTGGTATTCTTCGGCAAGGATGCCCAACTCTGTGCCTGTATAATCAGAACGTTACCGCGGTTTTTGCAATTTAGCGTTTACCACACCTTTCCTTGCAAATTTTTGTCAGCTGACTGCCCCTGACACGTACTCCCCTGGTATCCAGTCGGGTTGTTATATGATTCCTGAGTAGAGATTATAGAGCCCTGGAGCTCGGCTACTGGAGCCTGATGCACCCTTCTCCACGCTACCACATGAATAAGAAAGTCATGCGCTGTAATGGATGCGTGTCTTTGTGTGGTCGCCAGCGCCTTTCACCCTGCGAATGCTTTTTGGTAAGCAGTTATCTCTGTAAATAGTAGTTTACTGATCTATTGATATGAAAAGCTGGATAACCCCTGATGTGGTCGACCTGAGGTTTTCTCCTTATGAGGTGCCTGTGGCACGCAGCTCATGTTTAGGATACCCGTTCCAAAGAGGACGGAGGGGAACGCCATGAGTAATCTTCCAAGATAGCAGTGCGCACACTCTTCATACTATTAGGAACTAATGCCAATAGGACACGATGTCCTCTACAACATGGGTTTAGCCGGGGAGGGGAGGTTTGACCGACAATTTGTTCGACTGTGACAAGGTAGGGAAATAGGACCGAATGGCGATGGAAATTGCAAGAAATTCGCATCTCCGCTGTTTTCCCCTTTCCAGCTTCGGAGGCGATCAAACATGTGGTATCAGAAGTATCGGAACGAAGAAGCGGCCAACGGTACTAATCTGAAGTTAGGCCAAAGAACATCCTTAATGAGGGAACGGTTAATATCGTGAGCTTGTGTACTTTTCCGGCCAATCTCATGCCCACGGTGATTCATCTGACATAAACCGTCCAATGAGAAGCTGCCCTCTCGGAACTAATTCTTCAGAGGGTTGGTCATTCCACCACCCACCAAAGCCAATGTTTTCTGACAGCTATTGATCTTCACAGTGAAGCTACACAAAAACCCACTTGGCAGTATGTGTACTCACAGAGTATTGTTGTACAATGGACACGTAAGCTCAGTATACAGAAGGTGACGAGAAGGCTTCCACTTCCACCTTCTTGTTTTATCAGTTCATGGAGTCCAGTACGTTGATGGGCTTATCTGCATGGTGACCCTTTCCGCTTTCTGCTGCAAGAAAACCTAACTTTCCACTCAAATTTATCACGCCCTGCTTCGCATGGACTTTAAACGTGCCCTCATCTCCACAGTTGGATTCTCAGAAATCCTGGCCAGCCTCCCATACCTGGACAGAATGTCCCTATCAGAATGTCTGTAAGGAACGCGAGAGTCTGATAGGCGCGCCGAAAAGTCAGGGGGCGGCGTAAGTCTTTCAGTTTCTCCTTGTTGTTGAAATTGTTGGAGCGAACAGTGTCCGTAACCGCAAGCACTTTAGAAGATGGAGATCCGGGAGGAACGGCCAAAAGCCGCCAATGAATTATACAGCCGTTACAGCGGGGTACGATGGTCAATAAGTCTCCAAGACTACGCAACTGTTGCCAGCGAAGAAATTGAATCGTAGGTTTCATGCAAAATAAGACGGGGAAACGAGGCGTGAAACGGAATAAATGAAGGAGCTTCGGGAAAACTCACAGCGGGCAACCCCACCACATCGATAATAGCTGCAGAGCTTGCTTTACCATTCTCACGAAGGAGTTTTTCCGACCTTCTGAACGCCGTCTGCGTAACATTGTGTCCAATGTCGAGCAAGAGGAGGGCCGTGCAAATACAGATGGGGCACAGTGGGGATCTAACAAACACGTTATCCATGTTTTGAGAATCCTGCAAGCCGTCATAAACGCCTGGAGAAGCCGCCCAACTTTTTGCATTCCCTGTCTCGCACCAGTGTATGATCATCTCCTTATGTCTGTTTCGTATCGCAGCATCGCTCGGGAGAAAAAGGCCAAGTTGTAAGTGCCTGGTGGCCAAGGCCGTTCATAATATTAACGCCCCGTTTCCACTCTTGTACTCGTACTGTGGGGGTATCATGGGACAGAATTCAGCAGACCGTGGACATACTCGGTGAGCGTGGCGTTGGAACTCAGAACATTTCACTTTTCCTTGATCTAGTCGATCATAAAACCACTGGGGAGCTCCCCCATGTTAGTGACATTGGCCAACGACGGTCATGTCACGACACGCCGTGTTATTTGAACGAGGAGAATAGAGGGGGTTAATATTTTGAATTGCAAGTACAGCGTGTACCCAGTGACTTGATCAGTGCCTGATGTCCTACCAATCGGAACTTATCCCTGTTAAATCAGTACTGTAGGGAAATAAATGTACAGCAGCGGACAGGTCATCGTAAGACTTCAAAGGAGGGTTGTTGTCAGAGGCTATATTATGGTACGTTCAGACTTAAGCGCGCGGTTTGATGACTGAAAAAGGTAGTTCCGCAATGTCTCGATCGACGACATTTCCATTTCAAGCTCCACTACC
Organism: Pisolithus marmoratus; assembly: GCA_024613145.1. NCBI lineage: Eukaryota > Fungi > Basidiomycota > Agaricomycetes > Boletales > Pisolithaceae > Pisolithus > Pisolithus marmoratus. The sequence continues at coordinate 197,529 of JANFAE010000074.1, forward strand.
AATGTACGTCCCGACGAGCAGAACTCAGAGTAAGGACACGGGCACGCTACTTGCGGTTATCTGTTATCACACTGTATCGGCAACTTGGTTGACTGTGAAGTTCTCGATTGCGGGTCGGCTGTGTCGGTCATTTCTAGCCTATTGCTGGATGTACTACTTACCTTATTACCTTGGTCAGGCCCAGGACGCGGCAATGTCGCAGTTGTCGACGGTTCAGCGCAAGTATTACGTTAGCACGTAAGGCGAGTACTTATGTAAGTTGGGCTGCCTGTTTTTAAGGTTCAGGCTGCACTGACCTTGGCTCGATCATCACCACCCTCTCAGGTACGTGGTATCACCGCAGGCACAACCCGCGACGAGTTCACCGTGCGGCCAGGAAGGCACAGCTAAGGCGTTCAATTCTTTCTCTAGGAGTCACTATACCGCGGACGCATACTTGCCATATCCCTGGATAACTTATCGGTCGGAACCTGCCTGTCGAGGAGGAGCTCCCGTTTGTTCGGTGATCTTTGGTTAACATTTCACCGCATCTGGGCTGATTAGCCCAGTGCCTTGAATTTTTTTGCATGCCCAGGCGGAAATCAGGCCCCAGGGCGCGCCATTCAACATTCTACCAGAGTTCGTCATAATGCACCAATCAATCCTCGTACTGCTTGTAGATTTCCACAGCGCTCGGGACTATAGTTGATGTGGTCTAGGCAGTGACGGTTAACCGATGTCCCTCCTATCAGCGTTCCATGGTCTTGGATGTCTGACTTTTCCGGCGCCCATCAGCTTGTGAGGGATCAATGGTAGGGTCGAATCGTGGTCCACATTATCCTCGATTTTTCTCGATTGAGATCAGTTTTTGCCCAACGTACTCCATCCCAGCCTTCTAGCGAGGACTACAATAGCACGACAACGGTTACTCCAACCCATCTTTCTTCATATGACATTCGGGTGGAAAAGGAGGCGCCTTTTCCTCTTACCCGCTCTGTTCCTGAGCGTAGGCCTTATTACATTCCACAGAATATCCACGGTCTCTCGTGCCGTGGCTAACGGGTCGTTGGACGAGCCACCTTGGACACCTACTCGCATCGCAAAGGGCGAGAAGTATGGGCTGGGTGATCAAATAACATTGCATACGAAGGATCCCACCTCTTTTCCTTCTCACCACTTTCGCCCAGATGGATTGCTCCTTCTAAATCCTGATGGGAGGCATCCCGTCTACGACCTTACAGAGAGAGCGGAAGCTGAATGGAGGGCAAAGCTTCGCAGGGCTAGCACGACCTACGAGCAGCTGGTTGCTGAATATTGCAGGCGGTATGGTAGAGGTCCCCCACCAGGATTTGACAAATGGTAGGTCCTCTGTTTACATTTTTCTTGAGTGCTCTATCTTCACCTGCGATTAACCCCACCAATGTGTATCGTGCCCAGGTGGAAGTACGTTCAGGAGCACGATGTCCGCTTGCCAGCCGAATACGACCAGATCTATCATGACCTCGAGCCATTCTGGGGCATGAAACCAGCTGATCTGAGGAAGATCCAGGGGGAATGGGAGTTTCACGAAGATACTTATACACTTGGAAAAGAAGAAGGTGGATCCGTAGTCATTGTTGCGGACAAACTGCCTGACGATCCTGCTAAACGCGAGAACCTCTTGGTTGGTGGAAATGAGTTGGTGAAGTTGCTAATGGACATCGGACACTTATTACCGCCCTTCCGCGCTGTCTTCTCCCCGCATGACAGTGCGCCCATATTCATCAACTACCAAGTCAAGTCCATGACGTTGAAAGCGGCGGTCGCTGGTAATGGTAAGGAGGACCCTGTTTTGCGTGTTATAGGTTCGGTTGTCCAACAACTAATGTCAATCTCAACATGTGCATGTCTTAGCACTAGACACGAAGGAGCTTCCGCACTCTCGAATACGAGGCTGGGTCACTGCATGTCCGCCTGGATCATCCGCTCTTACTAAGCAGTTATTCACTCCGAAGGATGCCAAGTCCTTTATATACGACCACCGAACTGCTATGGACCCGTGCAAACACCCTTCATTGCTACGAGAGCACGGCCAGTTCGTAGCTCATGACGCCGGACCATACGGTCTGCAGACTCCTATTCCACTCTTCTCCTATAGCTCCTCAGCAATACACTTAGACATCCACATGACTCCGACGCTGGCGTGGGTTGAAGATGTCCTTCCCCGTGAAGTCGATCCTGAGTTCAAATTCAAGGTTGACGACCGGCTTCTTTGGAGGGGAGCTAACACGGGCATACGTCATGACTCTACAAAGGAATGGAAGCTCTCCCAGAGGAATCGACTTGTAACTTGGGTCAGTGAGCAAAATGGCACGACAATCGTCCTTCTCGCGCATGTGTCACCATTTGAGAAGGTCGGAGCGGGGGACGAGGTAAACAAAACAGACATAAACCCCGTACTGTTCGACGCGGCCTTCGCAGGTCGTCCGCAGTTCTGCGGGAAGGACGAATGCCAGGAACTTTCAGATATATATGATTGGCGACCATTTCAGAGTGTTTCCGAGGCAGGGAAGTACAAGTACGTGTTGGATGTGAGTGATTATGATAATCCGTATGCGCCTGATTTGCCGACTAGTGTTGTGGTCTAGGTAGATGGAAATGGATGGTCAAGCCGGTTCAAGCGGTTGATGACATCGAATTCCTTGATTTTTAAAGCCACAGTATACCCTGAATGGTCGGTGTAGTTGATTACTGTTCCCAAGAGGAAGTCTAACCGGTCGCAAAGGTTCACAGATCGCATCCAACCCTGGGTGCATTATATACCAATCAAATATGATTACTCAGATGTACATGACTTATTGACATTCTTCCGTGGCGATCTCTTGGGAAGAGGTGCTCACGAGGAAATGGCAGGTAAAATCGCAAAGGCAGGACGGGAATGGAGTAAGGCGTTCTGGAGGAAAGAGGATATGGTTGCATACATGTTTAGGTAATATATTCCGCGCTTTTGATGACCCCTGGTTAACTTTTGCCCAGATTACTCTTGGAATATGCTCGTGTAATGAGGGACGATAGAGATGTAATACCTGACTTATAGGCACTATACTTGCCATAGTGCTCTACTTTGAATTCAACAGCCCTAGGCGGTCAGCGTTCTGCAAACGTGGACATGGGCGGTTCATAAAACCATTGCCTTGACACGGCGAGAGAGCCTGTTCACTTGCCGTTCCCGGCTTCTTTATTCCGCAATAATACAGGCTATCCAGTTTGGTGGCATACATCGCAGAGCATCGATTATCCTGCTTCTCGTCCCATTTTGCCAGAGTGCCTTCCAGAACAGGCCTTGCCTGCACGACTTCTGCCCTTGCAGCCTTTGCATAAGGTAGCTCGTACTGGCCGAGGAGATGGAATGAGAGGTGGCCAGACAGGTTGTCTGTTTGGGATCGTAGGGTTTGCAATACATTCAGTCTGTCTGGAGCCTTTGTTGGAGGGTATCCAATATCTTGATGTGACTTGACCAGACCGGAGCGAGTCTCCTACTAGTGAGATCTGAAAATGTAAAGGGTGTGAGCGAGATCAGGGCTCCAATGAAGGCTAGAGTGACCTAGGTTGTGTGAGTATAGTATTTGACGAAAATGTGATGGGACCCGCATAGGTTGAATACCTCGACCTGTCAAAGGTGCCAACCGGCGTGTAAGTACTTTGCTCGGGGGGCTCTCGATCCTTACTGTAGGTATCGAATTGGTTTCAAGTACTCGGAGGTAGGGTACGTGTGGATAGCACCCAGTTCCGAATAGCACAACCGAGCCAGCGTCTCCTATGCACTCGTCTGGCAATGAGGGAAAGATGGATACCCACGGTGTAGGACGACGCACAGGCAACTGGGTCAACGGTGCGAACTGGGCTGCCATTTCGTTTGCCGAGATGACCAGTGTATGCTGTCCCGATCGTCAGCATGCAGAGCGCCATGCAGGAGAATGGTTTTCACCTTGCCCTCGTAGCCATTCCCGACTCCGGTCTTTGATAATGACTCCATCCAACCCCATCTCTCTGATCGATCTCCTCGACGCTTGGCTGAGCCGGATCTTCCCCTGATCTTGCAGTAGACATGCGAATTCTCTCAGATAGGCGTGCGTCTCCTAAAGAATAGGGAGCGGCCGGTCGGGCCTCAGTGGCAGTGGGGGTTGCCCCGAGAATTTCAAGAACTCAGGGCATACATTGCCTATCATCCTGAGATACGCAGGAGACGCCCAGCATGGTGGCCGACGATCCGCATGATGCCCGCCAGTAAAGGCCATAGGATCTGCACGACTCCTGGAGTGCATGTAGCGGCGATCAGTGATATGCAATAATGTCATCAGGGAATCAGAGTATAAAGACTTGCCAACTTCCTCTCATGTCGTCCCGCCGCTCGATAGGCTGAACTCGTAAGTACCACCTTCAATAATCAGAATATTCTTGGGACGACCAATAGTCATAATTATCGTCGGCACTGACGCAATCTACCAAGTATCATGCTGTACATGGTCTGTTTCACTGGACCGCTTCGGGTCCGAATGTACTGCAGGTCACGGGTCACGAGTTCGCGATAGTCGATAATGTCATAAGATAGTGCAAGACGATACAGTGGAAATACTTAAGAGGAATACAGCGATTATGAGGGCCGAACCCTACAAACCGAGCTTTCGGAACAAGTCCCGTAGGGACGCATGACGGTCTCCACGCTGCCAAATATTCTTCTCCCATGTCCCATCCGCTACGTAAAAACTGCCAGGCATATTCAATTCGTCGTAGCTATGCCTTTCTGCCACAGGAGTCGATGAAGGTGCAGCAACGGCGGTCACCTGCTGATCTGTAGACCGCTCGGGACGCCGTTCGTTGATTTGATTGTTACAATTGAAAGCGGTTCGCTTTACATTGGACTCGTCAGGTCCGCTGAAAGAATTAGAAGTTGAGAAACCTTCTGCCTTACGCTGGTCATCTGCCAGACCTTCACCCGGACCAGTGACCTTAACGTTGTCGTTGCAGCCAGGATCTCCGGTGCCAGGAGATATCTTTTCTAGACCTTGGGAAACTTCGTATGCATCTTCCGCATCGTTAGCTCCAGTCTTGTCATTCTCTTGATGATCTTCATCTCTGGTATGATCCTCACCCCACCCGCCACTGCCTGAACTTGATACGCTGGACCCCCTCGCGCGTGAATTTGCGGCTTTACCAAGGCGAGCCAGCACCCGCGCCGACGTGATAGCTGAACGCCAGCGCTTGCGAGGGTTGAAATTCTCACGTAGTCCCACACCAAGGTCGTGGTCCGTAGACGGCTCGTAAGCCGTTAGCCACTATAAGTCAGTTAGATCTCCGTAGTGTACCAGAAGAGCTGAAACAAACATGGTGGTTGAGGGCCTCTTCTGCAGTTGGGCGCTTCGAAGGGTCCGGGTTAAGCAGGAGCCTGATGAAAGATTTGGCTACCTTTTGCGTCAGATAATGCTATTCAGAAAGTATGTGGTCCACTCACCTTCGTTGGATACCTTGCTCCAATAAGCTTCGTGAAACTCAAACTTCGCATCTGTGGTCTCTCTGATAATCTCTTTTGGGTCGTCTGACCTGAAGGGAGTATAGCCACAAAGTAATACATATGTGATGATTCTGCTCAAAGGCTTGGGTGACGTCGCTCAAGGCATCGAAAGGCAATGCTCACCCAGTCGACCAAATATCCACAGCTTTCCCATGTCCCAAATGGTTCAATACTTCTGGTGCTACATAACCAAGACTTCCAGCAAGAGACTGGAGTTGCTCGGTGGAGGAATGCAAGTGTTTCGCACTATGGGAAAGCACTGGATGAGCCATTTCAGAGACAGGATTACAAATCGCACATTCCAAAGTCAACGATTACAACATCACTGTTAGGCTCCTTAGTTCGATACAGAATGTTCTCCGGTCTGCAATAGAGGGATCAAATCGATTGCCACGCCGAAGGTGAGAGGTGCGTACTTCAGGTCACGATGTACTATATCATGGTCGTGTAGATACTTCACGCCGGACAAAATTGACCTAGAAGACATGTAAGGCAAGCTATTCGAGGAGCTCTATTAAGTGGCGTACCGTACCACAGCGACGGCATCGCTTTCGGTGAATTTGCCTCGTTGAATGATCCTCTCAAATAACTCACCGCCGACTGCGAGCTCAAATGAGAGATAATATTTACTTCTTGACTCAAACCACTCGTAAAACTTGACCTTTGCAAGGCAAGATGAGGCTTTATTTAGAAAGAGGGGCCGTCTCAACTTACAATATTGGGGTGATCGAGGCCTTTCAACATTTCCATCTCCCCCCAAACGGCTTCTTCGTTTCCTTTTACTTTCTTCTTCGGAATGACTTTCAGAGCTACCTCCTTGGTAATTACAGCACTCCTGTCCGAAAGTGCAGAAGAGGATGACCCAGGAGATCCTGGCGTGCGTTGCCCATGATGAAGTAGGTGAGGGTGCAGGATGGGTATCGAGCTTGATCCACGAGGATGGCCAAAATTACTAGGCGATGCGGCCGCTCCCGCCTTCGCAACCTCTATCAAATCCGGTGGGACCGTCCAGGTCGCTCTCTGACCGCAGAAAATGGTCAGGTGCAAAGAAAACGGGACGCTGGTTGGTAGAAAAAGGGTATATGAGACACCTACCATCACCTTTCCAAAGGTTCCCGTACCCAGAACTTCGTGGACTTCGTAGAGTTGCTTCTTGCTGAAACTTGGTGGTTGGGGCAGAAGCGCATCCTTCAACGAAAGGTGTTTCATCCTGTGTTTTTATTGACCACTTGCAGAGTATGTGTCGCTCTCTCCGAACTTTCCGTACGGAGTCTTCTGAGACGCTGTGGTTTAAACGCTTCCCAAGGGGTGGTGTCGTCGCAGAGGATGTGTAAATAGTGGTTGACTATGAAACCGAGCAAGTGCCTGGTTGGCGTGAACCGGCTAATTCGGTAGGCGGTGCGCGTTGCAGGCGCCCACCTATTGTACATATTATCAAACTGAACCCTCTCCTCAGTATATCGACTTTGTTGCCTTATCACCCGAAGAACTCTCTCGTGCGTCGGACGGAACCGGTGAACTGTGGACAGTACTTACCGTCTGTGGTTTAGACGGTATCAATAAGATGTTCAGTCGGCGCGAAGAGCACACTGGGCCGTTCCCTCGCAGTGCTGGAACCTCATATCTGCACATGTGTATGGGACATTCTGGGGTCGCACATAAGACATCCATGGGCACTGACCTAGCGTTACTTCTTGACTCAAACCACTCGTAAAGCCCATAGGTAACCCTTGGCAACTTGGCACCTCACCCGAGGCCCTTCATCGGGGTAAGATGATCCCGCGACCTTTCATAGTGCTGTTAGCAGAAATCCCACTTTTGAGAACAGTATCAATATTGGTCAATCCAGCTATTAACAAAGAAGATAGGCCGCCGATCTGCAAAACGGTCGGAATGCTCAGCAAACAACACGTGTCCGTTTCCCAACAATTTCATTCGTGAACTGGCTCTTACGGGCCGTAAGCTGTCAAATAGTTGGCCGCGCAAATGCTCACTTTCTCGTGCCACACCATCAACTAATACTAGATCACGGTGAGAATACACAACGAAGTTAATGTTGATGAATTGCTACACCAAATCTCCCGAGCGTTGTGAATATGTGGTAGATGGCACGAAGGAATCTAAATCGATTGTCAGTGGATACCAGGCTTTGGTTCTTGAGGTCAATAGCGCAATCAATGGGTGCCTGCTTACCGCGCTGCGTACTTGTAGGGAAGATCTTCTATCTTATCGTGCAAAATGGGCTGGCCATATGTGCTCGCATGGGACTCCCGAACTCCTGATGCCCTTGCCCTGAAAAACTCAGTTTGCACTGCCATCTGATGTATTACGTAACGAGGAAAATTGGGGAATGCCGAACACGCACGTATACTACCGTAGCTACCTCAATTTCCCTTCCGTGAGGCTCCACCCTGCGACACAGTCCACTCTGCAAGACCTTTAAATACATCGCCAATATGTCACGCAGAGCAGCCCCGCAAAATTCGGTCCCAAGCTTGTTTGGTGCTCCCCCCAGGCGCGCCATCCATGATCCTAACGAGTCTGCGCTCTCCCGGTTCATGCGGGATGAAATTTTCGCTCCAGAAAAGGTCCCGGGAAATATCAGCATCGTGACAGGAGTTGTTGTTTTTGTTGCCGGAGTGTTCGCTGCCAGGACGTGGGGCGACATTTTGGTGCCCGCGTAGGTCTCGAATTGAGGCGGTCCGGACATACAGCAAGAGTCATACTTCTGGTGTAAGTTCCCCCTTACCTATATCAGGACAACATTAACTGTCCGTCCCGTGTTTCAGTTTCACAATCGCGTTCTTGATATCCGTTATTTTGTATCCTGAAAATCCCCCAACAAAGATTAATATCGCAGTCATCATGTGTTCATCCTCAAATTATGTAGAGAGGAATGAATGATTTCTACCTTACCGTCATGTCTTGCTGAACTACTCAGCGGCCTTGACAGAGATCTTGTGGTCAATGTCCCCGGTTTTTCCGAATCAGGACAGGACATTTACCGTCACTCAAACTCCTTGCAACCCTCCCAAACTCCGAAAGATACACTAATCTGTAGACTGGAACAATGTAAAAAGAGGAATTAAGTCGTATTGATGCTACGCAGTCCACAGCCACCAGCCAGGCACGGACAAGAAATCAACCCTTAGCAATTCAATTCAATTATCAGTGTAAGTCCCTGTGTATCTAATGCTCGTGTCGTCCTAACGAGAGAGCCTCGCATTCCCTCAATTTTTCTGCGAGCTCCAACATCTGACGAGTTTAGAAAACGTACTTCATCTTGGTCTATTTCCATAAATTACCTTTCTTTTATTTTATTTTTTCTTCCTCGGTAGCTATGAATATCCACCATTCCACACGTCGTTCTTCTCCGCTCTGCACTCCAGTTCATGCATCCATGAAATAATCCATTCGGAAGCCCTAGGTTGAGCATACGGTCTCGACTGTGTCAGCTTCAGTGCTAGGCGCAGTTGCGCCACATCGAGAAACCTGGACATGCGTGTGCAAAAAATTCGCCAGCTCATTCATATCGGTCACAGGTGCCCAGAGTTACAAGCTGGATCAGTCTTCCCCCACGTGTGATGGGTATGGGCCACAGTCCTGCCTGAACTCTCTTTGCCCTTGCTTGCCCAGGGCTGTTGACGGTCACTATTACTTCCTTTCCCAGTGAACGCCCCCCCTTGTAGTAGAGAAGATGTTGACCGGCACGACTTCCCGCAGCCGGTTACCAGGCTCGGTTTTCCGTCCCGTGAAGCGAAGAAAATGGTACGCTAATATGTAGCGTTGAAACCGTGTTGGCTTGATTACAAGGATACAGGTATTCCGCCCGCAATACTCCAGCCTTGAATGAACTTACATGTAACACATGCTTTCAAGATGCCACTCTCATCCTAACTAATACATATACCGAAGCGACCCACGTGCACCTTTACGCGCTTCGCGCCCAGATTCAATACAATTCCCGGTCCAACAGTGTTCCCACTAGGCCGCCGAGCTGTTGCGAATTACCACCGCGCTTACCAGGCATAGCTTCGTGTTTTGCGCTCGGTGCTTGGCGACGCCGACGCAGCGGTGAGCTAACATATATCCGCTGCTCTGCAGAAGAGTTAACGAATCGGGAAAATCAAAGGGAAACCTTATGTGTGGTTGGACGCTCGTAGATTGTGGCGCCGAGATAACTTTCAGTGTGCATTTGCCAAGTGCCACGAAAGAATCTCGTGGTGTTCACGGCCATCAGCGAAAAAATCCCGACCAAGGTTCGCCGCAAGCCCACAAGTAGGCCTTGCGGATGGAGTTGGACACGGCAGATAGATAACCCTACGAGTAGGGAAGATGCGATTTGAAAATTATGGCATGAATGGGGAATGGAACGCGGTTATCCGAAGGGGCCCTGCAGTATGTCTCGCTGCTTACCCGTGGTCTCCGCAGAGTGGCACTCTTGCACTACGCGGAACATCCGAAGAATTTACCCTCGCCGCGTCCCGTAATAGGATCGATAAAATTTTGTGGGCTGCTAGGTTCATTTCTTCAAGCTGAAAGGTGGCAAACCCAGCTAAAAATTAGGCCGGCAGGGGTGAGATGACCTACAACAGTCGATGACCGGACAAAGTACCGGCAACAATTTTTTGGGTGAAAAAGGCATTCCAAATAGTGACTCACTGATCACGACATCGCTGATAACCGGTCGATCCTCAACAAAATGATGTCCTCGGAATCTTCATCTCACCTTGGAGCGTAGCCGTACAGCGTATTGATCGTGGAAATCAACATCTGCAAGAGGGTGAACTACAGCATCCGCATCCTAAAGTTTTTGAATTGCTTTTGAACTATCGGAATGCTCGGTCAGACAACACGTGTCCATTACAGACCAATGAATTACGGTGTTTAGCGGTTTGCAGATTGAAGAACACGTTACGCAAGCTGCCACTGAACAGAATATCGGAGCTTCAGCAGTGGCTACGGGGTAAACGGACATGAGCCATCCATAATCCATATCAATCGGTTGTACGTGACAGTAGTATACATTGCAGGATGCGATAATGAAGGGAAGATGCTGACTTGCGACAGCATGCAAAAAGAAAGCTTGGCATTGTCATGGAGAATGTAATGCACGGTGGGAATGAGTGGTGTGTAGATAGTCTATAACAGTTTTTTTTCCAGCTGTCTGTAGTCTCCCCTGGTCAATATCTGTGTTGCTGCTGTGAGGTGTCCAACACAGAACCAGGGGCAGAGGATGGATGTGCGCGAGACTGACTAGTCAACGGCTGTGAGGAGGGCACGACGTTCCTGACGGGTTGATAAGGACTAGACGCTGAGGAAGGGACTGAAAGGTAATTTGAGGGGGGAGCAGGTTGGGAATGGTATGCCATGGTATTGTAGTTCTCGCTCGGTCGACCTTGCAAAGAAATACTCTGCATTGCAGTGGCAGCCGGGTACTGCTGACTAGCGACCGTATGCTGTGAAGGTGCAAGGGAGGGATAGTTTTCCTGGGGACTGCGTTGCACTGGGAGGAGTGCAGAAGTGAGTGTCGGCAAGTTATAGGGTGGATGGACTCTGGGTGGTCCACTGGACCCGGATTGTCCTGCACCTACCCATTTGTGAGAGGGCGCCTGATGCTCGTATCCAAGGCGTCCATCCTCTCCAGAGTGAACGAGACCTTGACCACTCGACCAGGTTTGAACCTGGATGCGTGCCGATTCCCCTCTAGAGGATGACGGCCAACCCTCACCCTCGCCACTCGGTCCAGGGAAGTATGGTGAGTGCATTTGTGACTGTAGGTAGGGTTGATAATGAGTTGTCGAGTCCAGCGCACCGGCAGGAGGCTGCATAGACAATCGCAAGGCAACATCGGGAGAGCGCCCATGGTGGGACGGATGATATGGAATCTCAGTTGGTAATCGATAAACAGATGCTTCGCCAGGAGGGTGAATGTTATCCCTGGTACGAGGTGCCGCGTAAAGATCACTAGATGCATCAGTCGAGGTTGTCGAGTGAAAAGTGTCTTGAACGCTGTATAGGCGTTCATCCATGTCAACAGGCGAAGGATCTGAGCCATCTGGGAAGCCATCGTCGGCGGTAGAATTCAACTCAGATGAAGGACCAGCAGTCGCATCCGTCCTCTTACGTCTCCTAGTATTGTTGGGTCTGCGTCTGTAAACGTAGTCCGGATACTTCTGGTTGAAGTTGTCCTTCAACTGTTTGGCTTGGTCCAAGTAGAATTGCTTCTCCGGCTAGAAATTCATGTGAATTCAGTTATACCTCCCAGGACGGCGACGTTAGAATCTAACCGGATCCATCGAGTTCCACTCTCGACTAAGTATTTTACTTATTTCACCAGTACGCATAGACTGATTCTCTGCCGAAATTTGAGGTCGCCTTCTGCGTGCAAAGATCATGAAAGCGTTCATGGGACGTTTGGGGGTCCCATCGGGGTTTAAGGATTGTGAGGTCAGGGAAGCGTCGAGGTCATCTGAGGAACTATGAGTGATGTGAGGCATGGTGAAAGATGAAGGAAGTCATACCGTCGATGTCTGCATCCATTTTCTGACCATCTGGAAAGAGCGAATTTCCGATATCATCAACATCTGAACCGGAAGGGGATCCCAAATCATAGGCATATGGTCTGGCGTTGGATAGGCCGGAATGTTCCGCCGCGGAGCCGTGTCTCGTGAGGTCGGGATTGAGCCGTTGCATGTCAACAAAGGGAACCAGGTAGACAAACTTTCCCAGACAAAGGATGTCCAACTATGGAGAACTGGACAGCAACTACGTGACTGCGAGACCAACTAACTTAGTCCGCTGAGAAGGAGACAGGATCAGCGGAGGAGCACCAGATGGACACGGACCTCGATAGGAAGGTGCTGGTGTTGGACCAAATAGTCCCCAGCTGCGGACTAAATGATTGGGGCGTTCGTTGACGTATTCTTAAGACACAAAGGATTTAAGCACGGGAATGCTGGCGAGTTAGACATAACCAATTCTCGTCGGATTAAACCTGTGTGACACGAAAGGTTTGAACCTTGAACACCGGTAAACCTCCCACTTCGGAATTGCGGAGTCTGACGTGGGCACCGTTTTCTCGCTTCTCAAGGGTCTTCACTGAGGTAACAGAGCACCAGCTCCACTGGGAAAAAATATCGTGCAAAGTTTAACGTCCTCTTAAGGCCGAAGACGTTACTGCTCGCGGTGCTGTCGCCACAGGAAGGCTCGACGAAAGTTTGTTTTTCTTTACGGTTCCACGCACCGGTCAGAAACATTCCCGTTCCACTTGAGGCTAGATCCTAAACAGACCCTTTTTTGCAGGAAGGCTGAGAACCCCAAAAGTAAACTCACGTGTTAGCATCGAGCGAGAACGCCAAATTTTATTTCATAGACTGATCCGATGGGCTCGTGTGTTCTGGCAGGCTATAGGCACAGCTCACTCGAGAAGAAGCTCCTTTCAAGTTTGTCAGTGCAGGGCTGGAGTGCTGATCAATGTTGGTGTGACAACTACAGGGTTTCAACCACACCAGCGGCGGAGATCGCTGAGAATGTAAAGGAAGTTCTATTTCGGTAAGTTATGTATCTTCGACGACTGCAAATTACTCTCACCCACTCTGGTCATATCGGTTGGCGCCGGTCTTTGCACTTTACCGCTCTCCTGGCAACTGCTAAAGTTACTTTAAAGTATGGGCTGATCAATGCATATGATTATTAGGATCCTGACACTTGCCAAGCCCAGATAGGCAATTACTACATGCGTGCGACACTTCGGAATCACAAAAAGTATACCTCGCCTCCTTCGTTCAAGCACAGGTGCTTCCGTTTTTCATGGGGAGATAAACGATTGCATGTGTCCATAAATCGCGTCAGGGAGCACCCTGGAACCCTGCACGCAGGCTGGCTCACAGTGTTATTATGTATATCCGTCAGCGCTTATCATGGACCTCCGCCTCGACGCAAGGACTGCTTCTGTCTGAGAACGTTTTGGTTCACCACACATTGATCTCCGCCTTTGTCGAATCATCTTTGAAACGCCGTCTGACAGTTACCCTCACATGCTCGAGGGAGATCTGCGGTACCGTTGCGAAAATTTGAAATACTTCCACTCTAATGTTCTCTGTATCTATCGCCAAATGCGAGGGGAGTTTAGGTCCGTCTAGCAGAGGTCAGCATGAAACGAGCACGTGAAGTGATTCTGGCCCGCAGCCTGTGAACAGAAGGTGCCTCGAATCTTCGTAATTTACATCAACGGCCATCATAAAGCCCATGAGCAACGAACGACTGCACGCGATTTCGCATCTACAATATCCTCGGCGCGAGTAGGTTAGAAGATATGACACACGGTGCAGCGGACTCTCGACGAATGACTGGCTTCTCACGGATATGCCGTCAGTTGTTATCTGCTCTATTTCTTAGAGGATTACAAGAGTTTTCCGGTGACAACAAATCCAGGTTATGGGCTGGAAGTGCTCTCCCCTCGAGCCAGTTGCCGGCAATGGATGATGCATCACCTTCCGTCAAATGTCAATACTAAAGTTTGCATAGGCTTGCAAGCTAGTGCATATTTGTACAGGTTCCATGGTAACTTCGGCTGCGGAGGTTAACGCGTGGTTGATCTGTTCCTGACAAACGGCAAAGTTTCCAAACTCAAAAGTAAGACGTGTCCTGGCTTCAAGCACCACTGCTACAGATAAGGCATCCTGACATCCCAGTGAATGTAGCACGCACGGTAGATTTCTATGTAACGCATGGTAAATGAGGATTTACGACTGGTACAGTAGAACCCTCGCGGTGCAGATGTGGCTCACGGCGGACATTGTCAGGCCCAGAAAACATGGAGTACTGGCGTGGTTTCAATGAGGTCCGCTTCTGGAGTCAGCAAAGAGCTACTCACGAATCCTGAATGGCACGTGTGCGGAGTAGGCATGTCAAATGTCACGTCACCTCAATGTAACGATTACCCCGAGTTCTTCCAGGGATAACACCTGGTCTTCACTAATCGGTGGGCCATCTTCCAAGTGGATGCACGTAATGCCCGTGGGATGCAAGGCCTCTTCGATTGGGATAAGAGTGCATATGGCGCCCGAAGCAGTATGTGAACCAGGATCGACAGCGTGCATCGTGTTGTCTCTAGCATTGCGAGGCTTCTTCAGGGGACGTATCTTTCGACCCAAGACAGCCGAGGCCACATCCACCCCGACTGGAACGCCTATATTGGGGGGTGAAACATCGGCTTCACCTGACCTGGCATGTACCACCGAGAACAAAGATTCAAAATGGAAGTCATTACAACTCCAAAGAACCAATTCTTCTAACCGCGGGCAAATGCGTACTCCACATGTTCTCGGTGCACAGCTGCCTCCTCCACTTGGAACAGAGCCGTATGACTCCGCAAGCGCTTTTAACACCGCATCTACTCCGGTACATCCTCCGAGCGTAAGGGACATTATGCAGGGCATGTACGCAAGTGTTGCTTTGCCGTGGCCGGGTGGGATATCGAAGTAAGAGAGTGAAAGGTGGGTGAGGTGAGGAAGGCGTGGATCTCTGAAGATAGATTCCAGACGAGACAATGCAGGAAGACCAGGTTCCTTGCGTAAATGTTGTCCTACGAACGCGATGTCAAGCTTCTCAAGAGAGGGGAACAGAAGCTGCCTGAGCGACGAAGCAAGTGTGTCTTCGCTGTGACAGCTGATATTAAGTTCCTTCAGGACGCCCAAGGTCACGGCAAAATTTAAGAGCGGCCCCGCTTGCATGAAAGAGTCCTGGTTTTGAACATGATTTCCGCGGAAGTGAGAAACTTCGTAACGCTTCGTGGGGGGTTGTGCGATCAGAAGATCAAGGTGTTCCAGGCGAGGTAGCACCAGAAGGGACAAGAGGGGATAAATATCTTTGGGATGTGCATACTTCCAATGAAGGCGCCTCAACGAGAGCATTTCAATCGCATTGACGGGTATGCTACCCTCCAGGAGACGTGCGGCCTGAAGATCTGCCCGAGTAATGTCCCAAAAAAGCGTCACACCTGTTATGGCCAGCTCATGGAGCTGGGGAGTCTGGTGCAATAACTGAGTCATCCCTGACATCGTTTGTATGAAAAGTTCCGGCCTGATGGCGGCAGTTCGCCGTGGCGGATATGAGAGCTCGAGGACCCGCACGTTCCGCAGCAGGTACGATGGAAGCTTCGCAGGTGGTACTTGTTGTAACCGTAAATTAGTGAGGACGCTGTCCATTCGTGTCTCATTCTCACTAGGCACCTCGTTCGCGGGTATGGGAGTAGGCCGTATGGCACTAAAATCTTGGGAACAAAGTGCAAGATCAAGATAGCGGAGTTTGGGAAATTTCCCCTTGCACACAGCAGAAAATACTGGCCGCATTGACGCCGCGAAGTGGCACTCAAACGTGATAGATCGTATTCGAGAGAAATGAGGTCCGAAGACGTGAACGAGTCCCTCCGAAGTATCACGTTCGGTGACAGCCAACGCTGCAGCATTTTGCACCACACCGTCCGATGGTGAGACGAAGGTGAAGGTAAGTTCCGCGCTTCCTGAGCGATCTATAAAGGTTTGAACCGGTAGCAGTTTGAAACCAACACTTCTATAGGAGATGAATGACCAAAGTCGTGACGTGGTGAGTGCAAGTTGGCGCCACTTGCAGCATATGTGGGAGATGACCAAGGGAGCTGGATTGTACGGAAGACGAGTAGTCGTCTCTTCTGCAGCAAATACAAGGAAGATTTGGATCAGGAGCTCCGATGGAAGCCAGTTAATAGGGATTTTCTGGCTTTGAAGTTGTGCAACTCTCGCGTTCAGCATGGCTTGCTCTGTCTGAACCGAGTCCCGTAGTTGGGTCATGTCATTGAGTATGCGAGTGAAGTCATCCTCCCGACGTTGCAAGATGGCGAGCTGTGCCGCAATGATCTCTATCTCCCTATCGATAACGTGTGGGTCGGGTCTTGCCATCCAAGCTCTAGACGAGATTAGTTGGAAAAGAGTGAGGGACATAGAGTCTCCTCGGGCATACATAAACAAAGGTCGCACTGTGCGAAGTACACGCGGCAACCGTACGGAGTCTACCCCTGCGTAGCCACCCAAGTTCTCTGAAACACTAGATATCGCCCATGTACGGTACTCAGGATGATCAAGTTCTGCTGCCATCAATTCATGATCTGTTTCTTTGACTCGTTCTGTATGCCCGCTTCAGTGAGACTGCATAGTAGCCCTCGACAAGGAGACATAGAGTTATAGGCGGACTATGCTCATTCGGAATATTTAGAGACCCACCCTGACGTTTCCAGTATGTCACCCTAGGTCTCACCAGTGATTGCAGACGTGGCAACTTGGTAATCCCGAAAGTCAAGACCGTCGAGTCCTCTCAAGTTGAACACCCCAGCGCTTCCCGCGGAGGACTGTCCAGACTGTGGAAGTGCTTATCTTGTTGCTCGTTTATGGTCCTCTTTGAGGCTTATGTTCCGCAACTTTAGGCCTAGTTGCGTTCCCTGACTTTACTGTCTTGTCAACTGACTGAGGTCTGCTCGTTCTTGATTCTCTGAGAATCTCTACAAATCATTTGTTTTTCTCTCTCAAGGGCCTTGCATATCTCAAAAATGTTTGAATTGGCTCCTGAGAGTGAATATACCGTATTTCCAAGATAGGGAGCTGCACTGGAGTTTTTGCCCTGAAATGATATGGGGTGAAGGAGTTTGCCAGTGGCATATGTGAGTGTCTCATAACCAGCTCATATACAAACCTTGGTATGCTGGATGAAGAATAGGCAACCCGCAGCGGACTTCTCCACACCCGCAAATCTTGAACTTGCCAATCTGCTAAAATCCTTTGAGTAAAATCGACTTGAGATAGACAGTAAACATTAAAAGCAACCGGACTGCTGGGCTGCCATCTGCAAACCGCTAAGCACCATAATGGACCATAACGGGCATGTGCTGTTTGCTGAGCTTTCCAACAATTCAAAAGCAATTCAAAAACTGTAGGATATGCATGCTGTAATTCAGCCGTCTTGCAGATGTGGTTAGCTGCACAAGTATTACATAGGACAGGTTCCAATAATTGATTCATGTCGTTCACTCCGCTCGTAAGTATAGAGTTACACTAGAAGGATCAGGGCTAGCGTTGAGATTTCCAGCTGGGTTCGATGCAACCCAGGTTTTGCTCCCACAGTCAATGGGTTACCTTGCTTGCAAGGTTTCTGTCGCACCATAACCCCCATGAGAACTGGTGTCCATCTGAAAGTCCCTTTTCGGGTGTTCTGCTCATTCAAGATCTGCGAGTAAATCAATGGAGTGACAGCCTAGAAACATTTTTTTTGGCAGCAAAATATGTAGCAGTACTACCAAGGAATGTGGAGCGCAGAATACCAACTACTGTAATAGCTTTTGCACTTAGCTCTTTCAAGCAAGGTTGCCACCAGCACCAGCGGCACTTCCCGAGTTATATAATTGTAATGCACCATACTTGGGAAGTGCCGCTGGTGCTGGCAACAACCTTGCTTGAAAGAGCTAAGTGCAAAAGCTATTACAGTAGTTGGTATTCTGCACTCCACATTCCTTGGTAGTACTGCTACATATTTTGCTGCCAAAAAAAAAGTTTCTAGGCTGTCACTCCATTGATTTACTCACAGAGGATGATCACCTGGCCCTCTTGGATGAGCAGAACAAGGCATGGTGGTTGCACCTGAGGCCTGCATGATTTCCCAGGGGCTGTATGGTTGTTGTTTGGTACTTGCTACATATCTATAAACTAATGAATATTGTAGAGTGTAGGCTCGATCGTGAGAATGATTGATAAGATAATTGATTACTTTCCTCACCCTATAGGCTTGGGTATTTATACTGTGTGAGAACATTATTCTAGAATAGTCTACTACAGTATGGAATGTTCAGCTACCTTTGAGAGTCTTACACGGAATGCTGGTATCTACTCTGCAATACCAACACTCCCCCTCAAGCCAGGGTCATACCCATTTCTTTGGTATGCCTCTTGTGCTTGTCTCTCAGTAGCACTTTTGTAAATATATCTGCCATTTGGTACCTGTCAGAACAATGACAAATTTTGACCTTCTTTTGGTCTATCTTCTCACATGTGTAATGATGAGATATGTCGAAATGTTTCGTCTGGGCATGAAACTGAGGATTATATGCTAGAGCTTGGGCTCCCTCGCTGTCTGTCATTATCTTAGTAGGCTGTATTTGTCTGTACCCTAGATCTGCATATAGCTTTCATAGCCATACACACTCTTGAGTACATTTAGCCAGCGCAGCATATTCCACTTCGGTTGTTGACAGCGTGATTAAGGTTTGCTTCTTCGAGCCCCAAACAATGGCTCCCCCTTGAGCTAAGAATACATAGCCTGTGACAGACATGTGGTTCTCAGTATTGGCAAAGCTTGCATCTATGTACCCTTGGAATACACTGCAAGCATTTCACAATTTTTCATGCCAAAATATGTTGAAAAAATTGAAAGAAGAGATACTCTTTTATTTGGACTGTGTTCACAGAAAAAATGAAAATATAATATTTTCTTTTCTTTGTCTTTTTTGTGGAAAAACATGAATTGATGGTAGTGCTGAGTACCTTCTACACTAATGGGTATTACCATCAATCAATGTTGGGTAGTAGTATTGCCTTTCTTTGCACTTATACATTATACTGTAGTCTTTGTTCCTTGTAGGTACCTTAATAATATTCTTTGGCTGCCTACCCCAGTGTCTTAAGTCTGGGTTTGCTGTAAAATGAGGCCAATCTATTTATGGCATATGTGATGTCAGGCCGTGGGGCACTGCAGCATCCATCAAAAGATCCAATCAGGGGAGCATACTGATTTTGGTTAATCACTTCCTCACCGTTCCTGCGTCCGGGAACATCTGGAACACTTCCGTGTCCACACAGGTGATCTTTAACACTGTTTGGCACTTTCCCAGCCCTTGTGGCCCATAGTATAGGAATCAATGTACTTGTGTTTGCCCAATGAACAGAGTTCCCTGGGCCCGGTCCCATGTGATTTCTATACCTACTATTTTCTTAGGGTCTCTGAGGTCAGTAACCTCGAACATAGACTGTAATTGTGCTTTCAGTGATGTCATAAGCCCCTGTCATGATGTGAACAGTAGGAGATCATCTACCCATACAGTGATGATTTCTATTCCCTCTGCCATCCACTGGACATATGCACAGGGGTCCGACCACAGGCATTTGAACCCAGCTTGCACTAATTGTCTATTTAATTCGATGTTCCACTCTCTCCCAGATTGCTTCAACCCATACAATGTTTTAATTAGCCAGCACATGCATTGTGTACCATCCTCGAAACCTTCGGGTTGTTTCATATAGACCTCTTCTTTTAATATGCCATTTAGGTAAGCCCCCTTTATGTCCATTTGTTGTATTTCCCAGTCCTGGGAAACTGCTAGTGCTAATATTGCCCTTATTGTTTCCAGCCTCACTACCGGTGAGAATGTATCCGTGTAGTCCATCCCCAGTATCTGTGAGTACCCTTTCGCTACCAGGCATGCCTTATACTTTTCTAATCTCCCTTCTTTATTATATTTCCGAACAAGTACCCATTTGTTGGACACTGGTGTCCTACCCTTTGGTAAGTCTGTCAGTTCCCACGTCCCCATTTGGTGTAGCTGATCTATTTCTGTTTTGACAGCTTTTTCCCACTCTGACCATTCAGGTGAGTTGCATGCCTCCTTCAGTGATCTCGGGTTGTCAGGTAAGGTACTGTTTTCATTTAGTGCTGCATACACTAACTCTGCCTGTTCTACAGGCCTGTCTTCGAGTACTCCCTCGTCAGGGTCTCAAAATGATTCTGGTGAGTCGTCGCCTTTGCTATCTGACAACTCAGGCATAGGATTGTTGAGCACCCAGTAGTCCTTGACTACCCTGGGCCTTTTGCTCTTCCTCTGGTGAGTATTGCTAATGTCTTCTGTCCACTTTCATTTACTGACGCATTCTTGATCTGTTTTAGCTTCTGTTCTATTATTTTTGGTATCCAGCACGTCCTTGTCAGCCACGTCCTCAGGCTCTGGCTCCCCCTCATGCAGCATACCGTCTGTCAAGGTGGGTGGAACTTTTGGCATACTGACTGGATCCTTTAGAAACCGAAAATTATGTGAAGTTTTTATGGATCTCATGCAAGCATCGTAGAAACGGACAGCGTGTGGGCCATCCATGAAGCCAATGAAGGTGAGTCATGTGGATTTGGTGTCGAGTTTGTTAGTACTGATGCCTTCATTCATTATCCACACAGGACACCCATATTCTTGGAAATGGGAGATGTCTGGGCAGCGTCCCATCCACTTCTCATATGGGGTCGTGCCAACCAACACCCGGGTGTGGGATCGATTCCGAACATACGCCATGTGGGTGATTACTTCAGGCCAGAGGAATGCAGGTACTTTTCCTGCAATCCTCATGGCGCGAGCCAACTCACCCAGCATTCGGTTGAAATGCCCAGTGACACCATTTTGTGCTGGTGAATATGGCGCTGTCACCTGGAGGCCAATTCCTGTATCATGACACCAGGTAAGTAATTTGTTGTTGACGTATTCTTTTCCATTATCAGCACGTATTGTCTTTGTCCATCATCCTAACTGGCATTCAAGGTATGTAAGGTATTCTCTTAATTTAGTTGATGCCTCCCCCTTAGTGGCCATGAACCAGACCTCACAGTAATGGCTGGCATCGTTGATAAAGGATATGTACCAGTGTGCCCGCCCACTTAGGGCCTCTATTCGAGCTGGTCCCCACACATTGGTGTGAATCATTTCACCTGGCTGTGTAGTTCTTGGTGTGGACTTTTCTGGAAACAGCACCTGGGTTTGTTTAGCCTCTATACAGGCGGGACAGTTGATGATCAGCAATGGTGCTATGGTAAGTCCATTCACTAACCGTTCATGCTGGAGACATTGGAGTCCCTTTACTCCAACATGTCCAAAGTGCCTGTGCTATTCATCCCAGGTTCGTGCCTGGTACATGTGCTCTGCAGGTTCATACCTGCGGATGCATAGTTTGTATACTCCATCCTGTATATTAGCTATAGCAAATAGATTCTTATTTTGATCATATAATTTCATTTTTCCTCCCCTGGAAACAGAGGAGCCGCCCTCCTTATCGAGGCACATTAATGAAATCAAATTATGTACAGCATCGGGGGCATATAGTACACTCCACAATGTGATGATGGAAGTTCTATTACCTATTCATGCCTGTAGCACAATTGTCCTGACTCCATATGCTGTGATTGTGTGGTCACTGATACCCCAGATTATCTTTTGTATAGGGATCATATCCCTAAACAGTATCTTATCTTTTGCTATATGTGCCGTACTCCCTGAGTCAGCTACCCACATGTACCATTCAACATGTTCGTCTATTCCTTCATACGATACATTGAATGCGTCATATGTACTAGTGTTACTACTGTCAGATGTCCATTTCCCATCTGCATGTAATACCTGCTCGTCATCTTGTGTATCACATGTAGGTAATTCCATGATGGTGGCAAAATTAGCCTGCCCAGGTTTAGCCTTTTTAGGCGACCTGCCATGCTTTTTCCAGCAGTCATCTTCCGCATGGCCTAACTTCTGACAGTAGCCGCATTTGGGTTTCCCCTTATGATGGCACTTGTCAGTAGTGTGATTATCGTGTCCACAGATACTACAGGACTTGGTAGGCTCCTTCCACTTATTATTTACTTTCCTTTGAGTAAATAATGTCTGTTCTTGTGGAGTACCTTGTCTGCACTTGAATTCATCCACCAGTACCACTGTAAGTTCTTCAACTGTGACCAAATCAACACCCTTTCTGGCTATTTGGCCTGCCATATAGGATGTGGTAAACGTTGTCCA
The DNA here is from genome assembly GCA_024613145.1 of Pisolithus marmoratus. NCBI lineage: Eukaryota > Fungi > Basidiomycota > Agaricomycetes > Boletales > Pisolithaceae > Pisolithus > Pisolithus marmoratus. Next base: position 219,905 of record JANFAE010000074.1, read on the forward strand.
AGACTCTGGCATATTTAATAATAGAATATCTTTGAACTCGTCATCCGGGACTGGTTTCCCCATGGCTGACAGGTCGTTCTGCATCCATTTGAGTTTGTTAATGTACATTGCAATATTGTCACCCTCAGGACACTTAGCATTCAATAATTCTCTCTTTGCTATGAGAGCGGTTTGAACGCTGCATGTTTGATGAGCCATCTTTAGATTTTCCCACATTTGTGCCGCTGTCTCGGCATGCATAACGTGGTCCATCTGTTGGTCATCTATATTTGTCAATATGAGGGTTTGTGTGATAAGATCTTCTTCTTCCCATGCCACAATCTCGGCACTGTTGCTGGAGTTCTCCTCTGGCTTTGGGTAGCTCCCCTCAGCATACTTAAAGACTTTATGCAAGCATAGGAATTTTTGCATTCTAATTTGCCATGTGTGCCAGTTGTTGTCTTTAAGTGTGTCTACTTTGTAAGAAGAGATGGCGCTGAGGTTTCGTACCCTACTACCAGTTCCACTAGCATTGTTTGTATTTGTTGTTACGTTAACAAAGTCATTGGCACTTCCCGACATAGTGACGCGAAGTTTTTAGATAGTGTTAATAGCGATAATTTGATAGAGGATTTGTTTATAGTGACGAGCCGGGGCTCATAACCTGTAGAGTGTAGGCTCAATCATGAGAATGATTGATAAGATAATTGATTACTTCCCTCGCCCTATAGGCTCAGGTATTTATACTGTGTGAGAACATTATTCTAGAATAGTCTACTACAGTATGGAATGTTCAGCTACCTTTGAGAGTCTTACACGGAATGCTGGTATCTACTCCGCGATACCAACAAATATTCTATTGCCCACTACTCGTGGAGTCATTTATGGACTGTGATGTGGATCTCCTTGCCCTACTTACATCGCTGCTGCCATTGCTGTCATGTGGTGTTGGTGCAGCCATGCACACCTGAAAAAGGAGGACTTTCAGATGGACACCGGTTCTCACGTGACGGTGGTTGTGGTGCGACAGAAAAGGTAATCTGGAAACAAGACATTACCCAGATTGTGGACCCCAGAACCGCCTGATATTTCAAACAACTGATGCCGATCAGGAAAGTTATAATCACTGTGAGGGCCTGTTCGGGAACTGGTGTAGTTGGATCAGAGAGGTCAAACACTTCAGACACTCCAGATGCCGCCTGATGGAATGCACGCTGATAAAGCCTCGCCCACTCGACAACGAGAGCAGTATCACCTCACGCCCGGTACCTGGACCTAAATGATAATGATGTCCACATATAGCATGTTCTTGTCATCGAGTCTGCAAGGCTCCAATATGCAGTCAGTCAATAGTTATTTGTTAGTACTGATAGGCGGTTCTGGGGTCCACGGCTCGTGGGATTTGGGTAACGCATTCTTTCCGAATATGGTATAGATAGGTAGGATGCCGTTTCGGAAACCTCCACCCCTTATGTAACCTGATCGTTCTCGTCCAGAGTAGCTGAAATTATTCCATCCCATCGTAAGACTATGAACTGATCCCCTTCCGTAAGTCAAGTATGAGCGTTTACAGAAACGAGTAAACATCGTCTATGGTCGTATATTTCTTTATATATTGGAAGGTACGCCGTTGTTTACCCAAATTGATTTCCATGTAAAAGCTGAGCGATGAGTGAAAAACTAACAGGCGCGCCTAGGCTTGTGGCGCCCACCACTCCATCTTAACGCAATACAACGTACACAGACCCGTCTTGGTAGCAATTATTATGAAATTTAGTGAAATTACGTTCAAATGGTGAGCTCTCATTGGTAGTCCTTTACCGAGCAGCTTCCGAATGGATGTTCCTGGCAGAACTCGTAGACAGCCGTGCACGCGCCCACGGTTGATATTTATGTAACGCTGAGCTTGTGAGGGAAACCAAATAGACCGTGATACCTCTAGTTGATACGACAGAGGAGGGCGAGAGGGATATGTTTGTGACTGTAGATTTCACCCAGCTAAGCCGATATTATTTTGACTGTGTAACACGTTCCAGAGACGGCATGGAATAATGATGAAGATGGTCGCAAGTGGCGCAAAGAATCATTGATTCTGATGCCGTTTCAGGTCGAGAAGCATCACCCGAGAAGTTTGGTAACATTTGTTCTGCCCGGGATAAAAAGCCCTAGGGCACCTTTACAAATGCCCATTGTTCTCTTCCCACTTAACCGCTGTCTTGTCCACCATACCACCATGTCCGACACTGAGAATTTGAAACCCTACGAGAGACATGGCCCTCGTGCCACCAAAATCGCTAACCCTGGTGCCCTGTGAGTAGCTGACACCGGTCTGCCACCGTTGTCGTACCTGATTTCGCTGATCTATCGTGAAGTGGTCTGTTCTCCTTCGCATCGACAACATTCATTCTTTCCCTTTACAATGTTGGTGCTCGTCACATTTCTACCCCGAATGTCGTTCTCGGCATGGCAGTATTCTGTGGAGGCCTTGCTCAGCTCCTCGCTGGCATGTGGGAGTTCCCTCGCGGCAACGTGTTCGGAGCCACTGGTGAGTTGCTGACTCCCCTCACTATTACACATGGATGCTCCACGCCGGTCGCATATGCTGTGTACTAGTTGCGTGTGCGCGCAGGCGTTATGGGGGTAAACTTTCTGCCGCTCTGCATCCGGACGTCACACGTCACGTTGTGACCCCACTTTCATTCCCGCCAAGTGCCGTTGCCCCTCTCACAGTTTCATAGCTTTCACTTCCTATGGCGCTTTCTGGATGTCGTATGCCGTCATCCTCATTCCAGGGTTTGGTGTCGAAGCTGCATACTCCACTGTAGAGGAGTTGGAGCAGGCCATCGGAATCTACTTGATAACATGGTTTGTCTTGACGGTCATGCTTTTGTGAGTTTTCTACGTGTTGCCACGCTCCTCGCGGTTTATAACAGAGAATTTGTAGGATCGGGGCCCTCCGTCGTAATGTCGGTTTTATTGCGCTGCTTTTCTTCTTGGCCATCACTTTCTTGGTTCTTGCCATCGGTGCCTGGACAGGCAAAGCTGCCGTCAACAAAGCGGGTGGTGGATTTGGCATCTTGACTGCTTGGATTGCGTACTACTGTGGCCTTAGCGAGCTGCTCGTCAAGGGTGAAAGTTGGTTCGGCTTACCTCTCGGTGGTATCAAGCAGGAGCGGATTGATTAAGTTCGGAGCGTTTCTTTTACGCGGTGTGGAGGTGGCTCTGTTTCCTTGCTAGTCAGCAACGACGCTCGTTTTTTGATAATCGCCTGGTTCCCGTACATTTTACCTCACCTTTGTACAGCCTATAGTACCCCGGTCAATCCTCAATGTTCTACAGGTTTTGATCGGAGGTCCTAAGGTGTATATGTTGTAGTCGGATACCTGTTACCATAATGTTCAGCCTGTGAGATCCACAGGTTAGCGCTTCCCACAGAAAGGTGCTAGATCGCTCTGTGTCATGATTTGCTAATGCACAATCCCATGTGCATGTGATCCCTTGGATCCATAATCGCATCAATATCAGCTGACCGAATTTAGCAGAGGGTCATTGTCATTGATGTGGATCCCCCCAGTCGGTTCCTGCAGTGAACATGATATCTATTACTGATCCGAGACGCGGAGCGGTGAGCCCCAGACGGCGGTCCTGACTATTAAGACCCCGTTCGATGGGCACACACAGAATCGTTTAGTAGCTAGTTGTCAAGTATGTAAGGAACCTCGAGGAGGTGTCGCCGGCACAGACCGAAACTCCGCTCTTCACCCTGTCCTGCCCGCACGCCTCTGATTGTCTTTCGCAAAACAAGCCAAATATCCATTTTCTTCTTCGCAGCCATCATGTCCTCTAACGTCCCCATCTCCCAAAACGACATTACTGCCCCAACACCCCAGAACACGCCCTTGAACCAGGCCCCAATTGCCCTAGGTCTATCTCGCCCAACTGTCCCTGACATTTCAGAAGACAGCGAGCCCACGGAGACCGATGGTAACGATTTAAATCTCCCACCTGGTGCACATGCTGCAATGCTCGGTTTAGTCCAGGGCCGTCTTGCAGATCTCGTCGGAAAGAGCTCTGGCTATATCGAGAGCTTACCTGTCGACGTGAAAAAGAGTGTCGAGGCACTCAAGGGGGTGCAAGTGAAGCAGAACGAACTGCAAAATCAATTCAGGAGGGAGTGCCTAGAGCTCGAGAAGAAGGTACGTGAATCGGTGATATACATCTATGCTCTACCTCCTCAAAAAACCCCACTCTTCCTGTGCCATCAGTATCTCGAACTCCAAAAGCCGTTGTACGAGCGGCGCCTCGCCATCATTTCTGGTACGGCGAAGGCCACTCAAGAAGAAATTGATGCCGGCACACAAGCCTCTTTGAAGGATAATGAAGACTACGCACCGATACCTGCGGATGCCCCTGGTGACCCTGCCCCAATTCCCGAATTTTGGCTCACAGCTCTGCGTAATCACGTGGGGTTGTCGGAACTTATTACCGAGCGCGATGCTAGTGCCCTCAAACACCTTACTGATATTCGCCTTTCCTATCTCCCCAGCGATCAACCAAAGCCAGGCTTTAAGATCGCGTTCCATTTCAGCCCCAACGAATACTTTGAGAACGAGGTGTTGGAGAAAACATACCTCTATCAAGAAGAGGTCGGGTATTCTGGCGATTTCGTGTATGATCGGGCGATCGGCACGGAGGTTAAGTGGAAAGAGGATAAGGACCTAACAAAGGAGTTTGAAATCAAAAAGCAGCGCAACAAAAGTCGGTCAAGATGTCCCTTTTTTTTTCAGATGGAGTTCTAATCTGATATCAGACACGAATCGTACCCGCCTTGTACGGAAGGCCCGACCGACCGACTCCTTCTTTAACTTCTTCAGCCCGCCGGTTCCTCCAGCTAGTGAGGACGAACTTGATGACGATGAGCTCGAAGATTTGGAAGAGAAACTGGAGATGGACTACCAGATCGGTGAAGATCTCAAGGAGAAGGTCTATCTGCTCCCCTTTTCCATCCTCGTACACTCAACTGACTTCCTCCAGATCATCCCACGTGCGATCGATTACTTCACGGGCAAGGCTCTCGAATATGATATGATGGAGGAAGAGGACGAATTCGATGATTTTGATGACGATGATGATGAAGGTCATTTCGACGATGATGTATGATTGTTCTTACCAACAGGGCGTGTATGTATATTGATAGACTGCTTAGGACACCGAGTCAGACAACGAGCCTCCCGCAAGACGACGAGGTCCTCCGAAAGGCCGCGGTGGCAGCGGAGCCGTTAATCCGGAGGAATGTAAGAACCAGTAAAGGGTGGTTTTGTCGTTAATGTTACCATTTCACGAGTCGGCTTTTGGTTCCTCTCACGTTGCCATCCTTCAATTCGTTTATAGCTAAATCCATCTCATCAGAGTGCGTTCTGACCCCGTACTCAAAATGTCGACCGCTTTTTCTACCCTTTTCCTTTTCATCTTGCCTTCCGCACGTTGTGCTGCTGGTTACACATCATTTAATGGGATCGTTAATTGTTACAGTAGCTCTAAAACAAGATGGCCCTCAAGCCCTTCACAACCGAGGTACTATTGCAGTGGATTCTGAGGTTATTCAAAACTTGTGTCAACGGCGAACGAAAGGTATTTATCTGGATCGCAAAGAATGAGTTTAGGTCCAGAAAGGAAGACCCGGGTATAATTAGCACATAAGATACACAATACCATCAAATGAATGCAGAGTCTACGAAATGACAGACAAGGAGTGGTGGGGCCAAGCGACAGCAGTACGTAATAAGTCACGAGCAAGTTCTAGGGATCTCGTTTTGCAGGCTGGCATTTACTGCTCGGAGGGTTCACCACCTTCACTTGGTTGCTGGTCAATCACAGCGGCCCCAGGTGTTTGATATATGTACGCTACACCGGTCCCACCCTGGTAGGATACGTACTCGCTACCAAAGGGTTCCGCAGTACTGATGCTAGAGAAGAGGTAGAAGGTGGTTTTCCCCCCGGCACTGTCGAACTGCTCGAGAATGGGCAGCGGAAGAGTGTAATTCCAAGTGAACGGCACGTCGTTTGTATTAGCACAGCCGGCTAGCTGGGCTTCGGTAGAGGTATAGTTGATCTGTTTAACGGACAGAAGGTCACTGTTGGTACCCGCGTAGAAGGTATAAGGCTCGAAACCGGTGCCGCGAACTTCAGCGCGGCCCAGGAAGAAGGCGTTGTACTCTGTATTGATGACTGATGAACAAAAAACTGCAAAACAGACAACAGTTGCCTACCGCTTGAATTTGGGGCGCGAGAGTTCTCGTAAATGAACGTATCGCCAAAAGCCGTTCCGGTCGATCGGAAAGCCCGTATGGCGTAGTTAACAGCAAGTGACTGAATGGGCTGCTCGGCGAACATGTGTAACAACACGGACTGAGCAGTAAGCGTTACTTCCTGACCGCATGGGAATTGGATGGAGCCAACATGACTGGGATGATAATCAGCAACGTAGTAAGAGTAAACGGAGTTTCATACGTGTGGCCACGCGTCACCGGGATGCCGGAGAAAAGACCTTCGGTCAACTGGCCAATAGTCCAGCCTGCATATGGAGAGAACTTGTCCAACATAATGCTATGCGAAAAAGTAAGCCTCGCGAAGACGGGGTACGGGTAAGTGGGAACACGCACGACTCAGTTCCGAATGAACCAGTTAACCCGTTCAGGTTCAGCGTAGTGTTGAACCAAGTTTGGCTTTCGTCCCACGTGAGGGTATTTTGTCCAATCGAAATGGAGTATGGTGACGAGTTAGTAAAAGTAAGTTTTTCTCCAATGATCCGTGTGTGAAAGATTGATCCGTTCGAGAACCGTGCGGAAACCTCGAACGAGCCGTGAGCTGGCACAGAACTATAGGAGGAAGGATCCCCCTGCAACCAGCGCAAATTCAGGAAGATGTCGGTTTGATAAATAGTTAGGTCCCATCGTTCCCAGCCACTCGGGTCGTCTGGACTGATGTTAGGGAGTGTATCGATAGCAAGGTCCTTGGGACGTGAAGTGAGGGTGCCAGAGCAGTTGTTGTAGGGCCCGATAGTAGAACGACCAAAGCTACCTCCGGGAACGAACTCGGCAGCGACCACAGGGGCCAATGCTAGTAGGGAACGCAGGGCGCGCATCTCAACAGCAGTCGTGAGTTCTGAGGACCGATGGGACCTGGGGATTTTGTGAGTTGGACGCTTGCCACGGACGGGACTAAATATTTATAAGTCGGTTCACGGGCGGTGTGAAGGTGGTAGCTGTGTGCCGTCAGCCGCTAGGCTGCGCTAATACCATTTCCTTTCTGTGGAGGCGAATTTGAACCAGTTAGCAGTTTGGTGACCATTTGCTGACAATGCGGCTGCCGCCCGAGCTTGAAGGTGCTAATGCGCCCCTGATAGCTACCTCCATGGGGTCTTCAGGGGACAAGTTTCAGGATGAAGTGCCAAGAGAGACGAGTTGTCCTCTCAGGCGGGCAAGGTCCTTCATAAGTTGCATAGCAAGATCACGTTGACGTCCTGATCAATGATTAAAGCCGCCAAAGGGGTAAGTTCGCATCGGAGATCTGATTGGCGGATCGGGAGCTAAGCGGCTCATAGTGTACAAATTTGACAGATTTATTTTTGACCGTGGCAGTTAGTAAATACATGGCCACCCCCTGTGATGCCATTGTGTCTATGGGTGGCCGTGTAATATGCTACACATACCAACTACACCTCCAATAGTAAATGTACTGATGAGAGTTACCAGGATAAAAGATGGAACGGCCATCCTCAAACAACTTACCAAATCCGTTCAATAGATTGCTGTATCTAGCGACCCTTATGATCCGGCTGAACGACCTATCACTTGCCAGAGTCCGTGGCAGTGAGATCTCGAGCCATGTAGGTACCTTTTGGCGGTAAATCCGCATTGACTCCCTTGCTGTAATGAATGGATGGATAACGACGGTGGGTAGTGAATAGTTTTGACTGACAAGGGATGTTGAAGTTCTGAACTGTAGAGGACTGTGAACTGGGTATTCATGATGGGAATTAGACAAAAGCGTACAATGTATTTTCATGCTATCAGTACTAATATGCTGCTGAACATATCATGCAGATGCAGGGGGTCGTGATCTTGTGGTGAAGCTTGATGTAAGCTTGGGTCAGACTGAAGGCAGTAGCACGGGAGAGTAGCTCTCCAGGATCTCCGTCAGTCATGCTCAGTTACACCCTGATCACCCCACAAACGTGGTTTCCGCGGGAGCTTCACTTGATATGCAAGGATACGTGTTCGAAGTGCCAATCTGTAAAGCTAAGCGCTCAAAAAGTCACTTCTTGAACGCTTAACATTGAGTAACAACACTTGCCGAGCACTCAACCAATTCAAAAAACTGTAGGAAGAGCATGCTGTAATGCCCGGCCAGGCCCCAAGGGCGGTCCGTTTTGAACCTACCCGCCGGGCGCGGTACTGATAATATCTGGACAAATCTGTCTGTCGGCAGGAAATGCTCAGCTCTTCGCGGTTCCGTGGAGGCCTGACTTATGTAATCCAAATACGACCAATTTTCGGGGATTGCCGCTTCGCGTTTAATGGCGTTGGACCAGAAGTACAGTTCGTGACCGCGACCAAAACACTACAAATATTTGCAGAAGGTCGGGTCGGATTTCTAGGCGCAGTCTTCCAAGTTAACGGTCAAGTAGACCGGCGCGATGCTGAAGCCGGACATTCCGGACTTCGCGAGCTGGGATGGCAATCGCACCCCTCGTGATAGACGTCAACACCCTATCCCGTCTAATCTTGCTTCCGAGTCGCGTCTCGCTACTGTAAATCACCCAGACCATCTCGCGCTCGGACGCGCTCAACTCCAAGCCTTTGGGGAGAAATACAGTCCTGTCGTGTCCTCTGACTTTGAGTTCCAGGTACCAAAAGGGCTTAACTTGATCTTCTTCACTCTTGCTCATGTCGCTCTCCACATCTTGTTCCAGGCACTGCGACATCACGCGCAGTCGTTTACCCCAACCACAGATCTAAATCTTTCTAGTCCTTCCGGTCTTTCAACGCCGTCATCAATATCTGTACATTTACCCTCTGAACAACCTGAACTCCCGGTCCGTGATATCTATCCATGGCTCCCATGAATCTCAATATGTCGTTATAGCAAGGTCACGATGAAGTAATCTTGCAGGACACCCCACCGTATAATCCTTCAATGCGTGCACCAGAGGCGTCATCGTCTCAAACCGTAAATTCTGAAAACAATCCCCGAATAATCAATGGACCGTCAAACAGTATCATTCCGGCAAAGGATCACACAGAAGTCATAGATCTCACCCTTAGTGACGAGGATGTCGAGGAATCTCTCGTAAGTCACGTGGACTATGGCACGCAGGACTTCAACGTACTGTTTCCCTTTAGCCGGTTACCACTAGGGATACTCCTCTATCAGATAGGATGGAACCGCTGTTCACGCCCCCTCCCACTAACAGGCGAGCGCGCGTCCTCATGGACCATGTAGCCGTTCCTTCACTTCCAAAGGGAACAACAAAGGCTGAGTATAAGCCGATGTCTGCTTCACCTGGCCCATCTCTAGGTCCTCCGCGTGACACGTCACGCGTTTCTATTTGCGATGCACCTGAAATTACTTCCACCAAAAACAATGTTTCTACGTCAGGGAAGGGCAAAGGTAAAGAGCACATTGAGCTCCCCGTTTCAGTCTCCTCTGTATCTGTTTCGAGGAAGAAACGAAACCGTGTTCCAGCATTCCTCGGGGAAGGTATTGACACAAGAGGGAGTGCCATTATCGACGCCTTCTGTACACACACTTTGTTGCCCCTCACGGATCCCGACACAGAGTCGCTCCCTCATTGGAAAGCCATGATTACCGACGCACGGTTTACGTTTACCAGGCAGTTTGACAAACATATGCCACCGTTGAGTCCTGACCCCGTCGGGTTGGCCATGAAGCACCACCTTCAACTCCAAGAAGGGGCTCTTGTCGGCTCTCAGGATGTATCTGCGCATATCACATCCGTGGACTCGGATTGCATGTTATTGCAAGAACATCCTGCTTGGGAACTAACTCCCCCATGCGTTTCACCCAAAATCATCCCTGGCGATAAGCATCGACTGATAGAACAGACACCACGAGCATCGAACTCGACATCTTATCATAGTGATGCCCTCGAATCCTGCCCCTCCAAACCATCCATGCCACCGTTGGGATCATTGGATCACCCACCAGTCGTCGGTAGCACTGTTTCCGACAAGGGTGTTACATTTGGAATTGACGAAGATGTTGATTTGAACCTGTACTTCAATGGGCTGGGGGATTCGCCGAATAAGCAATTACCACCTTGCGAAGATCATTCCGTTAGGTCTCCCTTCCAAGGTCCATTGCATTTCAACGAGCAGCTTATGGGGCTGTCATCGTTTGGAGGGGATGGCTTCCTTGGTATGCCCCCCAGCCCTAATTGTGGGGACTCTGGGCAACTTCCTGCCTCTGGGTCGCCATCTACGCTCCTGACAGAACACGATGCGAATCAGGATACCCCACCAAACTTTCATGATAGCCATTCATCGAGCCAGTGGACTCTTGGAAACGACATTGATTCTCCTCGCCTTGGTGACGCTATGATCTCTCAAGGACCTGGCACCATTGATCCCTCCCTTCTTCGTGGGGAACAGACTGCACCATCACGGGAATCCACTTCCAGTAGAAAACACCAGCCGCGTTCGTCCTTGCCAGAACCAATCGTCTACGTTCGCCGTCCGCAGGACATGTCCGGCATGAGGGGAGGCAAGAAGCCTGTACGAATCAAATTTCGAGAGCAAGAGAGCCCCGAAGACACTGGTCATATTGAAGGGGTGCCAGTTGTGGTTCCGCCAAACTCCATAACGAAGGTCCAATCACATAGCGACGGAACCCAGGAGGACGATCCAGATTGGCTTCCTAGCGGTTCAAGAGCCCCCTCAGCGTCCAAACGTAACATGAAGCCACCTGTCTCTGGCACCCGCATTAGCACGGTTGAATCCCATTTGGAGTCATCATACTTGCCATCAGCCACTGCAGATATTCCCACGATATCCCTCCAATCGAGTGGCGACAAACCTCGTATCCGCCTGAAGGGCCCTCGGCGACCTGAAGGAACAACAGATGATATTACTAACTCAGCGGGAAAAACATTTTGCCATCATTGCCGCAATACAACTGATCGTCCCAAGATGCGATGCTCGAATAACGTTGGTGGCGGGCAGGCGTGCGGCAAACGGTTTTGTCAACGATGCATCGAGAGACGGTATGCATCTTTTTATTCCTTTCTTTTGATCTCGTGCATCTGTATTCATAAATCCCATTCAAATTTAATCGCATAGATACCCCGATATTCACTTTCGACCGGTTTAGCTGTAGTTTCCTCTGCCCATACTGCACGAACACATGCAATTGTTCGACGTGTTCTCGCAAGAGAGGAGAGGATTACGTGTCGATGCGCACTGGCTCATTTACCGGCCCTCGCATTCAGCGAAGCATCACTGTCGTACGGAATAGTACGTCAGCCACACCGGCAAGGGGGGATGCAAGCGCTACTGCAATATCAGCGCCGTCTGCAGCATCTGCACCAAACTTCTGGGCACATGTGTATGGTTTAGAGGGGCAGCATCTTGGAATCGCGTACGTGAACGAAGCGGCCCCTGTACCTAAATCATCGGAGAAACGACCGCCAAGGGTCTTCATAGGACGTCCCCTCGAGTCCTGGAAGGTTCGTTCTGTGCGGGATCTCGAAGCTATACCAGACAAAGTTATGACCTTCATCGAAAATTCGGAGAAGCAGGGTAAGGGCAAGAGCAAGGCTATTGGTCCCCCGCTACGCTTATTCATCGGGAATCGTGCTGCTCTTTATGAACCATTCAGGCCGATGACTTCTGGGCCGTCACCAATGTCGTCACGATCATCTTCACCTGGCCTTGGCTCTGAAGATACGCTATTACGGATCCCCGAGATGGAAAGATTCTGGCCTCAGCCCGACGTCGGTGAGTCGTGTTTTTGGGAACCACCGCCTCTCCTCGGGCTGGAACGTGGTCTCTCACTGCCTTTGTCGGATGATCAAGTAGCAAGGGCCATACAGGTCGCGCTCGCCGCTCTTTCGTGATGTTTACAAAAGCAGTTAACGTGTATTTAGCTCTTATAATCCCCACTTGATGTAGATTCTCCGGAGTGCTGAGTCACAATAATCGCATTCTGACGTTCCTCATGACTCCGCCCAGGCGATACGCTGCGGCATAGTTTGGTAATATCTACATGCCAGTACACTTCTACATAAGAGCAAGAGAAAGCGAAACCTCCTTATGTACACTGTACATAATAGAACTGTACCTGATCGTTTAGCCAAAAAGTAGTCGGAGCGTGTACGCCGTCAAACCTGTCATAGTTCCGATCATCAGAAGGTATTGAGGAATCAAGTATGCCGAAAGATGTCCAGCGGTTCCCGTCCCGGAATACACTTGCGTTAAATAGACCTATGCGAACAGATTAGAACAATGCTCCCATGAGGAATTACAACTACCTGTGTCGTCGCGGTTGGGAGGCATGAGAAGAAACTAAGAAGAGAGGATCAGAACGATATTCCTCCAGAGAGTGCATAAAACTGACATGCAAACAAATCTTAATACCTTATCCTCAGCATTGATAAAGCCGATGCGAGTTAGACCTTGACAGATTAGAACTCCCAGGATGGGCATCACGATCAAGCGTGCAGTTGCGAGGGCACCAATGGAGGCGAGAGGAAAATTTCGCCAACTACCGCTTGGAATTTCGAGCCTTGATATGGCGGATCCGAGGGTAAGTAGGCCGAGAGGCACAGAGGCAGCTCCGATGAATGTTGCGGTCTCTAGAAGGAAGGCAAGTGGAGGTTGACCGTCGGGGGCAGACGGCAGGTTCACTCCTGGAACATCGGCGACAAACAGCGCCTTTAGCGTCGGAACTACCGATATGATGAAAGATAACACAATAGAGAGCGACATTGGGGACGAAGCAGAGCGAACCACGTTGCAGAAACTGCGAAATATTCGCCTTGTCGAGGGAACATTTGTTTCGGTCGTTGTCTCCGATTGCCCCATTTTACCCTCATTCCTCAGGGCCGTTGGGTCTGATAGTGTGTTGTCAGAATCGATATTTTCTTTTGTGGATGTCACAGTCTTGCATGCCTCCAGGTCGCTGTCAGCACCTCCTGACGTGATTCTTTCGCTACGGCGACATAGCAGCCAAGTGACGAAACTCGCAAGACCTGCTGCCGTTCTCTTATGTTTGAGGTGAAGTCGTGCCCGTACTTCTTCATCTTCCATGTCTGGGCCATCAAAATCCATCTCTAACAACCTCACAGCCCCAAGCGTAAAAAGTGTGACCTGGAGAAGGATAAGTTATAGTATGGCTGAGCCAGAGATGTCTAGTATGCTGACACAAAACACCAGCAGAAAGGCTGCGAGATATGCCACTGCCAAGTTTTCATCTTGAGTACCATTGAACGGTGCGGAGGCCATTAAAGTCATAACCACCGATGTTGCTGTACCAATGTCAAGAAAGAAAACAGGTGATGCAGTTTGAGACACACGAATATCCCCTACGTTGGCCCATCCGCCTGCGATAAGGATACCATAACGAAATCTGTGTGGAACCCAGAAGATTTGCTTGATAAACCAGGACAGCACTATTCCAATGACTTCATAACTTAAGGCCACCAGAACGAGCGGACCTAATGTAACCGCGAAACTCACTACGACCTAGCTATGCAGCGCTGTGAGATGCCTACCAAGTGCGTTGATATTCTGTGAACTAAAAGCGGGAACAATCTTTGAGAACATCAACATCGGCAATGCAATACTCTGACAAGATCAGGACAAATGTCAGCAAACTTTGTACCGATGTTAGCTCTGGTCCCTCACGAGTACGATCTGACCTGCTCCCCGTGCGACGGCGGGAGAGAGGATTCCAAGCTTTGCCACTACAAAGCCACACCCTACATTAAGAAGCCTGTGCGAGTGAGAAAACTTGAAGGGAAGAACTGGGTTGATTTTCGCTGCTTACAGACGTATAAGGGGTTGGACAGAAACCCAGAGGAGCGTTCCGGGGGAGATGTTCATCCGTGAGAGACGTATAGGGATCGGACAGGTGGGCACATACTATAATTGAGGAACTGAATAAATACACACCACAACCGCTTGCGTAAATGTGACACTCGGGCGACAGGTCCCTTTTACTTACAGGCTCAAGGTTTGCGCTGATGCAGGGATTACTGCCTGTCACCTGCCCAGAGGATGATGATTGGGGGTATGTAATGAGGACGTACGCGGAAGACCTACCTGAACGGATCCCACACGCACTGAGGCATCGATATAAACTACGCCGACGGTATTTGCTGGTGACAGCTGTCCCCAACAATTAGGAGGTGTCAAACCAACCAACCAATCCGGTGGTGCGAGAAATTTTCTGGGACTTGTCCGATCGGGAAGGCGACCTGCGCACGCCGCCGGGGGGCCAGGGAATGGAATGGATGGATGGGGGTGAGGGAAAAGACTGAATGACGTCAGGCTTAGTACGAGAAATTGCTGTCAAGTCGGGGGAAACAAGGGGGTTTGCGGTGACGGTGCACACTGCCACACAAATTTTTCGGAATAAGCTGACTTCACAGTTGTAAATTTGACTACTCACTGTGGTCACCGAAAGTTGGTGATTATTATTACAGCTTAGACGTCGAATACCAGACTGTCTGCCTGTCCATCATTTTTACGTAAAATTTTAAGGCGGTACGCGTGGGATTTACTTTCCAAGTACGGTGTGCCCTTGACCAGTGCCTCTCAGTGCTTGGGAGACAAAAAGTGGAGGAGAGCCGTTCGTTCATTTTGTGTTGCGTGGTCTGACGACTCTTGGGTCAATCCCGTTCTGCCAGGAAGCTTGAATCATGACGTCGTCATACCAAAGTCCTTCAGTTTACAACTATGGTGCTGCTAATAGTACGGGCATGGTATCTTCTCGGTGGCAAGCAACTTACCCGAACCTGTTAGGTACCGTGGAACCACTACAGCAAGTCAAGCTGCTCTCCGCGCTCCGAAGTGGTTGGTTGCCGCAATCCTTCTACCATCTGGATATGCCTCACCTTTTGCCCAGGCGACCCGTCTTTAATCCATCCCTTTCTGTCCGAAATTAGCAAGGAGCGACGCGGATCACAAGACGGAGACCTTAATACGGGTGCAGCGGCTCTACATCTTGCTATCCGGTGTGCTTCTGGTATGTATTCTTGCGATTCAACCCCCTTCCCCGCTTACGGGTTGTAGTGGATACGGTACAGCTAGTATTATCGCATAAAGCAATCTCGCCCAACGGCGTGCACCCCCCTGGTAGCGGCACGACCGCTTTGCATCTTGCTGCTTCACTTGGCCGTGCAGACATACTCAGTGTTCTCCTCGACCAGCCAGATATTGATGATACACTGCGTGACAATCATGGGCACACGTGCAGGGATGTCGCCAAGGGAAGAGAGGCTATCAAAACGCTCCAAGGTAGCTTGTGCGTAACTGATTGGCGCATAGCACTGATACAGAGCAGATTCGCGTTCATTTCTAAACGCATCATACAGGTCTCACTTCCATTCCTATGTCCTTTCGAACACCGACGCACAGCCAAGCCCAATGCTCATTTCTCTTCTTGAATCTCCTCGTGCACGTGTACTAGATCTGTCATATTTGGACGATACTTCTGGAACGTCATTATTACACGAAGCAGCCCGTCGCAAGGACCTCAGGCTCGTTGAATTGGCAGTACGCGCCGGTGCCGACGTGTTTGTGCGTGACCGACGAGGTAAAATGCCATATGATGGTTTGGGTAAGGACGACCGCGTCCGCGTCTTTCTACGGCAATGTAGGTTTCCTGACATTACTCGTCTCTTCTCCGCTGATATTGACACAGTTGCAAACCACGATACATCCCTCATCGATGGTCCAGTATCCCAGCCACCTGTATTGAGTGGATACCTGAACAAGTACACGAACGTTGCGCGCGGGTACAATACCCGCTGGTTCGTCCTCAAAGACAGTGTGCTTTCCTGTTCGTTGTCGTGTACATTAGCTGTATCCCAAGTTTCTCACTGTTTCCTTTAGATTATCGACACCAAGAAGACGAAAACGTTGCCAGTAGAGGTGCTATATCCTTGAAGACTGCCATTTTGAAAACGGGGAATGGCAGTGATAAGACCCGGTTCGAAGTTCATTCCGCACCGTCGCGCGGTCATGCTTCTGGAGTTCAAAAGTGGTATATGAGGGCGAACCACCCCGTTGAAGCAGCTCGTTGGACCCAAGCTATCAGTAACAGCATGGAGTGGGCCAGGCGGCATGATCTCGGACAATTATCCCTTCCAAGAGCGAGCGGTGACAGCGACCGCAGCGCATTTAAACTGGGGAAGGTGAGTCTCCACTTGGGGACCAAACGGAAGGTGGATCTTGGTACACGTAGTATCCGAGGCTCACAGGGATCGTTCGTGGACCTGCAAGAAGAAGGCGGAGGCACAATGCTCGGTGATGTCAGCGAAGATGCCATAAACGATGGGTACGACACCGAAAACGACGAGCGCCGTAACGACAGCTCCCTCTCCTCCCTCTCAATGTGTCCCCCGCACGAATCGACTTTTGATTTGCAAGGCAATTCCGTTGCCGCGCAGGTGGAGCTTACTGTACAGCTCCTTTCAAGTTTTTCCTCTCCACCAGACGCACCTCCGCGCACGAAAGAGTTGCGGGAAGCATTGAAAGGGTCATTTTTGGCCGTACAAACAATGGTGAACGAGTATGTGCAGATGTCTAAGGAAAGGGAGGAGTGGTGGAGATTGCAACTGCGCAGAGAACGTGAACGTCAAACTGTATGGGAAGAGAGCCTCCAAGCCGTGGTCCGGGAAGGCGAGACACTCGAGAAGGAGCTTCGTGCGCGATCCCGTAGGCGTGGAAGCAGGTTTTTTGATGTCACCTCTCCTGAAACAGGGGGGACATCGAAATCAATGCCTAGGAGTCCGGCACTGTTGCCCACAATTGTGCAAGAACATGGGGGTCCAGAGGACCATCCTTTTTACCCAGAAGAAGCTGTTGGGCTTGTCCCATCGGCATCCAAAGTCATCACATCCCCACAACCAGCGGTGCCCACGACGCCAACACAGCAAAATATCTCTCGGTTCCAGTCGCCGAACTCCGGGGGAGATGAAGATGTTGTAGATACTGACGAAGAAGACGAGTTTTTTGACGCCATAGAATCCAATAACCTCCCAAACCTTGTCATTAGCGAGCTTTTAACCAGTCCGACACACTCCGTGCTCACACTACCTCATGTCGTCAACCTAGAGCCCTTCGTAGGGTACAGAGTGTTCAGGACTCAACTTCCTGTCGACCGCGACAACCGTCCATCAGCCAGCCTTTGGTCTGTCCTCAAGCATAGCATCGGGAAGGATTTAACGAGGATTAGCTTCCCCGTGTTTTTTAACGAACCAACTAGCATGTTGCAGCGGATGGTATGCGTCTGTCTTCGGTTGCGTTCGTTCGTACTTACACCCTTGTGTAGGCCGAAGATATGGAGTTTTCTGAATGCTGTCAGTAGTTTCCCAAAGAGTGAGTAAGAACCCAAATATTGACCGTGCTCTAGTGGATGTAGCTGCTCGGGAAACCAATCCACTCCGACGGATAGCTTTCGTTGCTGCATTCGCGATGTCTAATTATTCGTCAACTATTGGACGTATTGCAAAGCCCTTTAACCCAATGTTGGTAAGTCTCATGGTTTCTATTGTCGTACCTTACCTTACCCTGCCGTAGGGCGAGACATTTGAGTATGTTAGATTAGACAAGGAATATAGATATATGTCAGAACAAGTTAGCCACCATCCCCCAATTTCAGCCTGCTGGGCAGAGTCGCCCTATTGGCGGTATTACGGAGAGGTGAGGAAGGCACCCACATTTTACAAGTTTCATGGCTCACAGGTGTCGTCCTCTCCAGGTTGACGCCCAAAATAAATTCATGGGAAAGTCGTTCGAAATTCGTCCCACGGGTGTCGCACACGCCGAGCTCCTCTTGCCAGCAGAGTGGGCTCCTCATTACCCTAAGGCCAAAGGATTCGGTGCGGAGGGGAACGTTGTGGAACACTACTCTTGGAAAAAGGTCACCACTAGCGTGTCTGGGTTCATTCTGGGGTCACCTACCATCGACCATTATGGGGATATGATTGTAAGTATATGCGCAAATGAGAGCTGGCAAAGTAGTCTGATTGCAAATCTCAGATTACGAACCATCGAACAGGGGATCGGTGCATTCTCACATTCAAGCCAAGAGGTTGGCGCGGCAAAGACGCCTATGAAATTTCGGGCTCGGTACGAACCGCGGATGGTCAAGTTACCTATGAGATCGCAGGCCGCTGGAATAGTCAATTGATTTGCCGTGCTGTGGGCACTGGCAGTGGATTCCTCCATCCGGATGCGACTGTCAGTGGGCCTGCATCTCCGAACTACATGGCCGAGTACATCCTACTCTGGAGAAACTCGGAGAAGGAACCGGCGCCGTTCAATTTGACGCCATTCGCAGTTACTTTGAATGACTGTCCCAAAGACACCCTTCAGCCCTATCTTTGTCCCACCGATTGTCGCCTGCGTCCCGACCAGCGTGCTTTTGAAATGGGGAAATATGAACGAGCGAATGACTTGAAAATCAAGCAGGAGGAGAAACAACGAGCAACCCGGAGGGCGAGAGAAGAAGGGCGGATACCGCCTCATCAACCGAGATGGTTCACAGCGCAGACGGACGGTGACACCGGCGAGCGAGTGTGGACACCTTCCTGTGTAGGTGACGCACTTGAATATTGGGTAGAGCGAGAGAGAATTTGGAAACTGGGCGGAAATCAACTGTGGAAGAATGTAGATCCTATTTTCATTGACGATTTACCTTAGCATCGTGGACTTTTCACAAACTTACTATATAGCAGTATATCATACTTGTTTGTCTAGGTACTTATTCTTCGGGTTGCTTCTCGACTCGAGCTTACAGGGAAGACATGGGGTGTATGTTATGTGGGAATTTGAAAGCATCTGTGGCGTTATAAAGGAGTGCAGGGATGCTGTTACGTTCTTGGCCGATAAGCTACTTCCCTAGCGCCATGGATGCTATCGACAAGCTCGGCTTAGCGACAGCCTTCGCGAAGGCAAGGAAGAGTTATCACGAGGGTGGATTACCGATCGGCGCTGCGTTGGTCTACCACAGCTCATCGCTTAATCCCCACGACCCAGTCGTCTTGGGATGTTCGCATAACCAGAGAATTCAGAAGTCATCCCCAACACTGCATGCTGAGATAGCTGCTTTAGAGGACGCTGGACGATTGAAAACGGACGTCTACACAAAGTCGACGATGGTGAGCTGTTAGAAGAACGAAACTACCAAAGATGACGTCTTCTGATGCCCCGGGATACTCAGTACACAACACTCAGGTGATTTCTATCTATCTGCAACATGTAGCACAGGCAGAAATCAGAAGCCCATGTAGCCCCTGTTCGATGTGCACAGGCGCAATTTTACTCTACAAAATACCTCGCGTTGTCATCGGAGAAAACGAGAACTTTATGGGATGGGAACAGCTACTGAAGGAGCATGGGGTCGAAGTCAAGGTCGTCGACGATGCTGAATGCAAAGGAACTCATGGCACGTTTCATCAAGGAAAAGCCCGAGGTTGGCAAGCTTCATTTCTATTCCATAAAACTACGCTCGTTAAAACTAAATCTTGCAGGAATGGAATGAGGATATCGGGGTGTTGTAGTGCTGGGAAACTGCTGAATGTATATTTATCAGCTTTATTGCTTGCAAGACGGACATAGTTATCTTACCGTTAGGCTATGGCGCAGAAATTGTAGTAGTGACAGCCTCTCCAAAACCGCCTTCTAACACCTCGCAGAGGCTGAGATCGACATCCCCAGAGCTTGATATTTTCAACTGAACCTGCAATTTCGCCTTGCCTTCCACAACATGCCTAGGAGATAGTGTCAGAGCCGAGAGATAAGTCTCCTTCGATAACGTCTTTTGTTTAACTTCTTCGAATTCCTCGCCGTCTTCATTCGGCTCATCATCCTCAAGTTTCGGTAATGGAAGATGATCGATCTTGACACCTTCTTTAACCTCCCAGACTTCGAAACCAACTTTTGTATCGGACTCAGCAACATCCACTTCGAACGGCAGCGTTCGCCGACAAGGGAGCGGCGTCTCCTTCAACACGAGGGGTATCCAAATCCCTCCCATGCTTCCTTCAGCTTCTTCTTGAGGGACGAGAAGACCGATGGTACGGCCGGTGGCAGTGGTACTTGTTAGCTCGCTTCCCCTGCAAAAAGCATTGTGGAGATCCGCAGACTGGCGGGATGGGGTGAAGAGAAGCTGCGCTTGCAGGGCACATCCTCGGGCCAGAATGGTAGTAGGATCGCCGCCACCTCCACCAACGACTGTACCGGCCTTGAATGGTGTTATGACAGACTCGGCAAATCCTTGGGTTAAAGTCTCGTCCAGCCCGGAAGGCAAGTAGATCCCCCAATATAAACGATTTCGTCGACATCAAAAAGATCCATCTCAGCACCTGCGACAAGTTCTTTGACTTTGTCATAGACTTTGTCGTAAATGGAGCGGACTTCCATGTCAAAGCGAAGGCGATTGATAGAACCGGTATAATCTAAACCATCTTTGAGTGATTCTACGGAACAGGTGGCAGCACCTGGACTGGCGCTCAACGTGCGCTTGGTGTGTTCTACAGCAAGACGAAGTTTTGCCTCCGCACGCTTGTCTTGAGGGTCAGTGGCAGGCGCAACCGTAAGAGGCGTCTTGGTCTTTTTGGTGAACTCCTTGGCGAAGTATTTTATGAGTTTAGAGTCTATCTCATCTCCACCGACACCGTCGTCTGAGAGGGTAGCCAATGAGTAAGCTAAGCCCTCCCGGACGGACAGTAGGGAAAGCTCGAGCGAAGAAGCCCCGAGATCGACCACGAGCTGAGTGCGGTCGTTTGGAACGCCGTCAATGCCAGTAGAGGTGCAGACGGCGACAGCACCAACGTCATCCAGTAGCTGCAGAATGTGGATTCCGGCGTCCTCTGCAGCACGTGTCAACGCGTCACGTTGAACAGCATCGAACCACGGAGGAACGCTAATGACTGCACCAAGTACTTGGTGTCCCAGAAAGTCCTCCGCAGACTTCAACAGCGAACCAAGGAAGATGGTCGTAGCCTCTGATACCGTAAGGAACCGTTCCACTTCAATTGGTTCTGATTTGGGAGTCGCTACCTGCGATGCGGCGGGAGTGTTTGTCGCGGTGGGTGGAAGTGGCGATGGCGCAGGTTGTAGGACTTTCACTTTGTACGCAGGTGTGTCTGGTAATGTCGGATGTTGAATGACTGGTGCAGACACGGAAAGTGTTGCTTGTGGCACTTCGGAAAATCTACATGCAAACCCTAATGAAATGGCGGCATCACGGACGGTTGCGCTTGACATACTTTTTACCCAGTAGATTTCGAAAACCGGTGACGGTATTTTGGGAATTTTTAACTAGTTGGTGCTTTGCAGGATTTCCGATATACTAGGCATTCCATTAGTGTGCTGCCAGGATGAGGAAAGGTGATGAAAATACCATTTCTTCCCCCTGAAACGCGATGGCGCAAGCGATCTGACGTTCACCATCTTCATTTGCTATACATTCTGCCACCCCTTCCTTTCCACGGACGGTAAGAACGAGGCATTGCACCTTGTGACTGTCAGTCATACCTTGACGAGGACAGCGATGGATGCATATGAGTTGCCGAAGTTTATACCAACTATCGGAGGCATGGCAGACGACATGCCACTGTGCGTTGCTGCATTTCCATTCTGTAGAGGTCCGTTAGCAGCCATATTCCACCAACAAATCACTGGGTGGGTATATGTCGTAGATGAGTTCTCGATTGACCGTCGAAGCGACACCTTAAAATCTTTCTGCTGACATAATCACGTCTACTTTATCAGATCGACGTGTTTTAGCTACATGTAGTAAGTAAATAAGAAAGTAATAATCTCCCCAAGTGAGTGATGGAGTCCCCCGTGAGGACACGGTTGCAGGCTATCCAAAGCGCTCTGACGGCTGTCCAGGCGGGCTCAATTCCGGATGGCACCAATTTCTTGGTTTTGCCAGACGGAAAGAGAGTTGAAATGTCTGGAGGACCTGGGACATCAGACCAGCACATCCTTTTGGACGGAAAACCGGTCTGCTTGCTTCGCTGCTCTGGCCGCACTGCAGTGCTTACGCTTTCGGGACTTGGCACGCCTCATGAACACACCGCGAACCATATACCCCAGTACCCTGTGATTGAGGTCCATGCCGTGGGGATCTCTGTCCAGCGAATTAACTTGCCAAACATGTGGGCCGTGATTTACGCTCTGTTCACGAAATATCATGAACAAGAGACGATCCCTATCGTTCTTTCGGCTGATATCTCAAATGGTGCAGACTTGCATTCCTACATTCTCCGCTCGGGGCTCGGCCGTACATCACCCAGCCGAGTTATATCGCAAGAACACTTGTTCCTAATGCGAGCCACCTTCTGGCAGGGGGCTGGGCAAGCAGGATTCCACGAACTCGGTTGGCTGCGGCCTTCGGATTCCTCATGTTATGCACTGTCGCCCTTCCCTTCCGTCCAGTCGTTCACGCGAACGCCCCTTGTCATAGCTGCACACCCTCTTCGACCACCAAAGCCAAAGCAAGGCCAGGTACTCTATAAAAGATACTGTCCCATCGTCGGACAAATGTTAGACTTCACCTACTTTGATCTTGGTTCCAAGGAGGGTGTCAGCGCGCATTTGGAGGCGTTCCACAGGTGGCACAATGATGAGCGTATCAGTAAGAGCTGGAACGAAGCAGGATCTTTCCAGAAACACGCAGAATATGTGAAAGGCGTCATGAATGATCCAGCAGTCTTGCCTATCATGATGAGCTGGGACGGGGAATTGATGGGATACGCGGAAATTGTATGGTTGAAGGTGTGTTATCGCGTCTGGCCAAGAATTATTGTACCATTCTTATTACAATAAAGGAGAATCAGGTCGGAACTTACATTCCAAATGGTCCAAAAGATTGGGACAGGGGTATGCATGTCTTGGTTGGGGAAGAGAAGTTCAGGGGCTCAGACAGAGGTCTAATTTTCCTGCCCACACAGGCGCCCGTAGTTCTGATAGCCACTTCACAGCTCAAGCATGGCTTCGATCTATT
This sequence comes from Pisolithus marmoratus, assembly GCA_024613145.1. Lineage (NCBI taxonomy): Eukaryota > Fungi > Basidiomycota > Agaricomycetes > Boletales > Pisolithaceae > Pisolithus > Pisolithus marmoratus. The sequence continues at coordinate 243,149 of JANFAE010000074.1, forward strand.
CACCACTATTGCTTCCTTGCTGACCCACGGACGGAGCGTGCCATTGGTGAGCCCAGAGCTGACAACGCCGCAATCGTCAAGGTTTCCCTTGACGCGGCGATGCATATCGAAACGGTACGACTTCTGTGGTAAATCACAGCGAAACTCAACTAGACTACCGTGCAGGTATTCGACTTCCCGTACAAGCGTTCTGTGATGACCTGTGTGCCTCGAGAACGTTTCTTCAAGATGGATATCTTGTGATGAGTTCGCGTCGGTTGAGAATTAATGATTAACTCGCTGTTGACTTGTCTTATACGTGTTTGAGTGGTTGCGTGGCGCACGACGGACCGACTTGAATTCATGTTTGGGGATACTTAAAAGACGCGCATTGCAGTCCTAGAGGAGACTGTAGTATAGTCACGTGACCTAGATCGACTACGTTATTATCAGTGCGCGCCGACACCTTTGTGGGCAACTACAACGACATTCCCCCGATACAGTGATCGAAAGGGATAAATGTCGGGTTGTCCTCATCTTGACGAACTAGAAAGGCTCAAGCCACCAAAGCTGAGTCAGTCTGTACACCGGGAAGAATGTACGCAGTGTTTCGATAATCAGGTAAGCGCAGCGGTTTACTACGTCGACGAGTCTCCCACCCATATTTTCGTAGGACGGAGATACGGGTATAGATGTTTGTTTGATATGCTTCAATGGAGCATGTCGTGATCCAGTTAGACATCATGCTTCAACCCATGTTTCACGATCGGGTCATTCACTCACCATGAACATAAAACGCACACCTAAATCAGAACCCACTAGCCGTGTGAGCTGGTTACACAGCCCTAAAAATGTCTGTAGTTGCTGATATTGAATGCACGTAGGGAGATCAGGAGCCGCCTGCCAAGGTAACAAAGTTGGCCATCGTGCAAGAACGTGAGGAAGATAAATGGGAGCACCACACCTCATTCAAGTGTTGGAAATGCGATCCTGTGAATGGGAAAGAGATTGTAACTGATGTCGATACAGTAAGTCGGTGTGATATTCGTGGACATTCGGGGTTTCTTTGAATTTCGCAGGTGAGACGGTTGTCAGATGGTGTTATGCAGTCGCTGTCGTCCGCCCGCCAGTCTGAGGTGCAGGCATGGGAGGAAGAAATTACCGCTTGCGAGCACACACTTCTACTCGAACAGTACGCTGCTGGCCACATCCCAGCCGAAGGTATGTAAGAACGGGCCTCCTTGCGCCAATTAACAATCCTTCGTCATAATAGGGCTTGCACGCTGTGCCTCATGTGAACTGACTTCAAATCTCTGGCTTTGCCTCACTTGCGGCGCACTTGGCTGCGGACGTCCTCAATACGGAGGAACTGGTGGTAATGGTCACGCGCTGGATCATTTCAGTTCCACTCAACATCCGGTGTGTGTAAAGCTCGGTACAATTACTCCGGAGGGTGGGGCAGGTTCGTAGCTCCTTTCCCACTTGCGCAGACACCTTACGGATATTTGCATTATGAAGATATTTATTGTTATGCTTGTAACGATTCCCGCATCGATCCCGAGTTACCAACACACCTCGCTACTTTTGGCATCAACGTCGCATCACAGAAGAAGTTCGAAAAGAGCATGACGGAACTAGTAAGTTTGTTGTACATAGAGAGGGTTGCCGAGTCGATTCGTTTGCCAACAGCAAATCGAACAAAATCTCGCGTTCGATTTTTCTCTTACAGCAGAGGACGGAAGCGCTTTGAGACCTGTCTTTGGACCAGGTCTCACCGGGCTAAGGAATCTTGGAAACAGGTGAGCACGAGCCAGTTTTTCTTATCCGCTGTACTGCAAACTCAGAAGTGACCGAATAGGTAAGGGTAAAACTGAAGTGTTTCACTTCCGTTTGACAATGTCCGTTCTAGCTGCTATATGGCTTCGGTATTGCAAGCCTTGTTTTCCCTTACCCAGTTTCAGCAGCGGTACTATGGTGGGGCTCTCACAGGAACCGTGTCAAATGACTTGTTTGAGAGGGCAGCCACACACTGGCGGATCTGCCCACAGTCACTTCCTGCAGACTGTCTCGAGTGTCAGATGCTTAAAATTGCAGATGGTCTTCTCAGTGGACGATATTCCAAGCCACATGTCGAGCCTCGTCAGGAATCCGTATCATATGGGATGCATGCAACTGACATATTCCTTAGCCCCGTCCGGTAGATTGGCTCATCCGACTCCAGAACATACTCCCTGGCAAGCTGGCCTGTAGCCTTCTGGATTTAAAGCCCTCGTTGGAAAGGGGCATGCAGGAGTTTGCAACTATGCGGCAACAAGATGCAGAGGAATTCCTTGGGCATCTCATAACCGTACTCCGAAGGTTCAATCATCAAGCTAATTCCGGTGCACGTGGTGATTACATCTTCTTCAGTTTTGGTCGCATTGGAAGATACTGATAAACCTTAAGATGAGGCCGAGCCGACGGAAGCATTCGCATTTGGGCTTGAGCAACGGCTGCAATGTTCGTCAGTGCCGCAGAGTTAGGTACCGAGTGGATAACATGGACGTTCTCAGCTTTGGGGTTCCTGCACAAGAGCTGCTGGCGGATACCGAGTTAGTAGGAGAAACAATGACCGATGATGCGTGCGACGGAGCTGATCAACTCACCAGACCGAAGTATACTCCTGTGGCACTAATGCAATGCCTCAGACTCCTCCTCGGCATCCATGGGCCAGGAAGAACTAGAATACCAATGCGAAGGCGGGATGCGGAAAGGTTTCGGCCGTGAGAGTGCTGCGGTTTTCCACATTCCCGGACATACTCGTGTTACATGCAAAGAAGTTCCAATTGAAGAATTGGGTGCCGACTAAACTCGGTAGGCTACATCCGGGTTTCGTGTAGAGGTATTGATACCCAAGGTATTTCTAACAGATATTCCGATAATTTTCACCCGAAGGGGACGTGCTTGTGCTTGACGCGTTTTTGGGGCAGGGTTTGCAGCCTGATGAAGAGCAACTCCCGGAGTCGTCCTCGGGCTCCTCGCCCAGCTCACTCCCCCAGTTTAACGCGGAAACATTAGGACAATTGGAGGGCATGGGATTCCCTTTGGTAAGATGCCAAAAAGCATTGCTTGCGACGCAAAATCAAGATGTAGAGGCCGCCATGGAGTGGCTTTTTAGCCATATGGATGACCCTGGTACGCCTTGTATCATTGCTTATCTCTTTCTCTACGAAGCTCACCTTACTCTCGTGAACCAGATATTGACGAGCCTAGCCAGCTCAAGCCGCCAGGTACTAACAAGGCCCCAGAGCCTTCGTCTGACCAAATTGCAATGCTAGCAGACATGGGCTTTACGCATGCACAAGCCCGGAAGGCACTCGTGGAGACGGTTTGTGATAGCGACAAGACAACTTGCAGAAATCTGAAACCCGTTTACAGGACGGAAACCCAGAGCGTGCCGTGGAATGGTTGTTTAACCATCCTGATGACGCAGGAGAAATCGCGACATCTTCAAGTGCGCCTGTCCAACAAAAGCCAGTACCAGGTTCTTCCCGCCTGCCGGCGCGGTACCGGTTGAAGGCGTTCATATCACACAAGGGACCTAGCGTGCACTCGGGTCACTACGTTGCGCACATTCGGATACCCCCGAGTCAGTTAGGGGGTGGCGTGGACGCGGAGGCAGACGATCAATGGGTACTTTTTAACGATGAAAAAGTTGTGGTGGCCGACAAGACGAGCACGGATGAACTGAAAAAACTCGCATACATGTACATCTTCGAGCGGATTTGAAGATGCCAAGCAAGCGAACTTCAAGCTTCACTGTGCATGTACTATAGGTCCTTACGAAAAAGGGTGGCCGAAGGCACGCTGGAGGGAGAAACCTCGACTAAGGCTCACTTCACTGTTACATAACTGCATGACATTTATCACACAAAGAATAGTGCAGGGTGCACTCCAGAGGCGCTCAGCATTTAGAGAGATGTGTACCTATGACGAAGTAAGACAGTACTAGGAAAAAGCAACAAGGTTATGTCCCATAGGAAGTAAAGAGAGCGCAGGGATAAAAGAAAGACAACGAACAGTATTAATATCAAAACCCAGTCCATGCTACTGCATATGAAATTCCAAGTCCACGCTATAGTTATGACCGATAACCTTCCACCCTCCGTACACCGTCTGGATCCGGATTATAGGGATCGTAAGCTACGTCGCTTGGTCTCCCTCCGAAATCATCTCGGTACTGCAAGCTGACGCTGCTTGCATTCCAGGCCATACTTGGGTTATCTTGTTGCAAGGGTACGAATGCGCTTGAATCGGAATGTCTTGCACGATCGGCAGCCGTGGCGCTGCTGCCCATGTAGCCACTCCGCGTCGTACCCATGGCATACGCTGCAGCAGGGTGTTGGCGACTGGCTGCGCGTCGACGACGAGCCATCCAAACACCAAAGGCGGCACCAACGATACCGATCACGGCAATAGCACCGACGATGCCACCGATAATCAAACCTGTACTCGGTTTGGAAGACGAGGGCTGACTGGAATCACTGCTACCTGTGCCTTGTGCAGCATCGTTTAGAACGTTCGGTGGCAAATCACTAACGGCCGATGTCGGTTGCGTCTCAATGTTTCCAGATCCCACGATAACCATCGTCCCATTGCTTGGGATGCCGTTCACGACAACGAAGAGGAGAGCAGGTCCGGGCTGGAAGATATTGGGGTTGGGAGGAGCTTGGGCGACATGAAGTACATAGGATCCATCACTGTTCACGGTAAAGGTGTTGTTCAATTGTAGGTGGCGTTGGCCCATGTTCATCGCGTGGGTAGTGAAACCACCGCGAGAGAGTACGACAGTCGTGTTAGCGGCTGCGGCATTAGCCGAACCACTGTATGAAGTAGCGGGAACGGTGATGTTAAAATATGCACCGCCGTAAGAGAGCTGGGTTGGGACACCAGTGGGCTGTGGGCGAACTGACGCGGAGAAATAGGGAGGATAGAATACTTCGACGGTATAGGTAGTTGGGTAAATTGTAGACAAGTTGACGTCGATATTGGGATTTGATCCTGCGATCATGACGGACGCATCGGGAAGAAGCATGGCGGAGGAATGATAGAGACGGGGGATGTTGGAATTTCCCAAACCAGCATTGGACCACCTGCTGCCTTTGGGCATATTGGGGTTGTAGATTGCGGGTGTACCTACTGGGCCCGTGGCCAAAGATTCACCGTAAGGCATGTCGCTAAATTTGGGAGTCATTCCTGTAGCTTGAGCATATCCAGCGGTTCCGTTCGAACCACCGTTCACGACGAGCATAGTACCGTCTGGCAGAGCGATAAACTGGCCCATAGTGCGTCCCTCCAGCATGTCATCATCTTGCTCGTAAGCGGGCGAAGAGCCGTCCTGAGGCTCTGGTGTGAGTCGTTGACAATCCTTTGAGGCGGGATAATCCCAGGTATTATAATAGGGGTATGAGTAATTGCCCCAGTAACTGTCGGGCATGTCAGATCCACCACAGAAAAGAATGGTTGGAGTCCAGTTGTTGGCGGGAGTCAAGGGAAGCATAGCGACGGCTCCGGATGCAGGGTATACACGAACGACGTTTCCAGGCATGCCGGGGAGCTGCGTCTCAGTATTTGTATCGGGGTCCCAAATCACTGAGCGTAACGTCCATGTCACCGTTCGTGGAGTACGGAGGGACTACTTACTGGTCGATATGTTCGCTTGTACGAGCATTTTTCCGGAAGGCATCAGGTAGGTATGTGCGTACGAGTTCAAACCGGAAGTCGAGACCATGAACTGCATTTCCGTAGCAGCTCCTCGTGAGGGGAAGAACTCGTAGGTAGGTTCAGCTGCCCCACCTTCATACGCAGGGTCGGTGTTGGGGGTGTTCCTGTTGATGTAACCGCCGTTGACGAAACCACCGAGCAATGCGATCGTACCATCGCCTAGCGGTTCGCATGCGGCGTACCAACGACGTTTTTGCATGGCAAGGACGGTGGCGTTATCAAACCACTGACACTGTGGACTTGACCAGTCGTCGGCGTTTGTACAGGGATTGAGAATACGAATGGCGTTTCCGCCATCGTAGTCACCATAAGTGGCGTCGTATGCGCCTGAACCGGCGTTGTTTAAGACTGAGCCAATATTTCCACCTGGACCGACGGCGCCGTTCCCACCGAAGGTTGCGTAGGATCCGTTAGGCAAGTGCATGCCGGAGGCACAAAAAGCGTTTGTATACACCTCCATCAGTGTTGCGGTGTGAGCGTTGATATCCCTTGATCATTGGAAACGGTATGGATAAGAGAGGAGAGAAGAGAGAGTACCGAATTCACCAAGCAGCACCCCACGCGGGATGGCCATTTATTTGGGCGCTGTTCCCTTCTGCCTTGTCGAGAATGTAAACCTTTTCTTCGTTGCCAAGAAACATCTGGGGTACTCCGTGAAGATACTCGAGGAGGACGCGATGTGTGGACATACCATCATTGCGCTGACGAGACTGCTACCGACTTGTGCGATGGACCCTGCTCTTTGTGCGGAGACGAGGAGGGAAGAGGCGGCTACCCCGAAAGCCAGCCAGGGTAGCGAGGGGAGCATCGTGACGAGGTCGTTCTGGTAAAAAGAAAAACAAAAGAAAAAAAGAATGTCAGGCTGTTGTTGATGTAGGTGGGCGGATGCGGGTGCCCTTTCAATTTATTATTAATTATTTTTATGATCAATATCAAAATATAACAAAATAATTCCACAGCCCTCACGTCAACTTTGTTCGTCCCTGCCTTTGTCTACTGAATCGAACCTCTGATGTAAAGTTTGGCTTGAGGCCTGGAAAATATAAACAACCGAGACATATCGTTGAGGTTGTCTCCGTGGCAGGCACAGGATCTTCGTGCCGTCAACTAATAGTACGCAGGTACAATCTTTAATGCAGCGTATAGATGCACCTGGAATCGTCGAGATAAGATAACGACCGATCGATCTCACACCCGAGTCCTATCTTCACTCGTGTAACGACGGACTATGCCCATACGCCCTCCCATCAACTTCCCAAGGTGGCTGGAGACCAATGCTCATCTACTTCAGCCTCCGGTGAACAACTTCTGTTTGTATAGAGAGAAAGATTTTACCATCATGGCCGTTGGAGGACCTAATGAGCGGAATGACTACCACGTCAACGAGACAGAGGTGACAGTCTACCTTAACCCCTGTCCTCCGGCCACTGACTTGCGGTGCTTTCGATATGCAGGAGTGGTTTTACCAATACAGGGGGGCTATGCTATTGAAGGTCGTAGACGAAGGCGAATTCAAAGACATAGTGATCGACGAGGGTGCCATGTTTCTGCTGCCTGGTATGATGCTTCTTTAAGGTCTCTCGTCGGTGATATTGTTTTTACTCCTGTGCCTCAGCCAACACGCCTCATAACCCTGTCCGATTCGCGAACACGATTGGCATTGTCGTCGAGGCGATTAGGCCGAAAGACTCCAAAGGTACGCGATCACGAACCACTGGCACTCGCAGCCAGTGACCCTTTGCTACTACAGATGCCTTGCAGTGGTACTGCCGTGAACCAGTGCACACAGAACCCGTCATTATTCACAAAGAGTCTTTCCATGTGAACGACCTTGGCACGCAGCTCAAACCCGTGATTCAGCGATGGATGACAGACGAGGAATTGAGGAAGTGCAAGGTGTGTGGCAAGGTAGCACCTCCCAAGTAAGTTTACAGTTATTGTTCCGTGGCAACCGTATGTACGTACCTACAGATTATCTTATTGTATAACATGCTGTGATTTCTGTTCGAGAGCGTCCTGAGTATATCGGAAACTCCAGTTGAGCGTCAGCTCGGGTTTAATCGTGGGAGACGAACATCCTCACTATCTGCTGCCATGTCATCCCTGTATGGCCGCCTAGTGACGCCACGATGTCATAACATGGAAGAGCTGCCTGAAGCGACGTCGGAACGCACTCGTCTCCGCGAAATCCTCTCCATGTCCGACATCGACCATCTTGGAAGGGAGGAGCGCATGCTCTTGGAGACGCCGCTAGCCAGACACTTGTTACACGGGCTGGCATATACGGTCGGATCAGCACAGGGCTACGATCCACCGACACGCGAAGAATGCCTCGCTGCGTTCGTCATTCGAAACAAGGTCGGATTGACAGCGGGTGCAAGGGCGTGGTCGAAACATGGTCATCGATCGCAGGGCACGCCAGGGCCAAATTCAAGTAGTGCCCGCAGTGGTTGGTGGGGAACGCCTTCGGGTCCGGTGGCCGCGATCAATGAAAAGGCGCTGGCGCTGTTTGAGAAAGTGGCGGATAACGCAACATGGAGGAATCTGCATTGGCTGCCACATCAAGTACTGGTATACGAAGTGCGGGTCGAAGAAGGGTACGGAATGCGTTGGTCACAGAATGGGAGCGGTGCTATGGGACAGGCAGGACAACGCCAAACTATGACTACCTCCACTACTACCCATCCATGGGTCTTCCGGGGTTTCGTAGAGCCTATGATGGCCGACGGACACCGAGCCGGGTGGAGACACTAATAGAATTGATTACATAATAATAGATGAGACGCGTGACAGTCGCGTGACCGAAGCCCAAAAAACGTCACGTCCAGCCTAATTGTATTTTATTTTGCCAACATAGCATCCAGAGCGCTGGCAAGGCTCTTCGTCAAGTGTGGACCATTAGTACCGTATACAGTTCACGGCAACATTGAATAGTCACCCCCTATCCAAGGCGAGACACACAAGATCACGATTGTCAATGTCATCTACAACCCATGTTCCACCCAGGGGCGGTCGTTACACCCACGCAGAGGCAATCCTTGGTCCGGAGTTTTGTGGCAGACTGGCCGACACCAAGGTCTTGCTTGTTGGCGCAGGAGGTATCGGATGCGAACTGCGTGAGTCATTCGACCAGCTTCCAATGTCGTTGTCTCGGAGACGAGTGATTCACCGTTTTTCATCTCCGAGCAGTCAAGAATGTCGTGTTGACGGGGTTCGGACACATAACCCTATTGGATTTGGATACCATAGACCTCTCCAATCTCAACCGCCAGTTTCTTTTTCGGAAGAAAGATATCAAACAGAGCAAAGCCATGGTGCGCCTTATGCTATCCTGTGTAAGAGCGCTCCTGATGTGGTTTACACGGGGCCTCCTCAGGTTGCTGCTCAGACCGCAGGTGCATTCAACCCAAATGTACATATCTATCCTATCCACGCCAACATCAAGGAACCTCAGTTTGACATAGAGTGGTTTCGAGGGTTCGACATCGTTCTGAACGCACTGGACAATCTAGGTGCGGCACTTCGAATGAGCACGAGTGCAGCGCTCATTTTCATTTGTTCCATCAGACGCGCGACGGCACGTGAATAAGATGTGCATGGCTGCTGGTATTCCATTGGTCGAGTCCGGCACAGCCGGATATCTTGGTCAGGTGCAACCGTTGTTGAAGGTCAGTTCGATGTTTCCGGCATGGGTCTTACCATATTCACTTTCTACAGGACCGAACGGAGTGTTTTGACTGCGTACCGAAACCTAGCCCCAAATCATTTCCAGTGTGTACTATCCGGTCCACGCCTTCTCAACCCATACACTGCATCGTCTGGGCCAAAAGTTATCTTCTTCCGTGAGTTTGACATGTCAGGCTCTGCGTTAACTTACCTATGTGATGAACAGTCAGTTATTTGGTGAAGACGAGGACGGCACCGCGGAGTTGGATGACGCGGAGAAGCAGGGAGAAAATGGTGGCTCTTGTTTCCCATGTGACATGCTTACCTTGATGCTCATGTGTCGATCATCTAGCGCAAGAGATTGCAGCATTGCGTAAGGAGGCTTTGGCATACAAAGCCGTCCGTCAAGCACTGCGCACCGCCGGAACAGTGGACGATGCAGCCAAGACTGTCTTTCAAAAGGTTCATATATGGCCGAGTTGCGAACTGACATGTATACTGACATTTATCCCTTGGCAGGTTTTTCACAACGACATCCTGAACCTCCTATCTATGACGGATATGTGGCGGTCAAGAGCTGAGCCAACGCCACTGGATTTCCATGCCATAGAAAATGGTTCTTTTGTCATCCAAGAGCCTGCGAAATCGTGCGCACCGGCTGGTAGTATTAATGGGACATCGTCAGGTAGACCAGTGACTAATGGCCACGTCAATGGCAACACTGTTTCTGCCCCTGTCCCACAGGTGAATGGGACAAACACAGGTCTGAAGGATCAAAGAGCATTGAGCCTGCAGGACAATCTCGCACTCTTCGTCTCAAGGTCAGCTCCTCCGTACGCTGGACGATGCACGCGCTAACCGAGTGAGTGAAGTACAAACCGTTTGGCTGCCAGACTGCGAGCCGGCGAAGAAACAATATCGTTCGACAAGGACGACGATGACACTCTCGATTTCGTCACAGCTGCTTCTAACCTTCGTTGCGCAGCGTATTACATCGAGCGGAAGACTCGGTGGGAAATCAAAGGTATGTTGTGCCGGCAGAACTTCCGATCCTATTCGCTCTTACCCTACTGCAGAGATGGCTGGTAATATCATACCGGCTATCGCTACGACAAATGCCATCATCTCAGGACTTATTGTCCTGCAAGCTCTCCATGTTCTTCGGAAGTCCTATGGTGCCCTCAAAAATGTTCATCTACAATTCAAGCCAAGCGTGCCGCTTAGTACCGTCAACCTATGCCCGCCAAACCCGAAATGTGGGATCTGTCGGGATACATACGCGACAGTGTTATGTGATCCGGCAAGAGTAACATTGGGAGACATCATCGACGGTATTCTTGGCGATGGCAACGGCGAGCGTGGTGGCACGGGTCGACGAGAAGTCAGTGTATATGAAGACAAGCGTATACTGAGTGACCCTGACTGGGACGACAATTTGGAGCACACGTTGGAAAGCTTGAATGTCACGAGGGGTAAGTTCCTGACCATTGTTGATGAGGAGGGTGAGTGGGGAGATATTGCAGTCGCATTGAGTGTGCTTCCGTAAGTCACGTTCAATCGATGAAGAGCTTGATAGCGTATGCTGACCCCTGGTAGACCTAATCATCCTACTGATGGACCATCATTAATCTTACCATCACCTCTACCCAAACCCAAATATACACCATGTCGCTCAAGTCCTGCGCCCACAGTGTCTCGCAAACGACTTGCCCCCGATGATGAGGTCGATGAGTTAGAACCATCAAGCAAGCGGCCGAAGATAAATGGCACGATTTCCGCACCACAAATGGGTAGTCCTAGTAAGAAAAGGAGATTGGAAGAGGAAGGACTAGTAATGCTTTCGGGTGCGACGGACGAGGTGGATGACGATGTGATCGTGATAGACTGAGGCTAGGCTTTTCTCTTTTCTTTCCAATTGTCATGATATTCTATTTTTCTGCTGTAGCTGACACAATAGATTAACCTCTATTTAATTATCGCAGGCCAGGTTCGTGACCCCAGGCTTTTGTCGATTAAAAGTGGAACGAATGCTGACCGTCAAACCAGTACCATCCCGTACAAAACGACAGCATGATAGTTCAGCTCAAGTTCCTTCATATGGACTTGTAACGAGGAGCATCGTGATACGTCCAGCTCTGCGCTGCGAAGCACGTTGAATTTGGTTTGGGCGAATAGAAATCATTGTAAAGAACAAGATCCGGCCTTTTATATTTCGACAGCGGCACCAGACCATCGCACCAGCTTTGGTGCTAGACTATAAGAGTCAGTTCAATAAATTTCTGCATCGTTGGAGGATCGATCACTTGGCATCCTTTGCTAAAATTCAAGGTGTGTTCTGTGGTGCACTATACATGAGATCACTCTTAGTAGATTGATCAATACCGGCGAGGCTAATTTCAAAAAATATGTCCCCGTGCAGGTTCCATGCGTGTTGCTCCGATCTTCTGGCATTAGAATTTCGAGGATACATACAAGCTACCTGTCAATCTTACTCTGCTGTCTAGGCCGGCCTTGCGCCAATGGACAGAGTGCCTTCGATTGTTGCCTTCACCGCCTCTAATTTGTCCATCAACTCCATCCATGCGAGCATTCGTTGGCTGAGCACCTCACCCTCCGGGATTGCTCGGAGGTCTGCAAGAAGAGGGTACAGGAAGAAGTCTGCCCAACTCAACTTCTCCCCAAAAACGTAACCCACAGGAGACATCGCCTCCTCGATAACGGTCAGGAATTTACGCAACCGCTCGACGCCGGGCTTAATCCTTTCCCGGATTTCTACGTCCGTCGCCTTGCCCTCATCGTTGAGAGCCACGCGCGGCTTGACAACGCCGATCTCTACAGCAGGAAATCCTGAACAGAGAAAGGAGTCAGGCAGGCACCGTCATACATCTGAAACGTGGAAGTGGAAACAATAATTCACCATACGATGCTACCATGCTCACGAACTCCCACATCTGTTCGTCGATGAGAACATGACCGTCACCAAAATATAAACAGAGGCTCGGCTGCGGTTCTACTCTGTCGATATACCTCGCGATAGCGATGCTTTCTCGTAGCTTGAGCGTGTCTTCTCTCCCATGGACTTCAATAACAAGTGTGGGAATGTATCCGAATGGGTGATACTCGTCCGCAGTCCTAGAGTGGGGAAGAACACAAACTTGGTTGAAGGGTATACCCTTGTAATGCAGATCAAGGGTGACCGTGCGTGTAAACGTGCTGAACGGTGTTCCTATGACAGTGAAACCAACCAGGTGCATGGTCGATTGCGGGGGTAGCAGCACCGTTGCTGCACTGCGGGCTTATCATCTCTTAAACTTTCTCTCGGGTAAGCCCGATTTGACGATGAGTCAGTAGTCTCATGGGTTACAAATCGCATCCAAGCGCTGAAGGCGATGAGCACGAGAAATGGTCAAGAAAGGTAAAGTCGCGTTGCAGGTCTGCGGGTCACACCAGATACCGTGGACAGAGGCTGCTTTGGGTATTGAACATCAGTCGATGTGCTGGGTGGTTCGGTAGCTATAGAATTTTGGTAGTAGCCCCATTCGCCTGTTGCGAAGTACGTATTCAAGGGATGACTGTAGTCTATTGGAAGTCCTTCATGGGTCAAGTCCCAATAACAGCAGTCCAGGACTCGATTAAATCGATCACACAATATCCCCTCACAGGAACATATTGCTTGGTAATGATCTTTATGGTTTCTTGAGCCACCATTCCCCCGAGGAAAGCCGCTGTCGTCTGAAGTTCTGCCGAAGGTGCTCGAACACTGGAAGACGTCTGCGTCAAAGCCTTTCATGACAGATGACACCACTTACACCTCTCCAACGAAATCATTGAGGCACTCCGGGAGTTCCACTTCGTCGCCAACCACAGATTCCACATGCTTCCGAAGAGCCTCCTCACATATGGGCAAGTCAGGACTTTGCTCCCTCAATGCTGACAGGGCTGACAGAGCCAAATGTAGGCAGGCTGCCTTGGGATTGTCAGTCAAAGTGTTGACTGTGCACAGAAGATTACTCAGAGTATGTCTTACTCCAATAAGATGGGACATACCAAGAACCGCGTGATCGAGGGTATCCCATCGAGTCCCTCTAATAACGTGAAGCGCGTGCGCATTTTTTACGAATAAACCGATCGTCGCGTCATCAACTGGTGCGCGCAAATGGCTCTTAAACGCGTGCTTTTCCTCTTCCGCCCGCGTCTTGTACAACGTCTGCAAGTGGATGTAGTTCTTCGTGTCAGCTTTCATGTCGGGTAATGTGGAAGTCAGGGGAAGTGTATGGGTTTCAGACTGGTCCGTAAACTTCTTGAGGGCAGCAAGTAGGTGGAAAAACGGTAGAGGATTTTCCCGAAGCGCTTCAGGAGAGATGGCTGGGTCATCAAATAACGAAGCGATTTCTGAAGGGACCTAGAAGTAGCGTGAGTCATACACCCAACCGAGTCGCATCAGCGTACAGTTGTTTCTGTCCAACAACGGTAAGCTTGTGCTGCTGCTTCATCGAAGTTTTCCTCGTCAGGCTTAATTTTGAGCGCAAGGATACTCTTCTTAAACTCCTGTCGTTCTGCATATGTTCCGGGAGGATTGCCACCATGCTGTCTCGTCACCGCCATTGGCAGTCAGCGGGACCGAATTGAGACGTGGACTCACCGATCTTTTCCAATCTTCCAAGACGCGGACGAGAATGACGACATACGGTATATGGCCATGTTCTGTCGGATCCATGGATGCAAAATCAAGAGAAAGTGCATGTTCTTTTAATGCGGGGAATGGCTTGTCGATTCTCAAGGAAGGGAGAGTTTCTGAATGACTTTCGATGACTGTGAACGATGATCGAAATGAAGGGTCAAGAATGACAGGTTAGACATACTGGTATGTTCATACACCTGAATAAAGAATTCTGCCAGGAATCCAGCGGAGCGAACAACTATGAGGGTCGGATGGTTCGGATGTTCCCACAAAAGCGATGACAGTTTGGCCAGGATTTGACTATCTAGATTATGGGCGATAACTACCGTGAAGGAAGTCAGCCAATCTGGGTCTGACTCGATGACACTCTTCAGCTGTCGTGTGTCGGCATGGCCGTCGACACTATCATTGAGCTCGCAAAGAAGCCTCACTGCTTCAGAAGCTCTTGGTTTCCCAACACTTTCTAACCCTTCCAGGAAGAAGTTGTTGCCCGCATCAGCATGCGAGGTGGTGGCGTGGTCCAAGATCGTGAAGTGACCGATCCCAGGGAGGACAAGATTCTTCAGAATCGAAGCGGAAGTAGCAGAACCAGATAGAACGAGAACCCTAGATGACTCGAGAGCGCTTTGTCCCGTGGAAGCCCATAAGCTAGGTGGAAACAACTTCTCAGGACAGGAGAGTTACGGTGTTTGAAACGGCTCACCGTAATTGGCGGTCATATCTGCGAGCCTTGCTATCAGGTTGTACCCTTCCCGGGGTGTAAATAAACGGCAAGACAAGATTCAGAAGTGACTCGCGTACTGTAAAGCCGTGGTTGCACTTTCGATGTCTTGGGAAGCCATATAATAATGATTAGTGGTGGAAACAAGCTGTCAATTATTTAATCACATAATATGGGGACGCTCGTGCTGTGACGGGTGACATAACAGCAGCGTCACGCCGCGATAACTTGTCACGCTCTGACAGTAAAGCACGACCATGACGGACACGCGTCAGTTTGGAGATCTTGCCACTCAACTTGTTCTTGAATCGCGTCGCTCAACGCTTGCTGATACACTCCTAAAGTATAACGACAATCTCGTCCGATCCGTTATCCGGGAGCAGCGCGATCTCGAGAAGTTAACGGAGGGCGCGGAGGAGGTCAGCCCAGCCCTCTTGATCTACCAGACCGCCATCGTACGAAACAAACGATGCCTTCTGGCGTACCACAAGCATCGCATGGATAGATTGCGCGATATGTACTGGGCTGCAGGCGGGGCGCTTCCACATATCCTTAGCAATCAGGACATCCGGAGCAAACTTTCACCACATGAAATAGATTTCCTTCGCCAGTACAGTTCGTCGGTCATGGATTATCGTGCGGAATTCTCCAACGAGCTGGACATAACTGCCAGCATTACCCACCCACCCAAGGACTTGCATGTCCTGGTCCGCGTCGTAAGAGATTGTGGGGTCATACAAACCGAAGTTGGTAGCATCGACTTTCAGAAGGGTCAAAGATTCATGGTCAGAAGAGCTGACATAGAACATCTGATTGTACAAGGGTATCTAGAGGAGGTGTAGTAGTGAAAGTGAGCGCAACTACAGAATCTGTAGAAATTTGCTAATCGTCTTCTTTACTGAAAGCTGTGGCTGTGCTCGCACCAGTTCGGGATATCCTCAACGCTGACGTTGAGCGAGCACATCATCGACCACTAACCATCGCACTGGTCATGATCACCCCAACGCGGTTCCCGATATTCTCACCCATCTTTCTATCTAGTTACTCTCAAACTCCTCGCTCTGTTCTGCGTCGAGGACGACTACGACATTCCAGTTCATCATCGCCTGAGTCTGGCGGCGACATCGACCGAAGTAGCCCCGGAGCGATCTCGGATCACGAATGGGACATTCGGACAGGTGTGCTGCAGTCAAGAGTCTCTGTGCATACGTTCAGATACGACGTGTAGTTTCTTGCCGTACACTCGCCTTCGACACGCCTAGGCCGTACAATCTACGTCTTACAACAGACACTCCCTGATTTCTTCCGAATTGGTCTGGTATCGAATGTCGGTCCCACACGAGGACCAGGCCTAGTTTACAATGCTCCATCAGAACAAACTGAAATAGAGAACATTTACAGCCCAAAAATACGGTTGACGTACACTCCCCCTGTTGCCCTTCCTTCGCCCTTTCCCAGGACTTTGTCGATAGAAGGTGAGCTATGCGATGTCGGTTTCTCTTCGTTGTGGGTCTTGAACTGTCAAATAGGCCTACCTCTTTACTTGGCATCCTCTGTTTTCATTCGGCATACAATGAAAACGCTCTATTCCGATCTGCGAGTTGAGCTTCGGAAAGTGGTTGTACAAGTGCCTCCATTGACCCCTAAAAGTAATGAGGCTGGGCACTCACGCAGCGCCCGAGAGAAAAGTTTGTTCATAGGGCTTATGGTTCTCGGCACGACACGTGTCAGTGGTGGACAAGGTGAATGGCAGATGTACGTCGATGTTTTGTGTATATGCTTGTCACCATGGTTACGAGTAAACTTACAGAGATTCGACCTATTCTTTTTCGCCGCTCACTGGGCTGGTAAACCTCCACACCATCAATTCGATACAACCCGCACCTCATCAAGCGGCATATGACGCACTCCGCGCTTCCTTTAGCAATGTATTTGGATTAGGTGGAAGTATGCAGCCGGGCGAAGCCAGAGCCGTCGACTCCACGAAGGCGCGAGCGTGATGGGTGTGTTGGGTCATTTTAAGATACAAGCAGAATAATGCAGCGATATAGTGTTACAGGTTGGCGGTAGGGTTGAAGTTATTTTTACCAATCCTCGGCCTGATTTTCTGTGCTTGTACTTTGATGATGCTCAGGCTTACAGGTCATAAATATTGAAGATTCTACCTAAAGTCGTGTTTCATTGAAGTGATACCTGTCTTCGTGACAGCAGATGTCTGGAATTGTACAAGGTAATCCAAAATCACTGATCACAGATCCGTCATGATGCACGAAGATGCAAGTCTTCATCCAAGAATCACTCCCCGCTAGTACCCTAAGGTCTACCTACCATGAGAGTGCGGCGGCTTCAAACACAACTCCCCTTCAGCTTGTGAACTGTGTCCCTCTTGTTTGCTGTCGTTACCAGATCCTCGAGCTGTCGCACCCAACTTCCATTAGAAGCCAACTATAACCTCGGTCACTCATGATGTGTATGATGCGCCGGAGCAGGGGGCAGTTGTGCTGGCAAGATGGCCGAGCGGTCTATGGCGTGTGACTCAAGCGGAAGCTTGCCTGATTCTTCAGGTCTTCTCATCTCCGCAAGGGGGCGTGGGTTCGAATCCCACTCTTGTCATCACCAGTTTTTTCTTTTGCCGCATTTCTTTGTGATAGGGGTCACTACTACAATGAAGCAGTTAGCACGTCGAAGAACCAGCGTGCGGATTCAGCCTGTCTTCGTCACCCTTGCTACGTGACAGCTGAACGTCGTCATCCAAGATGACAGGGTTGCTACTTCGTAGGTGTCTCATCAGCACCTCTGTTCGGACCTCGGGAAAAGCCAAGTGTGGATAGTATGCGCAGAATCAACTGATCCCCCTGAATCAACTCGTTAACACGACCAACAATGACATCGAGGTTGCTGACATCCTACCCACTCTCTCCATAAAGTCAATAAACGCGTCAAGGCTCTTAGTTATGTCTCAGTCCAGCTCATTTCACATACACTGTCTACCGCATCTAAGCTAAACTACGCGTTTCCCCCTGCTGATGGCCTTCGGGCCTTTACCCAAGTTTACCCACGTTGTTGAGATCGAAGATACCCGCGGGAAAGAGGGTAGCTATAGCCTTGATGTCACTGGGTTCCAATACTCCCGCCACCCCGCCAAGTATACCCAAGTTCACAGGCGGAGATCAGGGAGCTTCGAGCTCATCAAGAAACTTGCTAGTGCTAGCAGAGTGGTTACCCATGATCATAGTAAGCCGGTTTCTTCGCTGTGAGAGTCACTAAATTTACATCTGACTTGTTAGCTCTCCGCCGCAGGCGGTCTGGGGTAATGGTGCCAACCCACAGAATCGCCAATTTGTTAGGCAGGACCATGTCGATCAGACAGGGCCATAGAACCTCCTCGCAGGCGACGTTCCTGCTCTTCGTCGCTGTCGTTTCCAGATCATCAACATGTGGTGCCCGATTTCTCGACTTGCGGTCGGCTGTGGTAGCGTTTGACACAGAGATCTCGTGCGGCGGCCAACCACAGTGAGGTTCTCCGACGGAGAGCTTGAGATATACGGTATCAAATACAATCCCGATCATAAATGGGCCCGGAGGATTTCGTTTTGCTTAAATGGTCAGACTATGTTCAATTTAATAGTTGCACTTCGCTTTGGTGCAGGCTCGGCTTTGATTCCGTCCAAGACTGCGGCGCCTCGCACCAGATTTAAGAATCCGAAGACCCCAAAAGTGCGCCATTCAGAGTTCACAGGTCTATTATCTACAAGAAGAAGTGAGTGATGTGAAGGGTTAGCCAGATGCAGGCAGAAGGCACTTTCGTGGAGAACAGCTCACTGTTCGTACCCTAGAATACCGGTATTGTAATAGCGATGCCGCATTAGGAAGATGCAGGAGGGGGGTGACACAGTGGCGGTTTCAATATTTTCACACACTCTAAAGAGTATTCAAAAGTGAAAATACAATGTTTTATTATGATTCAAATTATTGGGCTCTCACAAGATTTTATTCCGAGAAGGTTTATAATTTTTATTACCAGTCTATATTGGGAGAAACATTAGATATCCATCCAAAGACAATTGAAAATTATATATTGCACAAATGTCATAAGGTTATTGACAATAATATCTGCCCAATATGCTTTTGAGCATGAGGAAGTATTGAACCCTTGCTTGTCATTGGCTGGTTCAATATTCTCTCACTCTCTAAAGAGTATTGGGCAGATATTATTGTCAGTAACCTTATGACATTCATGCAATATATAATTTTCAATTGTCTTTGGATGGATATCTAATGTTTCTCCCAATATAGACTGGTAATAAAAATTATAAATCTTCTTGGAATAAAACCTTGTGAGAGCCCAGTAATTTGAATCATAATAAAACATTGTATTTTCACTTTTGAATACTCTTTAGAGTGTGTGAAAACATTGAAACCACCACTGTGTGAGAATGGATGACTAGAAAGACTTGGGAAGTGCTGCTGGCACCAGTGGCAACCTTGCTTGAAAGAGGTGTGCAAAGGGGTGTTGAAACACAGTGTGGCAACACACATCAACATGTGAAAACACCCAAGTAAATAGTGACCTCACAGGGAATTGAACCCAGGACCACCCAGAACTGCACCAGGAGCTCTACCACTGAGCTACAAGGTTACTGGTTCACAACATCAGAACTAGTATTTGACTACATGTTCCAACAAGGGGCCTGTTTCATGGCATGCATTTGTGTGTGCACAGGACATATGTGATGAAATACATGAATGTCATCCTGTGTGGCAATTTCTACCACTTCCCCCAGTCACTGTTGGCCCTATGGAGGCCCCATATGTACCAGCAAGACTGCATGTTGATTGGACACTGTCTCAAGTAGGATGAGCCATTTATGATGAGTTTCAGACTGTTGTCATTCTCACTCAACAGATGTGGGTGACTGACAAGGTGTCATTGGATTTTCTAAACCATCTGCTGATATGCTGCATCATGCCTTGCACCTGAACTAGACATTCTTGTTTCCCCTTTTCTTCCCCTTTTCTTTCTATCTCTTACTTGTATTTGAGACATGTCTTTCAATGCTTACTCAATTATGTTCCTTTCTTGGACAGACTCTTGATTACCTATGCTGTTTCCTTATACAGTCTCCTTTCCCTTGATTGGACTTCCTTGGCATGTCTATCATTTCATATTCTTGTCATGTCAAGTCATTTTCCCCTTTTGGCCTATTGCCAATCACTCCTTGATGTCACATGTCTTGAGTGACTGCTATATATCCTTGTATGGTACTCTTCCCTTTACTTGGAGCCCACAGCCCACCTCAAGTCATTGTGACCTGGGCATGAGGCTGTGCCCTCCACTTCTCTGTTGTTCTCTGAGTCATTTCACATTGTGCCCAAGGCCTTGTGCCAAAGCCCACCAAATACTCTCAAGCAGTATATATACATGAAGGGACATGCCTGTAGACTCCAAGCTTTTAGCTACCTTGCAAATAGGATACTTCTTCTCTCTCATCACTGAAGTCTCTTGGCCATAGAGCCAGTAAAACTGTCAAGTGGCTAAGGTCAACCCAGGCAATACTGCAAGAGCACTAACACTTCTGCCTTAATGCCAACACTTGCCTTCATCAGCAAGTGAGGTATTCCTGCATGTAACATCTGCAACAGGGAAGTGTAAAGGAAGAACACATTACTATGCTCCAGGAGCTTGTGCTGATGGGCCCTTCCAGTCAGCATGGGCATACATATTGCTATGCTTTGAAGCTCAGAAGAAAAGGGAAAGGGAAGGAGGCCACCAAAGAGTCCATTGATGAATGGGTCCTTTCCACCATGCATTTGGATGATCCCCCTGAGCCCCAACTCAACACATTGTCAGGAGTATCATTTGTCTGGGATATTCCACCTGTACAATGCATCTTCCCAGTTAATTCTTTCTAACATATCTATAGGGCCTAAGTACTGATCCCAGATTTAACATGGAGTCAGAGGTCAGTGCCCCAGCAAATACAGTGCCTATAATTCCCCCCCCCCCCCAGGACAGTTTCCCCCAGCAGATATTCAAAGTCAGAGATACAAAAATGTTGGAGTCACCAACAGGTTGACTCAATGACAGCTGTATCAGTGGCTGTGCAGTCCTGCTATACTCTGCCTTGCTGCATGCTGCAGAGCCCTGTGCTATCCTATCATCACATGAGCTTGTCCAAATTTGCAGCAAAAGTGACAAAGACACATCTGGTGAAACCTCAAATGGACAAAGTACTGGGAAAAGCCAGTGTGGATCCTTCCAATTCATCATTAATCAAACAGAGGGCATTGGGTGCTCTGTACAATCATGCTGCTAGTTAAGCAGCTCTTCATCTTTGACAGTCTTGCCAAAGAGAAACCTTGGAGGGATGACATTGAGCTTGGAGATCTTGGTGAATTCAGCACATTCTAACTGCTATGCAAGATGTTATGAAGCTGATTCACTGTCTCTCCCACTTGGGGACAGAAAAGCAGGGAATGCCTTGTCAGGATCTGGGCCACTGGATGGCCCATCCAGCATTGGTAAGCATCCAAAAAAAATGATTCTATTATCATTAATTTGGTCTATAGATTCACCTGTGCCAAACCAATGGATATGATTGTGGAGTCTGGGTCTTAGTGCAGATAGCAGCCATTCTGAAGGGCTACAGTGTCACTGGAATTAAGGAATCTGATATAAAGCACTTTCAACACTTCATGTCCTGATTTGTTGCATAGAAGTGCCTGCTTAATTAGATGCATCCATTCAATGCACACATTGCTATGTTCTCCTTTCCAACAGCACTTTGTGGAGTGCTTAATATTTCTTGACAATGCTGCTATGCTAACCCCTTGCATTTTGAGTCTGCCATTGTAGCATCATGAACCCTAACCCACATCTCATGGGACAACTGCCCTACATGGGGCCAAATGCTTCTTGTATATAGTCTAGGACCATTGAGTCCATGTATACAGTGGTTTGGCCACATACACAGCTGTTCAACTTGGGTTCCAGTTCTTGAGGAGGGCAACTGCAGCTGGAAGCAGTCAAATCAATCTATGTCTGAAGGGCACTCTGCCAGAAATCTGCTGCTATGTGGCATGGGCTAACTTGAGATCCAACACTGCCTGCATCCCACAGCAAGCAGGAGCCCCATGCCACATATGTGGGATATTGGGCAATGTATATATGGGTCATTCTGCCAAAGTTGGCAAAGCTTATAGCAGTTGTTCAGCCATGTATATGGTCATGCCACCAGGTCCTGGGTTGGTCATGATATAGAGGCATGGGGTCTGGGGAAAGGATTGCAGCCTCTGAAGTGAGGTTTCAGGGCTGGAGATTCAGCATTTAACCATATCTCAGTGGTGCTCAGTGAGAAACCCAAAACTCACCACTAAAAATCCACCTCCAAGCAGGAGTGAATATATGTAGATCATTTTGCATTGCATACACAAGGAGATATCCCTATGACACTGCATCTGCAAGAAAACAATGCATTCTCCCCTTCCCTGCACATTTGCTTCAACATGCATTTTTTTCCCCTGATATCCTGCCTGCTTAGTATGAAATTCACATATATGATGATTGGGGAAGGACCATTGCCACATGCAACATCTGCCACTGACACTAATATAAAGAGGCTGTACATTATGGTCTGTCACATACTCACCAGATGTGAAGAATTTGCTAACACCTGCTTGAATACCAGGATGCATTAGAAAGTAATGCATGTTGAAAGGATTTAGGGAAAAGCACATGGTGTTGTTACTGGTTTTATAAACAAGATACTACAGCATTGCATGGGAATAGTACACATTACATGAAATGCTGAACATTTCTAAATGGCCAAAAAATGTGTCAATCAACCTCTAATTTCATTTCACACCTCTTCCTCCTAAAAGTGTAATGGCTTCCCAGAACACACTGAGGCAATGGATGGGTGTGAACCAGGTGCAAACATGATGTAGCTACAGACTATGACTATGAGCTTATATCTGTAGCTAGAGACAATATATCAAAAAACTAAATAACCTATCAATCAATCATATGCTAATATATATACCTTGTGAGTTTGACATATGACAAGCAATATTCCAACAGAGTACATTTCTGGCCATGATCTTGACAGGCTGTGAAGCCTGGCCAAAATTCCAAGATGAGACAATGATGTGCTGCTCCCTGGACTCAAGGCAGCAGTGAGACAATACATACTTTGATGAAGTGCTTTCCCTTCTTTGAATCACTGATGACCTGGTGCTGCAATGCCTTAACTCTCCAGATCCAAAAAGGTGAGGCATTGGATATCCATGCATATTAGATCAGTGCTCTTACCTTGGCATCCTGGAAGCATCAACAACACTCCTTTCCATTGTCACCAACGTGGGGAAATGATGGCAAATTACACACTGCCAGTCATGGCATTGATATGGATGTTGGTGATATGCCACTTTATTCTTTTTGCCTTTTCCAAACTATTGTGGTTGTGCAGACTTTCTCTTTCCCTTTCCCTTTCTCTTTCTCTTTCTCTTTCCCCCTTGTACTTGAGATGTGTCTTTCAATGCTTACTCAGTTATGTTACCCTTTTCAGACACTTACTATATGCTGTTCCTTATATGGCTTCCCCTTCCCTCAATTGGCTTCCTGCAATCAGCATGACTCAAAGCTTATCATTTCATATTCTCATGCTTCAAGTCACTTTCCCTGTTTGGACTATAGTGGACCTTGATGTATTGCTTATCTCTGACTGGGCATGTCACAGCTGTGTTGTGATGCATCTTCATGCATAGCCAACCACACAGGACCACACAGTCAGAGCCTGTATATATACTTGTAGGGACACATCTGTATCTCTCAGCTTTTAGCTACCTTGCAATCAAGATAGTAGCTTCCCTCTGATAACTGCTACCTTCAGAACTGCTAATCACTTGACCATAGGGAGGGTAAAACTATTAAGCCTCCAAGGTCAACCCAGGCAATACCACAAGAGCATTGATGCTTTCTGCCTCAACACCAACACTTGTCATTTTCAGCAGGTGAGGTATTCCTGCACATAACAAAAGCTAAAAGCTCTCTCTGCTGAGATAAATGACTTGCTCAAAAACTTCAGCCTTGGCCCAAAATCTTCCTAGGTTGACAGAAAGTCCCTAGTGAAGTCTTGAGTTCTCCCTAATATCCTGAAGTGGTGCTTTGATTGACACCTCTTCCCCTTCCTATAAGGAACATCCTTGCAGAGGTCCTGCTGGCCCTTTAGGAAGCCAATAACAAGCACTAGGATTACCTGTGGAGTTCCCAGGGCCCTTTGCTTGCCCATCACTTAACCCAACCACCATGTCTTCCCACCACGGCATGTCCCCTGATCCTCCTAGGCCACCTTTGGCTGCAGGATCCACCTCTTCTAAATTCTGCCCCCCAGTTCTGTCAAGAAAAGAACAAAGGCACAAGGAGTGACCTATGGTTATCTCTGCCCTTCCCCTATGACAAGAACCCTCTACTTCTACTGCTCACTATCACCCCTATCCTGCTGAGGGATCTTCCCTGACTGCTCTGAAGCATGAGGCTTCCCCATCCTACATCCCACCATCTGTGATGTGGAAGGCATCTGAAAGAGACAAGAGGGATACCACACCCAGCTTCTTGGAAGGAGCACACAGAGTCTTTGCTGCCTTTGGATTAATGAATCCCATACCAGCATCTGGAGAAGACTCTACACCTAAAATCCAGCCTAAGGAAGAGACTGACACTTCTTTGCTTGGAGGTGACTTCCTGGATTCCCAACAAGAAATCCATCCCTACTTTTGCAATGTCAAGATGTCACCACCACCCTTTGAAGGACAAGGTGAGGTACCAGTCATGGACTTGGTGACATGGTATCATGAGCAATTTAAGTCCATGATGGACTTTACTATTCCAACCAAACCAAGAGACCCCATAGGCACCAGAGAAGGTCCCAAGGAGAAAGGAAAAGGATGTGACTCTGACTCTGGTGGGGGTCAACCAAAGGAACTAAACCTAAACCATCCACAAGAGTACAACAGTAACCATGCCATGTATGATGCCTGGCTTACCTCCATAAAAACCTACTTGGGCATCAACTCTCACATCTATCAAACTGCAGAACAGAAGATTGGCTTTACCCTTTCTTTTATGACAAAGGGCTCTGCCCAGGCCTGGGCTGAGAACTATGCCAAGAAATCTTTACTTCTGGACACAGTTCACATTGTGGACACATGGGCAGGGTTCCTTGCCAAGCTTGACCAGATGTTCAAGATTGGGGACATCTCTCAGATGGCCTTACTCAAACTCTCAGCCATCAGACAGGGCAACAGAACCCTGGAAGATTACATGACAGAATTCCTCAATGCTATGAACAAAGCAAAGCTTTCAGAGACAAGCCCTGAGGCTGGAGTCTTCTTTGGAAGAGGCCTCAAAGCCAAGCTGAATGAATGGATCCTTAAAACCAACTCCTGCCCCACAACACCAGCAGAATGGATTCAGCAAGCTTCAGCTGCTCAGATGTCTCTCACACAACTCTGCCTTTTCACTGGCAAGCAGACCAAAGAGGATCGATGCATCCTGGGGCAAAACCTAGGGAAGTCCCATTTCAATTGCAGCACTGATTGAGACCCTTATGCAATGGATGTCAATTGTTGTCACTTTGTTGGACCACCAAAGAGGTCCTGGACCCAAAAAGGCAATTGAAGATCACAGGTCAGAGAGATCACATGCTGGGGATGCAATGAACTTGGTCATCAAAAATCTGAATGTCCAAAAGAAGGACATTCCCCTATAAGGCAAGATTGGCAAAGCAAGATTTGCCAACTCCTTGAAGAGCTTGAGCCTGAGGATGCCAAGATGACAGTGCCTCAGGGACCAAGCCATGACATGAAAGAAAATCCCAACAAAATGCTGGATTTTTGACAAGCTCTCCCATGACTGCACAGGGTAGAGCTAAGGACTTCATTATCTCATCTTCTATGATACAACAGACTGATACAGACAAAGTAGTGGACTTTGAGCAATCACAATCCATTTCCTCTTTGTTTGGGTCCATGTATCTGGTTGACAGAGAAGATGCAGTGATCAAAGTGGTGATTGACAGTGGTGCTGAGGTCAATGTCATCCACCCAGATATCATTCAAAAGTATGCCTTGAAAAGGACTAAGGTTAAACACCCCTGGACCACAAGAAGTTTCAAGGGCCCAAGCCAGCAGAAAATAACTCATATCTGCTCTTTCATGGCTTGCATTTTCCACAAACTGGTAAAGATCCACACCTTGGAAATGGTCCTAAAGAACCAAGAAGACCTTATCCTGGGCATGCCATTCTTGAATGAATACAACCCCATTTTTGACTGCAAGAAATGAAAGATGATAAGTTTTGGGGACCCCTGCATCATGGAACTCCAGCTGTCATCTGATGAGGAAGACTATGATGATGAAGAGTTTGTTACACTGCAGAAAACCTCAATCTCAACTCAACTCAAGGCCACCATTCAGAAAGAAGAAGTTGCCCTCCCACTGCACTACAAGCAATTTGCCAAGGTCTTTTCTGAAGAAGATGTCCCCCTTCCCCCACATTGCCCATACCTAGACCATGAAATAAGGGTGTCAGACAACTTCAAACCAAAGAAGGCACCAATCTACCTGCTGTCATGGGAGGAACCACAAGCCCTGGATGAGTTCTTGGAAGAGAATCTCAATTCCAGGAAAATTTGCAAGTCAAAATCCCTTCAGGCTTCTCCAGTGTTCTTTGTTGGGAAGAAGGACAGAAAGAAGCAGCTAGTACAAGACTACCACAAGCTTAACAAGTTTACAATCAAGGATTCCTACCCCTTACCAGACATCAAATCCCTCCTTGACCAGCTGGCCAAGTCCACCTACTTTGCAAAATTTGACATTTGCTGGGGATTTATGAACATAAGGGTGAAGGAAGGAGATGAATGGAAGGGAGCCTTCATCACACCAAGAGGACTCTTTGAGCTGATGGTCATGTTCTTCAGGAAATGCAATTCCCCTCCAACTTTCCAATGCTACATGGAGACCACCTTTGCCAACATGATCTTTTTGAAGAAGCTTGTCATCTTTATGGATGATGTGACAATACATGCAAAAACCAAAGAGGAGTTCTTGTCAATCACCCTCAAGGAGGAACTACAACTGAAGATCTTGAAGTGCACCTTTGAAACTACAGAAGTCAAGTTCCTGGGTTTCCTTATTTGACAAGGACAAATTAAACCCTCTGAAACAAAGCTTGCTGCCATCAGAGAATGGAAGACCCCTGAAAATCTGCATGAACTATGCCAGTTCCTTGGGTTCTGCAACTTCTATCAGCAGTTCATTCAATCATTCTCCCAAATTGCCACCCCTCTCCATAAACTCTCCAAGAAAAATGTCCTGTACAAGTGGGACATAGAGCAAGCTGATGCTTTTGAAAAGCTCAAGAACACACTTTGCTCTCAACCAGATCTTTGCCTCCCAGACTTCTCAAGACCCTTCACACTCTTCACTGACAGCTCTGCCATTGGTACAGGTGCAGTCCTCTGCCAAGAGTTTGAAGATGGAGAACTCCACCCCTGTGCCTACCTCTTGAAGTCCCTGGTTGGCATGGAACAGAACTACCAGGTGTATGATCTGGAACTTCTGGCCATCATGCACACCTTCAAAGAATGGTGTCACTACCTCATTTCCCCAGTTGCCCCTACCATGGTGTACACTGACCATCAAAACCTCACTTACTATTGGTCACCACAGCAACTGTCCCACTGGCAAACACAATGGGCTGCTTTCCTTCAAGATTTTCCTATATGGCTAGCACACAAACTGGGTAAACTAATGACTATACCCAACTCCCTTTCCCATCACCCTGACTATGCCGCTGACCCTTCCCCAATGACTATGGTCCTTCCCCCATCATTGTGGCTCAAGAGGGGGGTGAAACTCCCATTTACACCTTCAAAGGTGCCTCCACTGACCTCTACCACTGTGCATAAGCCAGAGGAAAAGGAAAGAAAAGAAGCAGCCCCACTTACACCTGCCCCTCTAAAGGCTCAGAAAAAGAGCCAAACCATTTTGTCTTTGCTACCCTCTGACCAAACAAACAATCTCAACAACAAATCATCCAACAACATGTGATGATTATAGAGAGGAGTGTTCACAATATCTGCAGACCTCTTCAACCAAATAAAGGAGATGATGCCACAGGACAAAACTCTCACAAAGAATGATGCTATACATGAGGAGGATGATCAAACCAAGCAACATGACAGTCAACTCTATGTCCCTCCTCCCCTCTGATGTGAGTACCTCCAGGATAATCATGATCTAGCTGTGGCTGGACACCCTGGAATGAAAGTGATGATGTGGAAGATGAAGAAGGAGGTCTGGTGGCCTGGAATGTGGAAGCAAGTAAGAGAGTATGTGAAAGGATGTCCCAGCTGTCAAGCCAACAAGGTCATCACTCACCCTCTCATGCCCCCCATTACCCCAAACAATGTGGCAAAGAACCCCTTCCCTTTCAAGCAAATCTCCATGGATTTTGTGACCAACCTCCCTGAGTCAGAAGGATATGACTTGATTCTAACCATTGTGGATCAGGGACTTACCAAAGGAGTGGTTCTGATCCCCTGCAACAAGACATGTGACTCCATCAACCTGGTGAATCTCTTCCTGCAACACATGTACCCCAGATATGGCATTCCTGATGCTGTGATATCTGATAGGGGCCCACAATTCACTTCAGCCTTCACCACAAAACTTTATGAGGCATTGGGCATACAACAAAAACTTTCTACTGCATACCACCCTCAGACCAATGGTGAAAGCAAACATGTCAATCAAGAGGTTGAGACCTACCTGCAGATGTATTGTGATGCAGGACCAGAAGACTGGGCTCAGTATCTCCCTCAAGCTGAGTTTGTGCACAATTCTAGGGTCCATTCCATTCACCATCAAACCCCCTATTCCCTAATATATGGATATGACCCTGTGCCCTACCCTTCTGCACCTTCAACAACTGATATGCCTGCCATTGACAATTGCATGCAACAGTTGGCCACCAATTGGGATTCAGCACTTCTCACTCACAAGGCTGTGCAGGAAGCAATGCATGGCCAGTCCAAGGGACATTACACCACCCCAAAGGAAGGTGACCTAGTTTGGCTAGATGCATTGACCTTAAAAAGGGACATCCCAAGCTCAAAGCTGGCACCCCAATGTGTTGGCCCCTTAGAAATTGTCAAGGTTATTTCCCCCATGGCTGTTTGGCTGAAGATCCCTGAAACATGGTGAATACACCTGGTATTTCACATGCCATGGATCTACCTGTTTGAAGAAAATGACAAATATGGAAGAGCTGAAATGCCACCCCTGCCAGACCTGATTGATGACCTTCCCAAATGGGAAGTCAAGAACATTCTCAAGCATCAAGCTGTAGGGTCAAGAAGGAAGACAAAAGGACATGTCTCTGCACCCAAGTGAGGTGCCAAACAACAACTTATCAATACCTGGTCAAATGGACTGGATATGGGCACTCATCCAATATGCGGGAGCCCAAGGAAAACCTATATAATGCCCTCAATATCCTCCATTCCTACCAGCAGTGCCATCACATTCCCCTCTCCAATGTCTCATGAACACAACTCTGAACACCTCTCTCTCAATGACTACACCATATTTGATGCCAAGAATGAACACATTGCCTTCTCCAATGATTTCATCTTTGATCTGCCACCCTCAGCCCACACACCACCCCTCTTGAGCATACCCTCAGTACCCTCAGACACAAACATCAGGGCTGTTCAGGAATACTGGGACAGGGTCACTACTGGCAGCCCTGGACCCATTCTGAACCCCCACTCCTCATTCACAGTCTGTTCAGTTGCCTTCTCCAAGGCAAAGCAAAGGGCCAGAATTTCTAAGGCCACTGCCTACCCCTCTGCACTACCACAAGCACCACCTCCTGTCCTTGGCTCCTATTGGAGTTGCAACACCCCTTCACCATCTCCTGACTCCTCCCCCATCTCCCAAACCTGTGATCTTGAGACAGCCAGTGCCAACATGACCCCTCACACACCCCCTGCAGTTGTTGCCCCAAAACTCACCCAGTGACAGACAGCAAATGAGGTCGACTCCCCCAGCAAGGCCAAGACAGGCCTGGTACCCTTGGTGGAACAACTCCTCCATGTTCTGCAGGTGCTCAAAAACTTTGAGCACTGGGACTCACTTGGCTGGAGAGCAGGTGAACACCATGACTGCCTTTGGATGCTGTCTCAAATCTACCAAGGTTCAGAATTCATAGCTGCTCACATCCCCCAACTCTTCAACATCTCTGAAGGAATCACCAGTCATGTCACCAAGAAGGTAGACCTGGACCTCTATACTGGTGACCACATAGACAATGTTGCAGACATACAACAAGTGGTGGTCAACCTCATCCACACCATGTTTGGAGAAGACCTCTGGATCTCCTTTCAAAACTTTCACCCCTGCTCTGCTCAAGCTGCTGACCCAGCACTTGCTTTCAACAGCAATAAAGGCAAGGGCCAACAATCTACTGGAACTCAATCTCCTGTCCCAGTGCAACAAGAAGAGGCTCCTTTCATCAGCAGATTGGCTCCACCATCATGGACAGTCAATTGGCCAACAAGTGGTGACTCATGAGGACTGGACAAGAGAAGAACTGGAGATGCTAGCCACAATGGTGGTGAGAGGAAATCAACAAGCTCTAGATCATCTTTGCCCTCTGAAGAGTCAGACAACACTTCCACCACTTACAGACTCAATGACAACTTGGCCAGCCACTCAAACTCAGTCTGCCTCCAAGGAGTTTGAGTCTTGCTCAACCACACACCAGTCTGCTTGCAGAACAATCTATTGGTGCAGAGGTCAGTTACATGGATTGGAGAAACTTCCTCCACTCTGCTTACTTTAACTCTGCTGTATGAGCTCTTCAACTTCCCTTTGCCCTAAACATGTGCTCCCATTTCCCACTCCCACACCTCTTGGGGTCTTTCATGGTCATCCCTTAGGATGATGACCTCCCAAAGGTACTTTCAGGCCAAGTGCAGCTTGACTGGAGCAGCCCCTTCTGGGGAATGCACTGCTATGACTGTACCCAGCTGGGACACATCAGATACAGAAACAGGCATGGGTCAAAGTGGACTCTGCCTGGAACAGTACTCCCTTGGCTTTACAAGCCTCATTGACATTCTCCCACCAACCTGACTGTATGGCACTGGGGCCCCATTTAACTCCCTTCCCAACAATCACAGTTGAGCTCCCAACTCAAAATCAAGCTGCCCCTGGATGCTCTTACCCATCTCTCCAGTGTTTCAACCTTGAGAGGGGGGTAATGATATGCCACTTTATTCTTTTCACCTTTTCTGAACTATTGTGGTCATGTGGACTTTCTCTTTCCCTTTCTCTTTCTCCCTTGTACTTGAGATGTGTCTTTCAATGCTTACTCAGTTGTGTTACCCTTTTCAGATGCTTACTATATGCCATTCCTTATACAGCTTCCCCTTCCCTCAATCAGCTTCCTGCAATCAGCATGACTCAAAGCTTATCATTTCATATTCTCATGCTTCAAGTCACTTTCCCTGTTTGGACTATAGTGGACCTTGATGCATTGCTTATCTCTGACTGGGCATGTCATGCTGTGTTGCAATGCATCTTCATGCATAGCCAACCACACAGGACCACACAGTCAGAGCCTGTATATATACTTATAGGGACATGTCTGTATCTCTCAGCTTTTAGCTACCTTGCAATCAAGATAGTAGCTTCCCTCTGATAACTGCTACCTTCAGAACTGCTATTTGCTTGACCATAGGGAGGGTAAAACTATTAAGCCTCCAAGGTCAACCCAGGCAATACCACAAGAGCATTGATGCTTTCTGCCTCAACACCAACACTTGTTGTTTTTGGCAGGTGAGGTATTCCTGCATGTAACAGTTGGCAAGAGCAGGGGACAACTGCAGTTACTGCCTGCCACTTCCTGACACTCTCTGCACCAAGGTCAACACACTTGGAAGCACCTCGTGCAGGGGAGGCA
The DNA here is from genome assembly GCA_024613145.1 of Pisolithus marmoratus. Taxonomy (NCBI): domain Eukaryota; kingdom Fungi; phylum Basidiomycota; class Agaricomycetes; order Boletales; family Pisolithaceae; genus Pisolithus; species Pisolithus marmoratus. The sequence goes on from JANFAE010000074.1 coordinate 274,988, forward strand.
ATGTCTCATGTGCAATCCACAATGTCTTGACCCACATCTGGATGTCAAAGTGGGAAAAGACTTGTGAAAATCTGCTTCCCTGCCCTATCAAGCAGATGCTCTCTCTGGTCACTTTGGAAAGAGATGAAAAGCACAAGGAACCTAAATCTGTCACTGGCTACCTTTCCAAGCCAGAATACTGCATGTACTTGGTTTTCCTAAAGGAACTGAAGCAACAATCAGCAAGCAGCTTTGGACAGGATGATGAGAAAGCATGCAATGCACTGCAGTGTTGGTTTACAGAGCATGTCACCTCTCCATTCAATCAAATTCAGACCTGCAACATCAGGCCTCAGTCATTGTTACCAAACCATGTCTCTTCCTTGAATATGGTGGACAGACAACAAACAGTGGATGGAGATGCTCTACAAGGGTGAACAAATCCACTTGAATGCACTTTGCTCCATGTTTCTGGCCAGTGCTAAAGCCATCATCACCCTCTGGGAGCAAAGAGTGCTCTGGGGAATCAACATGTGCATATCTTATGATGCCCTTGCAGATGACATTGGCAACCATAATGTGGGCTACTCCTTCCTTGCAGATGGACAAAAACACCTGCTTTGCTGACCATGATTCCCTGGCCCACAAGTTCTTCTCCAATCCTTTCACTTCTGGCCACTTTGGAGTGAAGAGGAATGGCAGGATGATCTGGGACAAGGCAGCCCTGCAGAGATGGTTGGCTGACTATGCAGAATTCCAAGAGCAGCTCCCTCTATGTTGTGAAACCCTCAGTGGTGCACCTGGCCATGGCATGGAACTCACACCTCTCACCCTCTGCAACACCAGGGAGTGACTGCAGTGGAACCTAGTCATCCTTGGAAAACATGTGGCTCTCCTACACAGCTACCACAAGTCAGCAGCAATCACCAGTCTTGAGAAGCTTATTCTGCACATGCTGGATGGCCTGACCAGTGATCTTGTCATACAATCCCTGGCAATAGCATGGCCATTTGCTGAACTGGCCTCTTACATTTTCTATCTGCACAAATCAGATGTCCTTCAACTCTACAAAACCCAGCTTTTTGTCAATCACAAACACCTCTTTACCTCAGAAAATATCAGCCACTCCATGGCAAAACTGAGCTTAGAGCATTTGTCTGTCAAACTCACCATCAATCCTTGGCAACATGTCAGCATTGCTTTCAAATGAAAGCTTGGCCAGTTTGCAGAGGAGCTACTGCAGATGGACAAGAATGACACCATTGATGCATTACAGGCAGGCCATTCATGTGCAACTGAAAATCACATCTATGGTCTCAGCCCAGAGGCTCTCCCCAGCACAGCTGAGGACATCATTCCTCTTTTTTTGCGGGCAAGTGTTCAATGGCAGCTCATCATGCATGTCATACCTGGGGGGCTTGGGTTGGGATATGCATATAGTAGTGATCCAGGCCAGTTCCAGCAGTTGGCAAGAGCTGGAAAGCTTGGCCATGATCCTCAACATGAAATTCCTGGTGAAAAGGAGAATGGAACTGACATCAAGATCTCTGAAGAGAAAATTGGAGACCAAGTAGCTGCAAAATTGGAGAAAAAGGTCTTAGGAAATCTGGAAGCCCTTCTCACTGACAGACCTGTAGCCACTATTGGTCCAGCCATTCAAACCATTGTCAAGGATGCTGTGCAAGAAGTGATGACCAGCATTTCCACCAACCTTTCAGCCAATCATGGAAAGAGAGATGCACCCCCAATGAATTCTGCTGACTGGGATATGATGTATGTGGACCCATCCCCACCTGCAACATCAGAGGATGATGTCCAACTGGCACTGAAAGAGAAGGGTGGGTGAACAAGAAATTTGGCATACAGGTGTACTAATTTAATTGCTAATCCAGGCCAAGCAAATGACCACCATAATGACCAGGAAGCAGGTCCATTAGAAGGTGGTAAGGATGAGAGCACCTTCAGCCTACACATATGCTAAACCTTCTTCCCAGTCAGGCAAAGAAATCATGGAAGGAACAAACTTGTCAGACAAGAGGATGTGAGTCCATCATGCCAGTAGAGGTGCCAAACCAGCCACCTCTCAATGACTGTGGGTGACAAAAGTCAGGCAATTAAGATGTGAGTGTGCTAACTTAGCACATGGTTGCAGTGCCTGATTTGGAACAGCAATGTCTACAAACCATGCAGTGGGCTTTAAATTGGCCATCAGCAACATAGATATTGCCACAGCAAAGGGAAGCTGTGCTGGCTGTGGCTCAAAGGAAGACAGATGTTGTAGCCATGCTGAGGATGAGAGGTGGAAAACCCATGTTTGCCATGATCCCTGCCCTCTTAAACCCAAAGAAGCCATAGTAGTGGTGCTGCCTCTGAAGTCACTGATGACCAACTGGAAGTGGAAGCTGGAAGAGATGAAAATTCCATATCAGGAGTACACTTGCAATAAACCACTCAGAGCAGATGTCAACCTAGTTTTGGTGTCTGTTGATCATGGCATGATGCACAGATGGAGGCAAGCACCGGCCAAGCCATATACATACATAGTGTGAGGGAATCCACCCATCCACCTCTCAGCAAAGGGAACTGGCCCATGACTGGCCTTTGGCTGGCTGCAGGTGGGATGATTGACTATTTCTTGGAGGTGTTCTTCCAGGGCTCCTACATTATACCACATGGAGTAGTCTTACCATCCAATCAATAATGCCATGTCCTGGGCCACAATATTGGATGCCTGGAGAATCATCTGTTGCTCATAAGTGAGGCCAGTATATGCAGGTAAGGCTAGACTCATATGTGGCCAAACACCTTTTTGCAGTGACCTATGTACAGTGACTCAAAAAACCCTTTCAATGTTTTGCTGTTTTGTGTTGATGGTGTAGTAGGGGAGAGGGGAGGAGACAGGAGCAGAGGGAGCTTAGTCAGCAGCAGTGCACATAGTCATGAGCAGAGACATTGTAGATACATTGAGCTGTACTGAGCGAGAGCTCAGAGTCCATCAGGAGGAGACACTACTCCAACATGGTGATGACAGTGCATTCAAACCCACAATGCAGATTCAGAAGCACTACTATGCAGCATAGATGCTGAAGAATGCCAATATAACACTGAACTGCCAGACAATCACCACAGTAGCAGTGAAAACAGTGAACCAGAGACTGTCCACCATGTACAATCCTAGCCAACCAATCATCAACCAACCTGCCATCCAGATGAGAGCAAGCTAGGGATGAGCAGGGATGTTTCATACATGTCATGTCTACTCCAACATTGCAGACTACATCACCACAGGACATGCCACTCACTGAGAGTGACATTGCACTAGTCTCAGACCGAGACCTGGTACCAGATTTCCCACCAGAGTATGCATCAACAAGGGGTCTACCACCATCCAGACCACAAAGCCCAGAGTCTGATGACTACTTACAGCCAGGACTACACAGAGCAACACTGCCTCTAGTACCAGCAGGGTACAACCCAACAACAGCAATAACTCAACAACTCTTTCCTATGTCACAGACTACAGCTCCAGTATTACCAGGGTTACCATGGTACACATCAATGCTAGTCCCACAAACAGCACCCACAAGAATGGTTGCACAGGCCAGACCACAACCTAATGCACATCAGGTGGCAGCAACAATGGAGATGTTAAAACCCTTTTGAGGGGATGAGGAGGAAGCACAAGACCCACAAATATTCTTGCACACATTCAATCACATTATGAGGTTGGCAGGAGTAGTGGATGAATGAGACAAAATAGAGGTGCTACAAGATTATATTGCACCATGATCAGAGGCACAAAAATGGTATGATGGCCTAACAAGCATGCAGAGGGCATTATGGGCTGAGTTGGATAAATCCTTCAACCAATGATGGGAACCACTGCCATTAGCAGAGAAAATGCAAGAGAAATATCAAGAAGAGCTAATGGGGCTGAAGCTGGAGGACAGCAAGGTTGGAGAGACAAAGGAGATAAATGGCACAAAAGCATGGACTCATGTAGTATGGGCCAGGGAAGCCTTATGGCTGGCAAAGGCAGCAGGGGTACAGAACAATGTGGGCCTCATTAGGCTCATGCACAAGAAGTTGCCAAAGGTCATATGGAAGCTAACAACACAGAAGTATGCAACATTTGAAGATCTCATGAAAGCAGTGAAAAACCTTGACATGGAGGAGGTGCAGAGAGAAAAAGGAGGATGCAGATGAGTGAAAGAAAGAGGAAATGGACTGTGAAAACTGCATCTTGCAGCAACAAAAAATGTCACTAGCAGACATCACCACTCACCTCCAATGCCTCACAATACAATCAGCACAACAGCAACTGCAAGCAACAACACAACCTACCCCCAATGCAACCACATGATTTGCAATCCAGCAAAACAGACATGTACTGACCATGCTGGTCCTGCTCATGGATGCACAAAAGGAAACCATACATAACAATGCCAATGTCCTACCACAACATGGAGCAGATGCAGGTGGATGGAGAGCATACCAGGTGCAGATAGCACAGTGGACAAGGACACATGGAGAAAATATGCAAGTGTCAGAGAATACACCATTCCCACTCAGGCCTGGAACAGCAACCATCTGCTCAGGGGAGTGCTACTGATGTGGAACCCATGGGCACAGAAGTCAGGACTGCCCAGTACCAGCAGGGGATCAGGTGCAACTGGACCCAAGGGAGACAGCATGGAGGGTGATATGTGGTAGAGTACTAGGATTGTTCAACAGGATCATGGCAATGGATATCAGGCTAGTCAGTGTAGAAGAGCAGGAAAAAGAGGGTGGGCTGTTGTAATGGATGGAACAGTGACCCATGGACTGCCAAACATATCTCAAGTATCATGTACAGATGTACATGTATCAAACAGTGAAAGCAGCAATGCAGTTGATATATATACAACACTCACACAAGCAGGTGACATGATAGACCTTGAGAGCAAATCCATCCCATTCATACATGGTGTCACAGTCAAAGGTGACAGTGGTGAACTAGTATGACTACAAGCCCTCTTCAATGATGGGGCAATGATAAATGTGATGTGCACAACAGTCTTTGAAGTCATCAAACATAGACTAAGGGGGTGGACACATAGCTCACAAATGTTAAGAATGGCTAATTGCACCATAATTCCAGCTATGGCCCAGTGGACAGGAACAATATGCATCAGAGCAGTGGAAGTGCAAACAACATTTATCATGTTCAACAGCAGTGGTCGATGGGCATTCCTTGCAGGGAAGCCATTACTACAAATGCTCAGGGCAAAACATGACTATGGCACTGATCAACTGACCATCACAGATGGAAGTAATATGATGATGTTGTACAACAAGTACTACAATCCAATGTATGAGCAGGTCATGGGAAGCAAGCACCAGACCTTGGATGTCAAGCAGTGACCATGAGAACAAATGGAAGCACCTTGGCAGAAACAAGGAAAGGAAGCAAATGACAAGACAAGCACAAGCACAACAGTGGAGACATTTGTGGTAACCCTACCAACAGATGATGTATTCACAAGACAAACAGCACCATTCAACCCTAAACAAGTAGAGTACATTGTTAATGCAGTCAAGATTGGAGATGACCTCACTGAAGTGGAGAAGGAACAGGTCAGAGCCTTCATGGCAGAGTATGCAGATGTATTCACATGCTCAATCAAGGAAGTACTACCCATACTGGAGGCAGTAATAAAGCTCAATGTACCAGTGAATGTGAAACTCACAACAACAGTATGCCAGTGACCACTGTCCCCACCACAAAAAGTGTTTATGCATAAGTGGGTACAACAAATGATAAAGGCTGACATGATAGAGCAAGCAGACATAGCCAAAATCAAACATGTCACCCCTACAGTACTCATGCAAAAGGCACATGACAATGAAACAGGTTTAACACTAGAAGACCTGCAGCACATGCTGAATGAACAGTATGAACAAGCAGGAATCCAGCTACCATTCCCAGAAGTAGGCATGAACAAAAGGGAAGATGCAATGGAGACAGGGACAAGTCCCAAAGATGTAAAATGGAGGGTAATGCAAAACTTTGGCAAACTTAACAAAGTCATGCAGATACCACTGTTATACCAAGGGGACATAAGAGCAAAACAGCAATGACTAAGCAGACATAAGTATGTCTCAGTTTTTGACTTTGCATCAGGGTTCTATGCAATTACAGTACCAGACAAATGGAGACCATACCTAGCCTTCTTTGTTGAAGGCAGGGGATACTTTTGGTACAAAAGAATGCTGATGGGACTCACAGGAGCACCAACAACATTTTCAGCAGTGGTAACAGACATGCTCCATGACCTACTAGCAGACAACACAATCAAGTTGTTTGTGGATGACAGTGGATGTGGGAGCAATATGTTCAAAGGAATGATGACAACATTAAGAAGAGCATTTGAATGGTTTTGCAAGTACCTACTGTCAATATTGTCAACAAAATGTCATCTGTTCATGATGGAGACAATGTTTGCAGGAGCAGCAGTGAGCTGGAAGGGAGTACAACTGGACCTAGCTAAGTTAACAGCAGTCATTAATTGGAAACAACCAGAGGATGCACTAAATTTGTGTTCATTCTTAGGACTGACTGGTCACTTCCAAGACCTAATCAAAGGGTATGCAAAAATAGAAGGACCACTCTGCAACATGCTCAAGCAGGTAGAAATACCACAGCCAGTAGCAAAAATGACATATCAGCAAACCATGTCCAACTACAAATTAGCAGACAAATGGACAGCAGAACACACAAAAGTGTTCTTACAACTCAAAACAACACTAACAAGTGAACCAGTACTGCAGGCACCTAAATATGATGGAACCCCATTCATAGTCACAATGGATGGGTGCCAGGAGGGACTAGGAGCAGTACTGACACAGCAAGTGCAGATCCAAACCCCAAGTGGCAAAATGGTCAACAAAATAGTACCAATAGCATTCACATCAAAATGAACCTCTGTTACTGAGTGCAAGTACAAGCCATTCCTATTGGAGTTTGCAGCCCTTAAGTACAGACTCAACCATTTCTTGGACATCATATGGGGCTACCCAGTAGAAATCAAGATGGACTGCCAAGCCCTCAAGGACATATTGACCAATGACAACATAACAGTGGCCCATGCACAGTGGAGAGATGGTATACTTGCCCATAACATAGTGGCAGTAAGACACATACCAGGTAAACTAAATGTTGTTGCAGATGGGCTCAGCTGTCAATGGGACAATATGGAGCACATGCACAATGATGGTAGCCAATGGTCAGTTGACCCAGACCCAAAGGCACTAACAGACTTGGTCAATGACATGTTCACAATTGAACATATAAGCAAAGAGCAGCAAAAATTGCAACAATACTTTGAGAATGAACCACTGTTCCTAGAAGTAGTTGATGCAATACTCAATGTGGACATGACAACAAATCCAAGAGACTGCAGCAAAGCATGGCACTGAGCATCACAGTACACCATCAAAGATGGACATTTGTGGCGAACATATGGGGGAACAAGCATATGACCAAAGAGCTGAATGGAATGCATAACACATGAAGAAGCAGAGCAACAAGTGTGCATCTTACACAGTACAGGTGGACACTGGGGATGCAATGCACTGAAAATGGCACTAACAGACAAATACTACTCACCCAAGCTGGACATCTCCATAATGAACACAATAACAAAATGTGCTAAGTGTAAAAACTTTGGTCCAATGTAGGGAGTCTATACTCCCTGAAGCTACAGAGCGCCCTTAGCAGCCTTTCTCACTCTCAGCAGTCACTCACTTGCACATTATGACACCCCCTTGGCTAGTAACATTGCTGTGTATGTTAACATCACACCTTCTGCCACATCACGTGCTCACACCAGCAACATTGCTGCTGACTCACCAGCTACCATATTAAGCCCCTCCCCTAATGCATGTATCCCTCCCTTCACATGACCACTGAACACTGTGTGTCAGCAATTTCTACTGACCTGTCACATGTCATCCCAGCCCCTCGGCATCTATATTCATGCTACAAGTGCCAAAACCACCACCACCCTAATAACACTGCTCTCTGTGCCCCAGATTAGTGGACAAAATCACTGCTGGCCCCCACTCCACTTCCTCTCAATCCAAGTATGTACTTATACCTTTTCCTCTTTACTTACTGTCATTTTCTGGACTTTGGTTGTTTTATCTTTGTCTACATTGCTGCACATGTGTGATTGTCCATATGTCAGCATTTATATTTTCTTTATTGCTTTTGATGTATGACAGATCCAAAATATTCTGAATTTTACCTTAGATACCACTGTCCCTATGATACAAAAGTCTGCCATACCTAGAAAATAAATCACCCACTTTTTGGAGTCACTATCTGCAAGTCTAAGAGTCTCTGAGTATTTTGAGTTGAGTCCCTCTGTGTTTTTTGAGTCTCCAGCATCTTCCAGTGCTTCATCTTCAGTCTTATTGAGTTCCCTGCATCCCACAGCCCCCAGAATCACTGCCTTTCGAGTTTCTGCCTTCCAGAAAATACCCCCAGTCCCCAGAAGTTATCCTGCACCCTCCTAAGGTGGATTTTCAAGTTCCTTGCCACCAGTACCCCCTGACCACCAAGAAAAATCCTCTCTCTCCTTCTAGTCCTCCCTTCCATCTCCTTCCAACTCAGCACCCCTTGGGACAAGCCTAGGTTTATCCTACAGCTTTCCCCACTTTCCCCTTGCACTCTCACAAGAAGAGTAGCCTACACCAACACACATACACTCACTACTCAAACTGATCACCCACAGGCACCCATTTGAGTTACTAGTTGGTGACTATCTCAGCATGCCACAAGGAAAAGGAGGATATCACACATTAGGACTGTTTCTAGACACATTCTCACAGCATCTTTGGGTCACAAAGTTCAAAACAGTGGGTACTGCAAAGACAACGATTGACAGCCTATTGACAATATTCAACACATATATGGCCCCCAAGACCTTTATGACAGATGGAGGGAAGCACTTCAATAATCATGCAGTGAAGGAATTCTGTGCTAAGTGGTCCTGCAAACATCACATTGTGGCAGCATACTCACCATGGGTCAACAGTCTAGTAGAAGGCACCAACAAGCTCTTACTGCATGTACTTAAATGGTTGTGTGTGCTGAATGTAGGAGAAGATGATGACAACCCAGCAAGTTGGGACAGCCTACTGCAAATGTGGACAGACCACCTCAATGATGCTGTTTGAGTGCTGAACAATCATCTGCTTCTGGCTCTCAAATACACACCAAAAGAACTGTTGCTAGGACTAGTAGTGGATACAAAACAAACTAGACCAGAAGACAGTAATGCCCCCATCGACATTGTGCAAGCATCAGTGCACATGGCATATGCTGCACAACAATGTCTAGATGGATATGATGAAGCAATATGGCATGCAATCAAATGCAAATGAGTGTTTGATAAAGGAGTGTTGAAGAAACACCCAGGAGAAGTAGTCTTTCACCAAGGACAACTGGTGCAGATTTACCACAGCAACACTGATTACATGTTTAAAACAGATTGGAAACTCATGCCAAAATGGTCAGTCCCACACCAAAGCATTGAATGGATCCAAAATGCATATAAAGTGGAAACACTACAGGGAGTACAGCTACAGGGAGAATATAGTGTGAGACAGCTATGGCCATTCAAGCCATGGTTGGGAATGAAGCTGTATGAAGAACAAGAAGCACATATGAGGAGGATCAGAGAGGAGAATGAGAGAGGAGAAGAGAATGAGGGAGAAGAGGTAGATGAGGAGGAGAGGTAGATGAGGGCAGTGACAAGGATGTCATGGAGTTTTTTTAGGGGGCCACATGTAGTAGGGGAGAGGGGAGGAGACAGGAACAGAGGGAGCTTAGTCAGCAGCAGTGCACATAGTCATGAGCAGAGACATTGTAGATACATTGAGCTGTACCAAGCAAGAGCTCAGAGTCCATCAGGAGGAGACACTACTCCAATGGTGATGCCAAAAATTGGGGAAATTCTAAGAAATCTTGAAAATATTCATAGAGATAGCCTAGGTCATGGCTTCAAAAGGGTACCTTACCCAAGTTGTTTGGCTTTTTTTTGTTGAGATATTGCATGTTTAATCAGGACAACTCATTGAAAGGGTTTTTTTGCTGATGAAATGGTAGCATATTCATGGTGATTGGACAGCATACATAATTTATGGTTGGGAGCCTGAATTTTTAGTGGTCATGCATGGTAGTGATTACATAATATATCATATAATCAATTTGATGGTTTGTCAGCATGTAAACAAGGCCAACCATGGATCCTCTATCCTGTACCATCACTCAATCAGGACTATTCTCTCAGGGAAATGTCAGCAAATTATGGTGTTAATGGCATTACCATAAGTAGGATGTATTCCCAGCACCATTGGTCTCTTAAAATAATTGCTGAAATTCATTCCTATACCATTTCTGCTACCAATGCCTGAGGGGTCCTGACAGTAATCTGTATTGGGAGAGGTAAAGATGTCATGGAAGCCATTCTGGCACTCCAGGACATGAAGAATGAACTAATCCCCTCTCAACTGGTGCATTTCTATGCAAGAAAAGCTGGTATCAAGGTTGGGAAGTAAAATCCTTCTTTACTTTCCAGGGGTTCTGGGTGGAATAGCCTATTGGGCTACCAGGGTGCAAATCTTTTCCCTTCCATCTGTCCTTAGGTGTTTCAACTGGTCACCTATGTATGACCAAATAATCCTTTCCTGTGTAGAAAAGGGCTGTAGGCAGCCTCAGTAGTGACTCAACTACTGTATATATTGATGTACCTGTAGGCAGCTACAAGGTATCAGTAAGTAGTCTAATATAGAGAATATGTAGGCTTACCCTCAGTAGTGACTCAACTACTGAGGGAATAGTACCAAAAGTATAGTACTAAGTGTGCTCTAAGCGCTTATGTAATCACAGGAAACTCGCACCAAATTAAGGTATCACACTGGGGTGATTCAATCTCCAACACACCCCCTGAAGCTCCACTGTGTGATTAGGAGGGGTGAAATATAGGACTCAATAGAAAAAAAAAAATGTATACCGAATACTGGAATAAAACAAGTATAATTGCTGTAAGTGCAGCCTCGAGTCCATTGTGTGCGAGTGTTGTGTGGTCGTGTTTCCCACGCCGCATTGTGGCAACTTCCTGTTTCGGATATGCCTGTAGTGTGCACGCGCTCCTTGACCTTTGTACCGTGATCGCAAGGGCCGCCGTTTTGAATATAAAGCATTTATCATCATTCCGCATCCGTCCAGGAGGCACCCCCCTCTGCCAGTATGTGTTAGCAACATTCCAGAGGTATATCAAAAGGTGGCGAGGGGGGAAAATGGGCATGCTGACACAGTGGCGGTTTCAATGTTTTCACACACTTTAAAGAGTATTCGAAAGCGAAAATGACATATTTTATTATGATTCAAGTTACAACACTCTCACAAGATTATATTCCGAGAAGATTTATAATTTTTATCACCAGTCTATATGGGGAGAAACATTAGATATCTATCCAAAGACAATTGAACATTATATATTGCATGGATGTCATAAGGTTATTGACAATAATATGTTCCCTATTAAAGGTTGAATTATCTTTAAAGCGTGTGAAAATATTGAAACCGCCACCGTGGGATCTTCAGCGGCCTGTCCTGACAGCGCAATGCAGATCCCACGGTGGCAGTTTCAATGTTTTCACACGCTTTAAAGATAATTCAACCTTTAATAGGGAACATATTATTGTCAATAACCTTATGACATCCATGCAATATATAATGTTCAATTGTCTTTGGATAGATATCTAATGTTTCTCCCCATATAGACTGGTGATAAAAATTATAAATCTTCTCGGAATATAATCTTGTGAGAGTGTTGTAACTTGAATCATAATAAAATATGTCATTTTCGCTTTCGAATACTCTTTAAAGTGTGTGAAAACATTGAAACCGCCACTGTGTGAGTAGCATGAGGCGCTTGCAGCCTCTCTGCCCGGATTTACTGACGTTTTTAGGTCTCGTCTTGATCCGTCTGTGTCGGCGAGGGTCCCTGAGGGTCCCAGAATGGTGTTCGAGGTCCTTTGGCGAGTGATAGGGCAGCCCAGGTGAGCCGTTTTGATATATTCTGGTGCACGTGTCGTGTTGCCTCCTACCGCTGCTGGGAGGTGGCCGTTTGGCTATACGAAGATTTCTCAGCCAATCCGCATTATTCCATGTCGATACGGGAGGCACCCCCTGCTGCCAGTACGTATTGGAAGTGTCCCAGAACCATTTAGAGGGGAGTGAGGGGAGTGAGAGCAGCCGTATGAAAATGCAAGCTGTCCGGTACGTGCACCCTCTCGTTTCGACTCATCTCGCATGCCTGACTTCGCTAAAGCCTATCTTCATCATCCATAACCCTCCCGTGGGGTGTTGGAGGCGTTTCGAGGGCATCCAGTGAGCTAGAGAAGGCCGCTTGGGGGCCGCTTGGACATGGTAGGCGTTTTGCCTCGTACAAACATCGCTGACGATTTCAGCTATCAATTTGAGTCTTCCACGTTGGTGGGGGATCCTGTATGGTCGAGGACTGAGCATGATGCCAGCCGGAGGTGGCTTGGGCGATGCAGGTAGACCATCCTGCTGTTTCGCTTCGCGTTCTGTGTGCTGACCCTTGCTGTCAGCCAGTAATGGCATGCTTTACTTTGTATCACGATCGGGTGGCCATGCTTTCCAGTATGGTGTTCCAGATGGTGTCGTGAGTGGGCACAGTGGGCGCATGGGCACCACTTTGGCACAGTGGCCGTCTTGCCTCGTGCACGTGTTGCTGATGTTTTCAGCTCTCGGTTTGAGTCTTCCACAATGATGGGTGACCCTGACCATTCTGGAAATGGAGTGAATGGAGTTCAGAGGTGGCTTGGGCGGCGCGGGTAAGCCATTCGGCCGTTTCGTCTGACACACAGTGAGCTGACACCCTCTGTCAGCCAGCATCACCTTTCTGACTCCATGCAGGTCGATGAACTCCCTGCTATCTGTGTCACCATGGCTGCTGCTAGCCTGCTCCTTATCAGACTCCTTCGTCGTTATTGACTTGACCTTTGCGCTGTCCCCCCCACTGGCTTCTGCATGCCCGTGCACCCCCATCTCCTGAATCCTCTCAGGTGGGGTATCCCATGTAGGTCAGTGGTGACGTCCTTTGGGGGCGAGATCTCGATCAGGCTGAGTGTGCTCGGTCTCTCGTAGTTGCGAGGACCAGTCTGGCTCCCTATCAGGGTGCTCTGGGCCTGGTACTGTCATCTTGATAGACGTTCGTGGTACATTCTCAATCGTAGGGATGTCGATTTGAGCTGGATAGGAAGATACGGCCAGAATGGCCACAGGTCGATGCATACAGACGTGTGCAGGCTGGTCAGGCTCGCACTTGAGTCCAGGTGAGTCATCCCTTGTTACGGCCTCATCTACAATGTGCCGACTGCAGTTATCAGGCATAATTGAGTCATTTATAAGGATATTTAACATCGTTGCATCTGTACTCCTGATCTTGTCCACTTGGCAGTCGTCTGCCAACTCTGACGTATCTTCTACTGGAGCGTTGGGCTCTGGGTGCCCGTTAGAGTTCTCACTGTCGCTGTGGATCTGCCCTGGCAGTTTGTCTTTGACATGCTCATTGCATTTGATGGGTGTTTGTGATCCGTTGTCGATAGAACGTTCGATGGGCTGTTTGGTGGTGCCTGCTGCGGGCTCGAGGGCCTCACAGCTCCATTGAGGTGGGTCGCATCGCTCGGCATTTGTGCCGATGGAGGCGAGCGGATCGTGCATGTCAGCTACAGCACTAGGCTCGTTTCCTCCTGTTGCAGTCTCACCATCTAGTATGCACTGACTACTATTGTCAGGTGCTTCAGGCATATTTGCATGTTCGTCCAGCTGCCCCTCAGCTGCAGCCTTAGTCTCATTTCCCAGTATGTTGCTTTCCACGTGCTGCATGTCTATGATCTCCATCTTGGGTTCCTGGTGCCCAGTTGGGATCTCGGCGCAGTCACTTGAGCTCATGGGAGAGCTCCCCCCATTGCTTGGTGACTTTCCTGGTTTGTCATTGCTATCGCCAGCGCTCTGAGCGCTCTCCTCAATCACATACTGCTCGGATGGCATGTTGTGTTCTTGAGTGGCTTCGTCGACAACCTTCTGACTCTCTGATCTCGGAATTTGACCATAGCGATTCTCGAGGTAGGCAAAAGTTTCATGAGGAGTTTCTAAATGCATCACGAGCATTAGAATAGAGTCAGGTATGCTGGAAATGATGATATGGTGGACCATAGCGGTCTGTTGTTGCCATGTGTCGTCGGCAGCTTGCCAGGCTGCTAACTCGTCTCATTCCTCATCAGATTGAGGTGCCCATCCTGGGCCATGTCCTTCAAGCTGTGAAGGATGCCTTGGTCATGTTTCAGACGCCAGTAGGATACCTGTCGAGCCTTCTATGTCTATGGCTTTGAGGACCCAACTCCCATAGTTGGTCCAATTCTCACCCTGATCTCCAAGCTCAGGTGGATCCATTAGGTAGCAGTCCATTAGCTTTGAAGGTAGTAGAGATGTACTGTGGACTTGTCGAGTAGTTTCTATACGAGTCACCTGTGAGTTGCCTACAATAAAATTTTCCACACTAGGCAGGGCTCATAACCTGTAGAAAAGGGCTGTAGGCAGCCTCAGTAGTGACTCAACTACTGTATATATTGATGTACCTGTAGGCAGCTACAAGGTATCAGTAAGTAGTCTAATATAGAGAATATGTAGGCTTACCCTCAGTAGTGACTCAACTACTGAGGGAATAGTACCAAAAGTATAGTACTAAGTGCACTCTAAGCACTTATGTAATAACAGGAAACTTGCACCAAATTAAGGTATCACACTGGGGCAATTCAATCTCCAACATCCTGGACATCCATAGCTCAGGACAGGGCATAGTCTGGCTGATGTTCCTTGGCTCCAGGTGTGCAGAGGAGAGCATTGCTTCACCCCAACCTTGATACCAGCTTTTCTTGCATAGAAATACACCAGTTGAGAGGGGATTAGTTCATTCTTCATGTCCTGGAGTGCCAGAATGGCTTCCATGACATTTTGACCTTTCCCAATACAGATTACTGTCAGGACCCCTCAGGCATTGGTAGCAGAAATGGTATAAGAATGAATTTCAGCAACTATTTTAAGAGACCAATGGTGCTGGGAATACATCCTACTCATGGTAATGCCATTAACACCATAATTTGCTGACATTTCCCTGAGAGAATAGTCCTGATTGAGTGATGGTACAGGATAGAGGATCCATGGTTGGCCTTGTTTACATGCTGACAAACCATCAAATTGATTATGTGATATATTATGTAATCACTACCATGCATGACCACCAGAAATTCAGGCTCCAAACCATGAATTATGCTGTCCAATCACCATGAATATGCTGCCATTTCATCAGCAAAAAAACCCTTTCAATGAGTTGTCCTGATTAAACATGCAATATCTCAACAAAAACAAAGCCAAACAACTTGAGTAAGGTACCCTTTTGAAGCCATGACCTAGGGCTATCTGGATGAATATTTTCAAGATTTGTTCAAATTTCCCTGATTTTTGGCATCACCATCAATACAAAACAGCAAAACATTGAAAGGATTTTTTGAGTCACTGTAAGCACAATGGATGCATGCCTGCATACTTTGTTGCATATCTGGGTGAACAACACTCTACCTGGCTTATTAACCCAGCAAGATCACAGCCCAAGTACCTCTTCCTCCCCTCTCCATACACTGGGCAGCATGATGTGCCTCTGACATGCAGATAGATGCTCATGGGGAACCCCTTCCTGGCAGATCTCACTCAGCTACAAGTAAATATCCTATCTCTGCCAGAATATCCATCAGGAACCACTATCTAGGAGGTGGAGTTAGGTTAGGGGAAAGCAAAGTACTTCAAAGTCATATGTACAAGCAGACTGAAAATGGGCACCCTCACTGTTCATAAACATAAATTGTGTATGTCATGCATGTACTACAGAGGACTCTAGGGTGATTGCTCCCTAGGTGTGTGTGAGAGTCCCAACACTTCTAGTGCAGCTTAGAAAGGAAATGATTTTCATCATAGGATGGTTCCCCACTGCCAGACCACCACAGGTGGTTTGAATTTGTTCAATCTGTACATTGCATTGTCCAGGAGCTCAGGCCATGAAACAATCCAACTGCTGGGAGATTTTGACAAGACTGTTTTCTTAAAAACTCACACTCTGGAACTTCTGGCTGAAGATGATCATCTGGCTCACTTGGATGCTATAGAACCATGGCTTCATGAATGGCACATCAAATGACCTAAGTTGTATATGTCAAACATGTACTATGACTAGGATTCTATGATTGTTCCTTGGGTATGAGTGTCAATGCTACTGGCTTAAAAAGGAAATGTTTTCCAGTGTAGGACGGTTCCCACGCATTTTTATGGGTGCGGTAGAAACCTTGCCAAGCAAGGTAATTACTGCAAGGAAAACTACAGGGCCACTTTGAAAGTCCGTGGTACAACACATCGTCGGGAGGTCATGCCTGCCGTGCAAAACGGGCCAAAAAAAAGGCAGCCAGTCTCACAGGCAGGTCCAGCAGCCAAAAAATCCCGGACCGCGCCGTCAATTGTCCGCGAGGAAGTCGTGAAAAAACGCAAGCGGCCAGTTACACTTCCCATAAGGGAGTCTGACGATGAGAGTTCGGACGAGGGTGATGAAGACCAAGTCGAAGACGTTACTCAACTCGAAGACGAGGGTGAGGACGCAGGCAGTGGGTCAGGTGAAATGTCAGTGGATGCTGCTGGTCAGAAAGACTCAAATGGTACTCTATCTAATGATCTGTCTCGGAACCAAGAGATCGTTGATCTAATGTGGTGTCACAGCTGCCAGGGAATCACACAAAGTACAGCGCGCATTATATGAACAACGGAAAGCTGCCAAACCACACTCTCAACTCCTCGTAGATGCGAAGCGCGTCTGGTCTCTTGCGCGCCAGAAAAATATACCTCTTGCCGAACGCCAGCAGCACGTTCGCAACCTAATGAAAATTGTGGAAGGAAAAGTAAAAGATATCGTGTTGAAACATGACGCGAGTAGGATCATCCAGACTATTGTCAAACACGGCGGCCGAAAAGAACGAGACCAAATCGCCTCCGAACTCAAGGGTCATTTCAAACAACTTGTCCAAGGCAAATATTCCAAGGTATGACATCCCCCGCTTTCTGCCTACTTATTGAGCTCAAAGCTTCTCAAGTTTCTAGTGTCAAAGTTGATACGGCACTGCACTGCCCGCCGTGAATCTATACTTTCAGAATTCCAAGGGTGTGTTTTGCGTTTGTTGTTGCACCGCGAGGCATCAGGGGTACTGGCCGATGCGTTCGAGCTTCATGCAAACGCCTACGAACGTTCAATATTGTTACGCGACTTTTATGGGAAAGAGGTCACTCTATTTTCGACGAATCATGGGACTGAGACCGACAAGGAAAAAGCCAAGCGGGGTTTGCAAGGGGTTTTAGAGGGTATGGATAGAGATAGGCAAAAACGAACTTTAAGTGCTGTTAAGGAGAATCTGACGACTATGTGAGTGGCATCATACATCCACATTCATTTCTGATTGCATCGTTCGCACAGTTTCAACAACCCGGATAAAGGAGCGGTTGTGCATGCTATCGTGCATCGCGCGCTTTGGGAGTTCCTATCCGCTGTTCACGACGTTGAAGATGAGACTGAAGGAGAAAAACTCCGCCGAGAGATTTTTGAGAGGTATTCCGGCACCGAGTGTATCATCTTTACATCTAATCGCAATCTTTAGTTGTCAAGACGTTTTGGCCGAAATGGTGCACACAAAAGATGGTAGTAGGGCCGTCAGGGAATTCCTCGCGTTCGGCACAGCTAAGGTTCCCGCATCCTGATATGCATTGATAATATACTTACTTTTTCCAGGACCGGAAACACGTAATCAAAGTCATTAAACCTCACGTCGCACGTATGTGTGTCGACGACGAGGCTCAACTTGTGATTTTTACCGCTCTTGATGTTATTGAGTGAGTCAGTGTGTAGTTATTATGGTTGGGACGGTTCTTAACATGTCACCCAGTGATACGAAGCTCACGGGAAAGTCATTGATCCCTGACATTACCTCAAATGCAGAGACCTTTGTGACCACTCCCCAGGGTCGTCGCTCTCTTTTCTACCTCCTAGTACCTCGGACACGACGGCATTTCACCCCAGCACAAATAAGCATTATTGCGGAGACAGACAGCATACGTGAAAAGACAAGTAAAAAGGATAGTGCTGTGCGATCAGCCGAAATCCGACAAGCCGCGAGCCCGAGCTTGCTCAAGTTTGTGGAGGAGAAAGGCGCTGAAGTTGCGCGTGACCCCGGTGGAAGCCTTGCCATCCTAGAGATAATGCTTTATACCGAAGGAGGTCTGTCCGAAGTGTTACGATGCTTGTCTATCATTGATTGAACCTATGATTTTTAGACAAATTCGCTGCAATCTCCGCTCTTATTCAACCACTTGCATCAACCTATCCATCTGACGATTTATCGCGACCTCATTCTATTGACCTGCCGCACACATCTAGGATGTACAAGAGTCTTTTGCAAGGAGGCCACTTTTCTCATACTGCAAAAGTTGTTGAACGAACAGCATTGTTTTCACCCGCTGATCTTGCGTCAATATTTATTTCTACAGTGGGCAAGGAAACCACATTGGCCATGGCTCAAGGGGATGGCACCTTCGTAGTAGCTGAACTCCTTCGCAGCGTCCAGGAGGAATGCAGCGACGAATTGAAGAAGCAAGTGAAGCGTTGGTTCAGCAAAAGTTTCGTATCCAGCATAAGAAATAGCGAAGTCAGGGGCAAGGACATCCTCATTGAGAAAATATTGGCGTTGTCATAGGATTTTTGTGTGTTCCTTCCATTCCACAATGCTACTTGCTCATAGCTGCGACGTGGGTAGCATGACGAGACCGCCTCATCCGGTATTCCGTTTTAAACGATATCTACAAACACACGCGACCCGTACCCTCATATATAGCGCGACACCAATTTATAGCTGAAATCAGTTGCCTCTATCACTCATTCCCGCTAATGATCTCATCGACATGAAGTTCCTGACAGTTGCAGGACGCCTAGTCGCTTGAGGTCGGTTCCGGCTGGCAATCCAGAGCAACCCTGCCGCCTGTAGATTATCAGAAAGAATTGAGGTTACAGAGTATTTTGTTGTTCCCTTACCCCAATTGTCGGAAGTGCAACATACTTGTATATGAGGACTGGGACTACACAAACCGATTCAGGTGCGTTCACTTCAAAGAACAGTCCCACCTACCAACCAACGAGAACGTTGTTGGGAGGGTTGTCAGTAGGGAAGCACCCCATTGCCACTGGGTAAACTGCAGATGATGGCAGAACACCCAGACCCTCAATAATTGCTGCGCTTTTTGGAGTTTCCTCGTAGAATAACCTGTGGCAGCACAGCAGACCGCTAGGACATGTTTGAGCAGTTACTGGCAAGGCGAAAGCCGCTGCTGCGAGGATCCGAGAGATGGTGTACAACATCAGTACAAGTGAGGTATCCAATTCTTGCTACCGCTAGTGCCAACCGGCCTGCCCACATATATATACCTCCTGGAGACCACACTCCTCGGAGCGTATGCGCGATAGATCTTTAACGGCAGGCAGTGGAAGCTGACCACGCGTGATATTACTCTTGCTGCTTTTGCAGGTCCTTACGTGGTTTATTCGTGCACTTTGAGATGCTAACGGTTCCTTTCGTGTCACGAACATTATGCGGAGCGTCCACGATGATATTCAAAAGCCAGTTTGGC
This sequence comes from Pisolithus marmoratus, assembly GCA_024613145.1. Classification (NCBI taxonomy): domain Eukaryota; kingdom Fungi; phylum Basidiomycota; class Agaricomycetes; order Boletales; family Pisolithaceae; genus Pisolithus; species Pisolithus marmoratus. The sequence goes on from JANFAE010000074.1 coordinate 294,816, forward strand.
TCCCGTAAGAATTTTGGGATGCTCCCCTGCTTTTACCCCTAGATGTTATGGCAAGCTGATCGGCTGCGCTCGGCGAGAGGTTGTAATTTAGTAGAGTACTTGCGCGATCGGCGGTGGATTTAGGTGGTGTTACTGAAGATCCAGTGGGAGTAGAATCGACGGGTATTATTATCGCCGCAAACCCGAAGTCCTCCCAGAGACTCCCGAGGCACCCTACCTGCGCTCAGATTCGTTACTGGAATGTCGATAATGGGTTACCAGCGGCAATAGCCTGGGACGTGTTTACGTGGTTGTACCGACAACATAGTTCCATCTCCATTCCACAGTAGCTTACATTGTGCACACAGCCGGCCAGGATCACCGTGATCAAGGAAACAGTGGGGGGAGACTCAAAATAAAAATAAAAAATAGAACAATTCCATATAACATCTTATACTCTACGTGTATGTTCAACTCTCATAAAACAGGAGAGCCCTGAGCTCAATGGATTCCCTGAAAGGAGCATCCTTGGGTGTCTTCGGGTCTTCAAAGCCGGTGTGTGGCGTCATAATAGCAACACTACCATCTTGAACGGAATCAAAGCTAACCAGAGTCAGGACGGACTCCGAGGTAATTTCGGACCACGGTTGATACTGACCACTTAAATAAGACGAAATCCTCTGGATCCATGGCACTCTTGTACATCCATTTCTGCTTGGGATTGTATTTGACGCCGTACGTCTCACCCTCCCGGTCAGGATAAATCACTGAAATGGGGTCGAGATCCTCTTTCATGTCGAGATTGCGGAAGTCGCAGACGGTCAATGGCCAGTCAACTGCGGGGTGAGAGATTGGACGCCATAGGTTTATGATCTGGAAACGACCACGAAGAAGGGCAGGTACGTCTGCGGCAGGAAGATGTCTATGGACTCGATAAATGGAAGACTCCTCGGTTTGGTCGGCATGGACGTGTGCAGCAGGTTGGGTCTTCTCCGGGTTGCCTGCGCCAGGCCGCCGACGGCGGACAGCTGATAAGAAGCGATATGTCAAAACAACGGCCATTCACAGCGAAGAAACTCCGCTTACCGTGATCAAAGATAACCACTCTGCTAGCGCCAGTAAGCTTCTTGAGGAGCTCGATGCTTTCTGGATAGTATTCTTCCTCGATCTCCTTATCGTCGGTGAATTTGGTATGCTTGGCCGGGTGGCGATAGTACTGGAATCCACAGACATCAAGGCTGTACTCGTCCTCCTTCCCGCGGACGTCTTCGATCTCGACAGCTCGGATGTCTTCGCCCCAGTTTACTTGTCGTCGCCCAGTAGCTGGATCGGGGACTATGTAGGCAAAGGCTCGAGAACCATCAGCAGGAGGAGCAAAGAATTTCAACTTAGCTGTCGTGAACATATGTGTACGAGAAAGCGTTAGGCTTATGGAGATCAACTGCAGTAGTATTTATACGGACCGTCAAGGGCCACGGGGAAATATGACGCTTACCGGGCACTTGTGTTGCTAGGGAAAGGCGCGCTGTTTGAGCTGGCGAGTAAAACTGTGTCTCCCAGATAACAGCTAACGTGGCACGGCATCCTTCGCTCGCCATGCGTGCGTCACCTGGCGGGTGGATAAATGGCAACGCGCCGCGTCAACACTCCAAATGAGGGTAAGGACTCCTGGAAGTGAGGTACAGGCCGCTGCAGGACCGGCGTCTGCGGCAGCTTTCAAGCACGGAGGTTCTGGATGGGGCAGATGACCGCTGCGAAGAAGTCAACCTCCCAAAAATTGAAGCATCACCTATCACCGATTGTAATTGACCTCCTTTTGACTTTGCAAAGTCAACACCAAAGTGGGATGCCGTCCAACGCTAGTGCTGCACTGTCCTCTGACTGGATTTTCCAATTCTTTCATCCTTGGGTAGCCATTGGGAAAATGTTCAGACGGTGCAGATGTCTGACACTGGACAACTGAATAGAGTGCCAAGGCCTCAAATGAATTGAATTGAAGTTTGTCAATTGCCGGACAAGCAGACTAGACTTCTGTAATCACTGTAGGTTCAGTGTTTGTTGGGTACTCGACATACGGTACATTCTTAACCATCTTCATGTGAAAAACCACAGACAGCACATACTACTTTCCGTAGTAGTGACCAATCGGGTCTAGAAGAAATTGCCGGATTACCCGGTTAGAACAGACCCATCATATCGGTGCACAGACTGTGTGGTGATGCCAGGCAATACTTTATCACCTTGAACTATGCCTGTCAAATCCGTAGTTGCGCCGCCGTCAGTGGACGTCTTCAAGCCCGATATATTTCAGGGCAAGGTTCTGTTTTGCACGGGTGGAGGGTCCGGGATATGTAAAGCAATGACGGAGGCAATCGTACGTGCTGGCAGAAACAGTGGAGTCCATCTCACTGACGTTGGATCAATCTCAAGATGCGTCATGGCGCTAATGCAACCATCGTTGGCCGAAAGTACGTCCTTGCTGGCTTCCCCGTCCCCCGTACTCACTCGAGGTCGTTGCAGACTAGACAGACTCACAGAGGCCGCGAACGAGCTTTCGCAAGTCACAGGACAGACGTGCATGGCTGCGCGAGCAGATGTCCGACAACCCCAGCAGCTCAAAGAGGCTGTTGCCGCAACCGTCGAACGGTTTAGCCGCATCGACTTCGTTATTTGCGGTGAGCAGTCAATAAGTGTATATATTTCCAGAGAGATATGGTGGGTGAACAGGTGCAGCGGGTAATTTCTTGGCTTCCATCGATGGCATGTCCGAAAACGCGTTCAAGACCGTCGTTGAAATCGACATGGTTCGTAAAAGTTGATTACTAATTTATCATATTCTACCGGACTGACTGGAGGTTTCTGAACAGCTGGGAACGTTCAACACGGTTAAAGCCACTCTTCCACACGTCAGAGCGTCTCGCGGTGCTTATATCCACGTCAGCTCGACGCTTCATTACAAAGGTTCTGTTGTTTGCAAACGGTCCCCCCCCAATTGACTTTGGAGGACTCATTTCTACGTTGACAGGGACGCCATACCAAGCACACGTATCTGCAGCCAAGGCTGGTGTTGATGCGTTGTCGGCGGTGCTTGCTTTGGAAGAAGGTCCGAAAGGTGTTCGTTCCAATGTCATAGCACCGGGTGCGATCGCCAACACCGAGGGTATGTCGCGGCTCTCGGCTGGGATGTCCCGCTCGGCTGGTCCCTCACTTCCATATCCTCTCGGTCGTACCGGTGAAGTACAGGACGTTGCCAGTGCGGCGGTGTTCCTATTCAGTGATGCAGCGTCCTATATTACCAGTCAAATATTGGCCGTGGACGGCGGCTTCGAGCATGTTAGAACTTCCCAATTACCTTATCCTCAGGCCGTCCTCGATCCAGAGAGCGTGATGCCCATGATCAAGGGCAAACTGTAGTATTACCATGCAGCATTTCACAGGGTTCGTAGAATCACACCATTTCATTAGTTCTCGTGCGCCACCGGGGTGGTATATTATCTTGGAGTAAAGTAATAGGTTGCGGGTATCCGTAGGTATAAACGAGTGAACAACTGTGATGCAGCAATGCAAGCGCTCTATTCGATCGACACCCATTCCCGTTTCTCGCGCTCCTTGACATGGATGGATGCATGTGAAGGGATGCCGTTGACGCGGTGGTATGCGTTGAGGTTCTTGTGAAGGGTCAGTTGGAAAACAGAGGCAGATCCTTGTCGCGAGATGATGGTCGACCAAGCAAGGAAGAAGACCCAGATACGGTACCACCTCAAGGAAAACGTCAGCTACCGACAAAGATACCGACAATGAAATCGACTGACTTGTCGCCGTATTTTTCGATGACCTTCTCCCGGTTGCTTACCCAGTTGAGGTACCATTTCCACAGCGTGGCGGAATAGTGAACGCCAAGGACGTCAATGTTCTTGACCTCGAAGCCCGCCGCTTCGACCTGCGAAACAACCCATCCAAGCGAGCACGACGCATCTGCGCCCGGGAAGATGTACTTGTTCATGAAGAGACCCCTACGCCACGTGAGATACATGGTACAGTGCCGACAACGGGGACATACCAGATCAAGTCCTCATACTGCCATGACGGGCGGATACCAGCGACTTGGAGTACAAAGATGCCATCGTCGTCCAAGAGTTCGTACATTTGTCTCATGAAGGAGCCGTACCGTCTAATACCGACGTGTTCGGCCATTTCCAGACTGACGATTTTGGTATAGTGACCTGGACCGCCGGGGATGTCACGGTAGTCCATGCAGAGGATGCGGGCCTTGTCAGGTGTGACGCCATTATTTTTGATGCGGTCATTGCCAAACTTTGTCTGGTTCTTGCCGAGGGTGATGCCAGTGACGTCGCAACCGTAGTTTTTGGCGGCAAATGCAGCGAGGGTCCCCCATCCGCAGCCGACGTCGAGAAGACGGTCGTGGGACTGCAAGTTCAATTTTGAGCAGACGACGGCGAGTTTGTTATCTTGGAGTTGCTCCAAAGTTTGGGGTTCGGTGATGGTTGTGATCACGCCGGAGGTGTAAATCATGCGCGGGCCCAGGAACCTGAGCAAGTCATAGTTGGCAAAGAGACGGTAGAGGGGGAAGAGGATAAGTACCATTCGTAGAAGTCATCGCCTCTGTCGTAGTGGCCACGGACCTGTTCTTCGTCCTGGCTCTGAGAGTGAACGATGACTTCAGGGAGCAGGTTTGTGAAGACGTATTTGAACAGTTCTGGCGTGAAAGCCATTTTAGCCCAGTCGTGGCGCTGTTCCATGATGTCTAACACGTCGCCTGGAGAAAGACACGCGTCAGCTTGCAAAGCACGTTGACACGAGGGGTTTTCCCACCGTTAAAGTCGATTTTCCCGTCGAAGTACGCGTCGTGGAAGATCTGCATGGGGATTTTTTCCTTTCCGTGGTAGAGGGACTTGAGTTCCTCGTCATGGATAGTGATGTACTCCTCGATGTCCTTGCCGGGTAGGATGACTTTTAGATTTTTCCTCTTGCCATACATGGAAGCGACCGTCCAATAAGCGACGGTGACGGGCACGCCCAGGACGATGACGAGGAAGAGATAAGTCCTGAATCCACCGCGGTTGACGATAGGCAGAATGCGTTTGACAAAGAAGGGCACGCCGAGGATGAGAATGGCGAGGTGGGTGTTTGAAAAGTACCCGTTGCCCTCTGCCAGCCCTGCGACGGGCGCATTCTTGATAGCAGGCGTGTCCGTCACACGCACGCTCGACGACGACATGGTTGAATGACTTGGAGAGAGAGAGAAGAGACAGAAAGTGATTAAGTACAAGGGACGTGTGTTTGTCTTTGTTTGTCTCCTACTGCGACGACGAAGAAGAACGACGACACGTCAAGGAGGACCTTCGAACGATGAGCAGCTACTATTCGCGGTCACCGCCACCCCTGCAGCACCCAGTCCCCACCCATCCTGCGTTCATTCCGGAGCCACCTTCGACACCAGGCCTGGGCTCCCCCACAGGGCTACCACCGATACCAGCCACAACCACACATACCCGACTTTGCAGCATGGGGCATGAACGACACCACCGCCCAGTTCGGAATGCAGCTCGGTCAGAGTGCAGTCGCAGCGGGCCATGAATACGTCCAGAAGAACGTGAGCCTATCCCCATTCTCTTGTCGCCGGTCTTGCTCACCCCGCAGCTTTTCCAGTTTGGCGGTTTCATTCCCCTGAAACACCACTTCAACGTCTCCAACTCGTATGTCATGAAGAAGCTGCAGATCCTTCTCTTCCCATGGAGACACAAGCCCTGGTCGCGCAGAGTGCGCAGGTCGGAAGCAGGCCACACCGAATGGCAGCCTCCCCGCGATGACATCAACAGTCCAGACCTTTACATCCCTCGTAAGCGTGTCCTGTGCTGACGTGGACGTGCTCACTTTCTTTTTTTTTTTTTTTTTTTTTTTTTTTTTTTTCTAGTCATGGCGTTCGTTACCTACATCCTCATTTCTGCGTTGCAAACCGGTCTTCAGGACCGATTCCATCCACAAATACTCGGCGCGTCTGCGTCGCGTGCTCTCGTCGTTCTGCTTCTCGACTTCTTGTTCGTCAAAGGCGGTTGCTACTTGCTCAACGTCCAAAGCTCCAGTCAGGTCACTGACCTTGTCGCATACGGTGGCTACAAGTTTGTTGGGTGTGTGGGGCTACTCGTCACGTGTTTCATTCCACTTGACCCCCCATCATAGCGTCATTCTCACTCTCCTGAGCGGACTGGTCAACCCCAGCAGGACGATCTACCTGCTGGTCTTTGCCTATGCTTTCGCAGCCAACGCGTTCTTCCTCGTAAGCAACATCGATCATCTCGCAGGGACACGCTGACCGCTCCCATAGCTCCGTTCTCTCCGTTCCGTCGTTCTTCCGGACTTGTCTTCGGCGACGACACCCGTGACAGTGTCGCAAGCCCAACGTAAGCGCCGCATCACGTTCCTGTTTCTCGAGGCTGTCATACAAGTGATCTACATGGGTATACTAGTCAGGGTCTAGTAGCTAGTATTACTATGATGAGTGATACAGTTAATATTGATGGGCTCGGTCGGCAAGAGCCGGGTGTGCATGTGAAATGATCGTAATAAAATGCGAATAATAAAAGTGTAATAAATCAGTTGGCTAGTAAATTGACTCCCTCCCCCTCCCCCGCCCGGCCCCCCTCTGCGGGGAAGAGCGATGCAGCAGTCAGGCAAGAACAAATGGCTTACAGCCAGTGTCATAGGTGCGCCAGCTTCCTCGGCGCTCGTGCGTTGCCGAGATAACGAACTCTTCTCTCGCTCGATCATACAGCCGGTGCTGGAGGTGGACTCGTTGCCAGTATCGCCACTTGTCCACTCGACGTCGTCAAGACAAAGTTGCAGGCTCAGCAAGCAGTGTCAGGTCATGAGAACTACCAGGGCGTTCGCGGTCCGTGTCCCATGTGGAATCATCCCAGTCCTCTCCTCCTGACTCTCCATCCGTCCAGAGATCCTCACGAATACGCTGCGACACGATGGCATTCGAGGATTATACCGCGGTCTCGGTCCAACCATCCTCGGCTACCTCCCGACTTGGGCAATCTACTTTGCAGTCTACGACGGCATCAAGACCCGCTTTGGAGAACCTCCCCTTGGTGACAATCAGAACCCAAGGCGCATATACCCTGCTGCACAGCCAAAGGGCTATCAACCCGTCATGCGCGACCATCCCTGGACACTCCATCTGCTCTCCGCCATGATCGCCGGAGCAGTCAGCACGACCTGTACGACGCCCCTCTGGGTCATCAAAACTCGCTTCATGGTACGTCCCCCTCGCGGTTTCTGTCCACAGAACGACATTCGGCGAACCTTCAGTCTCCCACCAGACCCAGTCGCGAAGAGAAGCGAGATACAGACACACCTTTGATGCCGCTTGGACCATATACAAAACGGAAGGCATACGCGCCTTTTATCGCGGACTGCTACCTAGCTTATTCGGAATCCTACATGTCGCCGTGCAATTCCCACTATACGAACAACTCAAGATATGGGCACGTAAGTACATATACATCCAGACCGGTGTCGACACCGTTCATTCCCCTCCTAGAGGGTGACTCGGATGCCCCCCTGCACGCACACACGATTCTTCTTTGTTCTGCCATCGCCAAAATGACAGCATCCGTCGCCACATACCCCCACGAAGTTATCAGAACCCGATTGCAAACCCTCCGTCTTCCCATCGCCGAGGACATGTCTTCGGACGGTATGATCAAGATGCACACCCGGCGCGGCATTATCTATATCACTCGGAAGATCATCCAGAAAGAAGGCTGGTCCGGATTGTACAAGGGTCTCTCTGTCAATTTGTTCCGGACCGTACCTAATAGTGCGGTTACTCTGTTAACGTGGGTACCGGCCGCCGCCGTTGTCATCGCCTTTGCTCATCCCCCTCACAGCTACGAACTCTTGATGCAACACTTGTCGTCCCGGGACGCTCATGTGACCAGCTAATTCACCATTATTCCCGGAGGAAATCGGACTGCCTTTTCTACTTAGATCGAGCTTAAGCATAGATATCGCCTGTATAATACATTGCATCAATTACCTCGCAGCTCGCATCTTCTTCTGGATTTTGACTCGGCTGTTCTGCGAAGGGCATTGTCATCTGACGGGCGTGCTAACGCGCCTTGGCATGACAGCTGCAGTGTCAAGCGATATATTCAATCACACGGCGACGTTTCCTCGCCTACATATCTTCTTCACCTGTGCCGAATTACGCCTTTCACTCAAGAAGGCATGGGTGTTAGGACCACCCGACTGGGTGGTATTAGAGGCAGTAGACATGCGCCGAAGGTAACTGTATTAAACCACTAGGGGTGAAGGCGAGTGTATGCTCGAATCCCGTCTGGAAGAAAGTTTGCGAGATCCATTACATAGGCAGCCGCACCCAGACCCACAAACGTCAGGTAGGGTCTCACGCCAGCACTTGACGTGAGAGATATGCAAGCATTGTCCGCACCATATTGAGAGTCCTATTAAACGGGAAACATCTTTTAGGTCCCTAAAATAGACAAACAGCAGCGGTAGTACGCACCTTTGACTGGAAGTCGACATATCGAGCACAACGGCTTTCCGGGTCGAGCACCGCAAAGCGAGCACGTTTCTGCATCTGTTGGCTGTTTACGACCGCACCGTTTACACGTCGGTTGAACATCTTGACAAACGATAAGCACATATGGATTCATCGACGAGGTCGGAGGGAACGTACCAAAGCCAAACTCTCGCTGCGACACAGGAGGGGTGTTCACGAATGCTGATATTTTGACTGCATTCAAAAGCTCCAGACGCTTGGAATCCAGCTGCCACTTAAGCAAGACCTCTGCATACGATAGGATATGGCATGCTAATCGTGCAAGCTGGTCAGGTTGCAAGAAGGCTCTGCAATCGTTCGCGCTGTGAGCGATGATGTACTGTCGAACACAAACTTCCTTGGGACCGACCCACACCCACCTTCCAGGCTCCTTGCTCTCTGGCTCTTTATCGACAATGACAAGCCTCTTCCGCGACGCCGTCTGTTTAACATTGGCAACTTGCGAAAGAGTCGGTCGACCTCCGGGCTGACTGGAGGATTGTGAGAGCGAGGATAGCGCAAGAGGTATCGCGTGTGTCTCTGACCAAGATTTTGACAAAGGCGTCGTTGACGAGGGTGATGGGTCCTTGCCAAGTGCTTTCCGTCGTGGCGAGTCAGGATGAGGCAGTCGAGGTTTGATATCCCCAATAGGAATCGGGGCTGGCGGAAGTCTGGGCGACGTAGTGTCGAGAGAAGGCACAACGGAGTCTTGAACACCAGACATCAACTGCCTTACCGAACCAGCGTTAAATAGACTGGACCACGATCCACGAGATGAGTTAGAGGTCGACGGCAACGACGCAGCCGGGCCGCTAGGACCTGTTGGCGAGAGGGACGAAAGACGCGGCCAACCGGGTGACAACACTGCCGCTCGCGGGTCCTTAACCGCCGGTAGACTAAAGTAGTCGTCATCTGTCTTTGAGACAACAGAAGCGGGCTCCTTGGGCGATGGTGGTCGGATAACTACAACTCTGATTAGTGTGTGAACGCAGAAAACGACGGAGACCATCACACCTGGGACGGAGACCCTTGTGTAGGCCTTTAAAAATACGACGGCTATCATCGCCAACATCTGTATGTCATAATTGATACAAAACTGCTTATGCCTACGTCGATGATTCAGTGGCATGAAAGTACAGGAAAGGGTCCTCCGTTTACTTACAGATTTTCAATTATGCGTAGGCCGGCGGCAGTAAAGATGTTAAATGAGACGGCCGCCTCATGTGGCGGAAACAGACTCCCAAGGGTTCTGAACACCCGTTCGTGACTGAATTGACCGTGTTCACAAGCGATGCGGGCATTCGTAGCACATAGGCTGGGAAGCGTGACCGCGTCGAAAATGTACGCAGCAGCTACCTTGCGTCGAAAGAGGTTGATGTCATCGGGAAGCCTAATATACACGGTGCTGCGGCAAGCAGGCATCGCCGGTGTTACATAGCGTGAGGGGGCATCGTGGCTATCTGAATTGCGCCTAGATTTCTGCCTAGAAAATGTGAGGAGATTCGTCATTATGCGTAGTGTATGGTCGCTTTCATCCCAACGCCGGAAATCCGCCCCGTCGGGTTGTCGATCCACAGCGGCAAGTGCGAGGCGACGAATGGCATCCGAAAGTAAGGCAGGGGGTTGAAAAAGAGGCCGAGATGATGGGGGAGACAATGAATGAGTTGCTGGCGACGCAACATCGGAATTGCGGGACCCCCGGGGTGCTGCCCAGAAGAAGCATACTAGCTCACCTGCAACGTAGGTTAGCTGACCGTCATGGCCTGGAGGACACCATTATATATACCGTTTGGGCCAAAGACTCCCTGAGACGTGCGGGGCTCTGCTAAATTGTTGTTATTCCTTAAGAGGGATGTTGTGAAGGTTCTTGGCTTGGGCACAAGTTGTCCGGGGCCTTCATCCTCCGAAGATTCCGGACTGACCGACGCACTGACTTGATCGTCCACGTCCCCGAATAAAAGAAAGCGTAGACATGCTTCTAAACAGGGTCGGTGGCGTTCGCGGATAGCACGTAACCTCCGAAGCATAAAAGCTCGGGTGTGTAGGGATATCAGTGGCGATCGTTCAAGCCCGATCTCCGGCGTGCCCTCGGGGTGTGGCGCATGAGGGTAGCCCTTGGGGAACCGGAACGAAATGCGAACAAACGCTGACGAAGATTCACCCCAAGGTCCGTGCAGCCCAATCGTGCACGTCCGCCTTTTTGTTAGTTCGTGCTGAGGAATGTCATTTATCACTTCCGTATACCGTATCTCAAATTGCACAAACCTTTTCTAGGTGGATCTTGTTAGAGGAGGTCAACTTGGTAAGAACAGAAGTGATCCTTTCAACTCGTTGGCAGCGCACGTTTTGCAAGACATACGAATACTTACTCGGGCCAAAGACTTTGTTCCCCATCACCGTCCTTGTTCTCCCTTACTTTACTAGGGCTTCTTTGGCGCTTCCCGTTGTGTGCTGCTGCGCCATTTTCTCTTTGTGGTGACGCCGTGGAGCTAGAACTGATACGGCTACCAGAACTCCCATCCCTTCGATTCTCAACTTTCACACTTGCTAGCCAATCCAAGGGATCCACCTTGGCTGATCTACCGCCCATCGCCTTTCCCCGCGTAATCGCCGTAGTTGTTGGGATCGGAACTGGGCGATGGTTCTGGCTGTGGACAGGCCGCACAGTATGGCCACGTGGAAGAGATGCAGTAGCCCCAGGTTCAAGAAGCAAGTTGTGTTTACCACGGGCTGCCGAGCCACGGTGAGGTTGTAGTACTGGATTGGTGGGCTTGTGCGGTGGTGGAGGAGGAGCTGCGCGAACTTCAGCCAATATGCTGCGGGAACCAATAGGCGCTGAGAGCGTAGGGACATTCTCCAAGCTTTGCGGAGGGTGTCGGAATGACTGGCGGTGCTCAGAGAGGTTCTGAGCATGGGCGTCCGCGGCAGGAAACCCTGACTTCCAGCCAAACTTCTATCGATTTTGTCAATACACACGACTTTGCAAGCGAAAGCGGTGCGTTTACCTCCATAATATCCGGACCCACGTGCCAAAAGCGAAGTGTCCGGTCCTTTGACCAAGTGATAAGTTGGTACTCCCCGCCTTCCAAGGTGACACTCAGTACGTATGAGGGGAACAGGGTCACCTCTGACGCACCTGTGCTGCCTTGCCTCCAAACAAATTCTTTCACAACGTCCTCATGACCCTCAAACACTTCTGTGGGTGTCAGTGGATTGTGTTCGCCCCACATTTCCAGAATTGTCTCTCCTCGTTGTGGTAAGCTTAATACGCCTCTGCCAAACGGTAGGTCCCTCGCACGCCAAACAGGATAACGCGTTGTGATCGTGGTCAATGGCTGCGGCTGAGCCGATTCTGTGGATATCGCTTCCTTGACGTTCCACACCTTGATCGATTTGTCAAGAGAACAGGTGACAATGTCACTGACACGGGCGTGGGCCCAGTCAATGCCATATATTTTCGCATTGTGGGCCCGTATCCGCGCTGTGGGGAGAGAACCTTTCTGATCCGACGGTCAAAACATGATGATGCGATTGGGCACATAAAGGAATACGAACCCGGCGATCCCATATTAGAACTTCGTCCATGTGCGACGACGCCAGCACGTTCATATCCTGGCGGTTCCACTTTACCTGCGTGCCACCCGCTACATAAGAACCCGAGTCTCAGATAACATCTTTTCTGCGGCGGCTACAACTCACCGCTGAACGCACAGAGGCCTGTTGCAAAGGGTATGAGTAGGTGAAAACAGATTTGACACACAGAGTACCTGAGACAGGCTTCCGCGGCTCCCGTAGGTCCCATGTCCATATCCAAGAGTCGATTCCAACGCTAGATACAGTTTGAGGCTCGAAAGTATGCCAGTTGATGTCAGTTATAGCACGATAGTGCGAGCGTAGAATGTATTCTATTGACATCTTCCCCGGCATCAAGAGATTCCATATAAGACTTGGGAAGACAATGAGCCATAGAATAAAGAGCTGAATGAGTTGGATTTACAGCTTTTCTGACGATGTCGACACAATGTATTCCGCGCGGAGACGGTGTGGGTTCCATTGAACATCCGCGACTTCCCAGGTGCCACCTTGAGGTAAAAATCGGGGTACTTCCAAGGGAGCTTCTAGGTCAATGATAAATAGTCCTCGACGGCTATATAAGAAGGGTGTGCGCAAGGGGGCAACGATGTCGAGCAGGACGGCTTACGCAGCAAGAACAATATCACGGCCCATTGGGCTGATGCTCATCTGCAATATCACACGTTGAACTGACTGTCGTCGAACGCGAGACATGGCCAATGCAGTTTGCGAGGATGACAACTCACATTTCCCACTGCATCCCCAACGAGGTCCTTCATGTCAATGTGTAAATTCCTGCGGAAATTGCCTCCATCAGTTTCAGGAGACGAAGAGTCGCCAGCTTGGTTGGGTATGTTCAATGTCGGCACATCACGGTAAGAAGCAAGGCCTGCTATGATTCCTGTCCTGAGAGTTGTGGCTGTCGTATGGAGCTGGTGCCCATGAGGGTCTGCGAGCGGACAGGCAGGCTTAAGCTGGAGGGAACAGGACTCTCCCTGTCATGTTCTCGTTCTGATAATATTTCGCTCGCGATTCGAATAGCGAGCAGACGGTGGAGGCAAATTGTTCCGAGAACGCGAAGAAGATCGAGACATGTCTGTTAATTAAGTAGAGGCACGCCGACGACTCCATTTATATACACGTAGATCCGCGACCTGAACACTTATTATTCTCTCGCACATCATCTGGTTTGTCCGACTCTTGGGTACTTGGAAACCAAAGTAACATAAGCGCGTAGGGTAGAACTATAACAAGAACATAAACTAGAGCTCGCATATATAACCTTTGGTCACGATTGTGGAAAGTCTCCGGGTACCGTCACCCGACGACGCTCGGGATGGTGATAATACGTTGCATGACGACGTTTTGGACGACGGAGTTATGAGAGTAGAGGACAATTGGTCATCGGACACACCGAGGTCCTCCTGTGACATGTTACCTTGGCCATCCCCCGACGGCGGGCTAGTATTACTATAGTCCTCGCCGGAAGAATCCTCCTCCTCCTGCCAGCCAATCAGTCATCTTCAGGGTAACATGATGACCCCAGAACCTGGATCAAAACTCAGACGGTGACTGAGAGTTGATTGTGTGCGCGAAACGCGTGCACCAGCCCAAGGGTTGGTTGTACTATTATCAGAAGCGTGGCCACGCTCCTCCTCGGGTGAAGCGGTTTCAACATTTTCACCGTCCGCAGTAGTCGCACAGGCCGACGGGACGACCGAATCTTGTTTCTCAGGGTGCTATAGCGGTTGCGGAGACTGAGGACGATGCCCTGTGTTGAGTCGGCCGCAGCCCTGGAACTTCGCATTACGTAGGCTGTTCACAAGGGTTTGCCCTTTCTTCAAAGGAAGCCAGGGTTCAGGAAGGACTCCAGGTCAGCGCAGGGTGCCCGTAGCGGCGTTTTCCAGTGCTGGTGGGTCATCAGCGAGCTCTACGCCAACAACAGTTTCGACAACATACTTGAGTACACCATAATACCAATTTGCCATAGGTGGTTGAGACTGCAAGGTCGTATTCACATCTCAGTTCAGAAGAAGTAAACACCACACCTACATAGTCCGTTCTTTCGTCTTCGGGAGCGACGTAAAAGGTATCATCATTCTGGGCATATCTTCTTCGACTCAAATTACTGGAAGAAATAAGTGAGTAGGCCGAATTGAAGAGAACAAAACCGCTACCTCTGAGACCGCGACACAGGATGTTCTTCCCTTAACCTGGTTACAGCAGTTTCCTCCCCTCTCTCCACCTCACACACAGAACTCAAAGAGACTGCGTGGCTCAGCGGACGCATTGCACTATGGATGTACCAGGACCATGCTACGGTACCAGCCAACAACGGCACCAGAAGGGAAGACATAATGTAGCTTTGCCGCAGGGTGAGAATACCAATCATAAAGACCTGGAAGATGACGATGCCCCACACGAGCCGAACAAAGGTAATCGGCCATGCTTGACCCTGTGACTCGTATGGCTTGAAAAAGACTGCGGAGATAGTTTACTTGCCGCTGTTAGCCAGGTGAATTTCCACCTACCAAACAAGAGCTTGTACTTGTAGACTAGGTATCCCACCCCGAAGTAGATGGCGCCGAAGACCACGATGAGAGGCTGGACCACGCTGTATAGGATCGTGATGACGAAAATGAGAATGGCTTGCGGATATACGACACCATAGTTAATCATAGGAGGGGCATTCAACTCGGCGAAATCTGCTATTAATCAGCCAAACAAAGGGATAGGATCGAAGTATACGTACCTCGGGGGGTTCTAGTGGCGAAAATCTGTAAAACCATGCGCGGTATGATTACTCCGAGGTTGAGCAATTGTAGAGGCATGATACCAAGACCTGACCAATGTCAAGCAACGATCTCAGGCTACTAGTCACATGCTTTACCTTGAAGGACCACGTAAGATAGGAAGAAGTGTCTATGCCAACCGTGATAAGCGACAGAAGTCAGCAGTGGATGAAACCACTTGCTTTGCTTGGCCCTTCTGCAGAGCTTCAGCTAGCTTTTCCGGAATCTTCGCAGGGGAGTTCGCCAGGTCTCGAACCAGTTGCAAGTATGTACTAGCCAGCAGGAAGATGAAGACGACGTTCACAAGAAGGAATAGGAAATATCTGAAGCGAGTATGAATGAGGACCGTCCTGGAACGAAAGACAGAAAGGATTCACTTGCGTAACAGCGAGTATTCAATCATACTACGTGCCTTGTAGCCTTGAGCATACGTCAAACCTAAGGTGATCGATCAGTCATTCGAAAGAACATGACAGCTTTACATAGTAATCATACCCTCCAAAATGAATGGCAACAAAGCATTGAGAGTGATTACAGCAACTGACGGCAGAGAGTTCTGGACGATGGCTCGAATCTTGTCGTTTGAGTCGATAAGCTGCCCAAGCCAGGGCATCACTTTCTTGATCTCCTTATAACTCAACAAACTAGCCAAAGCAGTGATTGGAATAATCCAGAAAAAGAATAGTAGCCCGACTGCGCCAAGAACTAACAGCTCCCGTGCAAATAGCGAACCCCTGCTGTGGCCAATGTTATCCCACACGATATCCCGTGGTTCCGGTGCTTGACGGGTCTTGATTTGCAATGGATCCGGAGAGTGTGCTGTCTGAGCCGCTATTTGCTACAAGGACTCGCTTAATGCACCGATGCATAGATAGGTCGATACACCTTACCGCACTGGACATTTTTTCAAAGGTCACGAACGCAACGTGAGTGGCCTTGAACTTTCCGACTCGTCTCCATTTTCTTACTTTCGCGTCCGCTTCCTTGAACTTGGCTTCTAGATACTCCAGTGCATCAACCCTGGGAGTAAACCAGCCTGGACGAATAGTAGGACGTTTGCGGTGGGGGACGACCAATCTGGCGGGTTGACCCTCCAAGACCGATGGATCGACTTGCGAAATTACGTTCTCCGAAGGGTCATAGGATTCCACAGCACTTGGGTTACCGACATAATTTGTCCAGCCGCTCTCCAGCTCCAGCAATGCCTTCGTTCTCTGGTCCAGCAAAGCCTTTAATGTTGCTACTTCTCTGCAGACAGAAACGCTTTCCACACTTAACCCCATGTTTTCGAAGTACTCCGCGAGAGCGCGCTCCGAGCATAGGTGAACCGGCAACGAGGTGAGCATGACCGTACGCCCAGGTATCGAATGGACTAGCTCTAACGAGAAGAGCTGACGAGCACGTATGTAACGCCGATAATTTTTGTAGAGGAAATAGAGAGCAAGGATTGTGAAAAGGTATGTGAAAAGGAAATGCACCGTGAGGTACGAATTTGCGTCGCTGATAAGATCGAGCCAGTCGCGACCAGGAGGTAACGAGTCATCGTATGTCGGGGTGACCCACTGGGGCCAGTCATTATCATCATCTTCTGGACTACTGACGAGTCCTGCGTTATTCTGCAAAGTATAAGCTTTGAAGGTAACTTTAAGTGAGTCTCGAGTCATACCTTCCAATTAATGGGCATGAGAATGGTCGTCGCGAAGATGGAGCATACAGAGAACAGGTAAAATGAAGTTTTGTAGAAACTGAGCAGCTGTGGTGGGGTGAAGTGACGGCCGCAATAGAGAGCGTGTAACTTACCACTGCTGCATCCAATCCAACAATCTGGAGAATTGTAAACTCGGAAGTTCTGAGGGTTGGCAAAATCCAACCAAAGAAGGCGGACTGGGCGTGAGCTTCGTGAGGAGAGAAGCCTATGGTTACGATGAACGTGACAGCATTGTCGAACATGTACTTCAATGGCACTAACCCTTCAGCTTCGTGCGTGAGGCGAAGACCAGTGGCCATCGTGAGCGAAAATACGAGAACACCAAGAATGATACCAATCCAATTGACGATGAAAGCAATAATTGTGTCGTGAACCAGGGACCCTCGAATTTATCTTTGACAGGGATGAACACCGTCAGTGGCATGGAAGGGGTGAAGACTCACGAGTTGGAGGTAATCCTGGCGGAAGGTCAGGGTCACCAGGGTCGGTATCGCTGAGGAACGCTGCTAGGCTGCTCATTGCTAAATGGCAGGATGCGTGTTGCAAGACGACTTATCACCACATGTTTGACCCGCAGGCCCGAAATGGATGTGACCGTGTTTGGCAGGAGTGACGCTTTGGCTCTCCAAAAAAAAAAAATTATTCAAGTTCACCAACTGCTCGTCATTTGCAGGACTGGCGCTTCGAGTCGTGCGCTAACCATGCACCCGATGCATCTACTAGTGGCGCCACTCTATCCCGCTGGGAGGGAACCTCTTCCACCAGGACTCAAAGAAGAAGACCGAGAACAATTTATGCAGGCCAAAAAATACCAGCAGTGGATGGTCATGGGCATGGAATCTTGTGTAACTAAAACTGTCATGGCAGGAGTAGGTGGTAAGTCACATCATCAGAGGATCAACAAAACAATTTCCTAGGTTCAGGACCAGACTTCTCCCTATAGGCCTGGGCATCGGTGCCTTCTTTTCGCTCATGTCTGCTTCGTTTGCATACGAGGATCCATACCTACGACAACAAACCCAGGCAGGAATAACTAATACCCAGAAAGCTCGTGAAATATTTAAAGAAATGGGCAGGGGAATGTGGAGAACGGGTAAAGGTTTCGGAAAAGTGGGCGCATTGTTTGCTGGTATAGAATGTGTCATGGAAGCGGTAAGAATCCTGGTTCTAATGCTCCATTGCATGTTGACACGACTTCAGTACCGAGCCAAAAATGACATGGTTAATCCTGTTGCTGCTGGCTTCGTCGCAGGAGGTATCCTTGCTCGACATTCTGGGCCCAAGGCCGTATTTGGTGGTGGGCTGGCATTCGCCGCCTTTTCCGGGGCAATAGATTGGTTTCTGCGTAGAGAGTCCTCAGAGTAAGGTTATAACATACGATTACCTGACTTGCCTTCTGACTATTTCACTAGTGACGATTAGTACCTTCGATGGTGGTGAGCCGAAGCAGCTGATTGTACTGAGCGCCGAGGGACTTGTTAGAGTACCCCGGAACTGCATGTATCTAAGAGCATTATAATTTGGACATGTACCCCACAATAGGTGAAACACACGGCGCTCCGGCTTTTGGTGGTCGTGATAGGCTACACGCCTCCTTTGATCAGTGATTGGGACAACTCTCCTTCTGGCCTCGCACCGATTGGCGAGATGTAGCAATAATGGGATAGACGAGAAGATGGCGTCACGGATACAAATCGACAAAAACGTGTCACCCGCCACGCCCACCACACCTGGAATAGCGCCACTTACATGCAGATTACATTTCGCTTAAGCCTTTCACCTTTGATGTCTAAGTCTCTGAAGTTACAGGGCTGCACTTTGCAGGGCCGGCTGTTTTGAAGGAATGACGAACGAGGCTCCATATGTGGTAAGGGGTCCAAGTTTCAACTTTGCGCCTGCTTAGACTCCCAGTCCATAAACGCGAGTAATACGCGCTGTGCGTGGGCAATTTGCCCCTACATTAGGCGTTGGCGGTCTCGAATGCACCCTGAGGCGGGAAGCTCGCTACATATGTAGTAGCATACTGCACAGGTTTCGGGCATCCGAAATAACTTGCAAGGGATATTCCAACCAGTCCTCGACAGGGAACATAGACTTACGTTACCGAGGCGTCATCTTATCTCATCTCACCGCGAATGGCCAACACTGCCCACTGCCCGGAACAGCTCCAAGGATTCCTACATACACACAGGAAGGTTTCTCAGGTTATTAGACTAATCTAAGGAAAATTAAACGTACCTCACGGGTATGTATGGTTTCACGGGATTGGAGCCTAGGCCGTAATGATGTGTGGTGTTTCAGGGGAGGGCAATAAGGTGGTGTTTGTATGTACCTGCGCCCACAGATCACGGTCCATCAGAGACAGCTTATTAATGAGGTGGGAGTAAAACTGATTACCAGCGGGTCGCGAATGTACCTCAGCGTTGGGCACCAACCATGTACTTCGTTCAGGCGTATGTTCGCTTCTCAGCTGCATACGGTCCAAGGGTAAGAAAAACCACACTTCGTAGGTAGCCTCCCACGGTCGATGGCGCCCCTATCAAACGTCACCAGTCTTGCTGGGCGTTGCACCTGCACGAGGCACTGCAATGTGGTTGTCGCTGAACGTTGAATGCATCATAAACTTCCTTGCCAAGGTACATACCAAGAAAACAATGGCATGCATACCCGTCTAAATCGCACACGCCGGTAAACACGTTTTTGACAGGTACCGGTGGCCTATAGATAGGACTAAGGTGAACTTGGAGCTAGCAGAAGGCGGATAAGTCTCTTGTCACCTGGTTCGAAATATATATATATTTGCAGCGTAGAGAAACGGATGCGAATAGCATTTCTCACCACTTGATGCCACTACATGTGAAAGCTGTACGAAACGGGCCGGATGATAAGAGGTGTGCATCCTAGAACACTGCATGAGACAAACATTATCTTCGCAATCTAAGATAATGGGCAGGAACGTTCATGAAGGACAGCCCGCGTCGAAAGTAAGCCGACACCCTCTGGAATCGTCAACCGAACATGCAGCCTGTCCCGGTATGATGTTTGCCATGACCGGTAGCACTGGTACCTATTACTCCTCGCTTTTGTCCACAGGGACCGAATAAGAATACATCCGCTGGAGCTTCCACCTTGAACAACACTGGAGCCGATTTTGGATGGAAATAGATACGATGGTGCTGTCCAAGACGATGGCGGGCTGGACCAGTCTTGGTAACATATTGTAATCTATTGAGAAGTTCAGATTTACGAACGCTAATAGATCTCCCAAAAGAAGTGAGAACAGCGCCATCCAAATCAGAACGGGGGGAGGGCTGTCCGGGGTCTCTGCATGGAGCCCCCTGAATGATTTATTAGCCGAAAAAAATGACAATATATTGCGGTCGTACCACAAATCGCACTTAACCCGATTCTCCCCCTGCGTTCTCAACAACGAGGTTGTCTGGCTTGTGGAGGACGTGCAGTTCACCCTCGGACGCGTCCCAGTCAGGTCTGTTCGGTCTGTTCTTTGTGGTGTTGTGTGTGTGTGTGCCCGGACTCGAGTCACCTTCAACCCCAAGGCATTCTCAAATCCGAACATGCGCGCGTCCCTCCTTCCTCTCACTCGGCGTGCTGTGTTCTGTCCGATAGAGACGATCACCTTCTTCTCTATCGTTGGTACTCTAGCTTACTTCCACGTTCTCTCCGCGATCAAACATTCCGCCTTCTTTGCCCCAACCTTTCCCTCTACCCTGCGCACTGCCCATGCTCTTCTCCGTGACGGGGAATGGGTCGGTGTCGACGAGGAATGGTACAGGCGCCGTGCTGCCGATCCAAATTCATGCTCTGTAGAGCTCCAACAAGTCATCCTCTCTTCCCAGTCAGCCTCCGCACGACCTGAGGATGCGGCAAGTCATCCAACTTTCATGGCTTGCTCACAATGACTGACGTCAATGCATCTTTATAGGCTGCAACATACGCACCACTGGATTTGGCTCACTTCGCGTCCTCTATCGACAACCTAACCCATCACATATCTTATGATCTCTTAACTCCGTCAGGCAACAATTACCCATCACTTTGTCACCGGGCTTCCGTCTCTCCGTATTCATCCGACGGTCATGACCCCTGCTTTGCCACATCATCTTCACATACCTCCAAGTCACAGGTCTTGACACTCTCATTTAGGTCTGGCACGCGCCAAGGCTTCGTAGATGCCCTCAATGAGCGCGCCACCTTTTCAGAGGATGCGTATGGAGTCAGGTACCACATCGAGAGCCAACCAACTGAGTCCATCGCCGAAATGAGAAGCAGTAAATGGATCGCATATGCTGCAAAGTCTCTTGTCGTTCGTTTCTGGGAACTAGCCAAGGTCAGTCCGTACCGGCAGACCCCAAGGATACCGTTACTAACTTTCTGCAGAAAGCAGACTCACTTGACATCCTCATCATCCTTGCAGGATATGTCCTCATGCACGCATCTTTTATTCGTGTCTTGCTTTCTTCCCGTGCTTTGGGCTCTAACTTTTGGTTGAGTACTGCCATCGTGTCTTCTTCCGTTCTTGCTTTCCTGCTGGCTTTGCCCTTGTCACACTACCTTAGTATCCCCTTGGATCCTGTTAGTTTGACGGAAGCAATGCCCTTCCTCGTTTGCACGGTCGGCTTTGATAAGCCCTTACGGCTTGCTCGTGCGGTCTTTAACCATCCGCACCTCACCGTTCCAGTCAAAGAAGGGCGCTGGAGAGGTCAGATGAAACCGGCAGCTCAGATTGTGATGGAGGCCATGGAGAAAAGCGGCGGTGTCATCCTCCGCGACTATGCGCTCGAAATCGTTATTCTCGCGATGGGTGCCAGAAGTAGAGTCGGTGGTTTGCAAGAGTTCTGTGCTCTGGCTGGGTTGTTGCTTGTGTTGGACTGCATCCTCTTCGGTACATTCTATACAGCTATCTTGACTATCATGGTCGAGGTAAGGCATCACGTGCTATTTCCGTTTGGGTAACACTTAAAAGCTATTGTCTTAAGGTCCGGAGGATTAGGATGGCGCGCGTGATGTCAAGATCCAGGAGCTCTACGAACATCAAAGCCGAAGGAAAAACGAGCTCCCTGATCCGCCAAACGCAGCCGCAGCTAGACACTGGTCTTTGGCACAGGATATCAGATACCGTTCTTGGAGTAAAGGGTTCTATGTTGAAGCGCCAGCATAACGGAACGATCGAGAGCAAGGACGAAAATCCAGCCGCCCGCCTGAAGCTACTTTTGGTGCGTGCGATGGTCTGAAAGGCATTATTCTGGTCACTAATGGCAACAATAAGATTGCGTCGTTCCTGACCCTGCATGTTCTCAATTTTACGACTACCTTCTCGCCAGTGACTATTGCGCACCACAATTCTCGAACGTCGATCAACCACTTCACAGATTACGCTTTCCCAAAGGTCGACATCACTTCCCCAGTCCTCGCCAACGTCTTGAGGAATTTGGCCATCCTCCATCCCACTGAAGTCCATACAGCATCTGGTGACGTCCTTGTCGAAATTGCGCCACCCGTCCACATCCTGGTCGTTCCCCCTAGCCCAAAGCCTACTCGTGGCTTCCTCAAGCCGAGTGAAATTCTTGAAAATTTCATGACTGCTTGGAGTGTACTCATCGGCGACCCACTGTTGTCCAAATGGATTATCTTCCTGCTCGCCTGCAGCCTTGTACTCAATGGCTATCTTCTTAAAGGCATTGCCGAAGGCGCCATTCGGAGCATTCAGCCACCCAGCGTCAGGTTCCGTTCAGTCACTAGCACTAGGGTGGAGAAGGAGTCGGATAATAAAGACGTTGCCGAAGCTGAAACAACCGCTGCACGAAGGCGGCCATCATTTACCATTGGTGCTACGCCTAAGTCTTTACCTGATACCACAGAGTCGGACGAGACCCCTGATGTTTCACCTCCGCCCTCTGCCTTGAAACCCATCGTCGCGCCAGTCGCCGTCCATGTGAACAAGGAAAATGGGGTTCCGGCGTTCTTGCTAGACATGAAGCTCAGGGCGCAGCCAGCCGCAGTCAGGAACACGGAGTCGAAGGTGAATCTACCTGTGCGCTCCCTGGAAGAATGTATCGAGGTTTTCGAGAATGGGCCGAAACCAGTACAAGCTGCGTTAGCAACACTGAACGACGAGGAGGTTATTCTACTCGCCCAGAATGGGAAGATTGCGCCTTACGCATTGGAGAAAGTCCTTGGGGACCTCGAGCGCGCTGTGGTTGTTAGAAGAGCACTGATTTGTGAGTGAATCCGTTGGCAGTCTTTTATTATGTCTAATCTAGCGAGTAGCACGAGCTACCACGACGAAGACGTTGGAATACTCAGATGTGCCTTTTGCCAATTACGACTATTCTCGTGTGCTGGGCGCATGTTGCGAGAACGTCATCGGATACATCCCTATTCCTCTCGGTGTGGCGGGGCCCCTCAACATCGATGGTGAACAAGTGCACATCCCAATGGCCACTGCAGAGGGCACCCTTGTCGCATCAACTTCCCGTGGATGCAAGGCTCTCAATGCAGGAGGAGGTGTGACGACTGTTCTCACCAACGATGCTATGACACGTGGTCCCGCGATCGACTTTCCCAATCTCAAGATGGCAGCTGAGGCAAAGGCATGGGTGGATTCTCAAAAGGGCTACAGTATCATTCGCGAGGCCTTTGAGTCGACTTCCCGTTTCGCCAAGTTACAGCGGCTGAAGACAGCACTTGCTGGTCGTACACTGTTTGTGCGCTTTGCAACGACTACTGGTGATGCGATGGGTATGAATATGATCTCTAAAGGAACAGAAAAGGCTCTTGAGGCGATGCAAAAACATTTCCCCGAGATGGTCACCCTTGCCCTTTCTGGCAATTATTGTACCGACAAGAAACCTGCTGCAATCAACTGGATCGAGGGACGTGGGAAAAGCGTCGTTGCTGAGGCGGTCATTCCCGGAAAGGTCGTCAGGAGCGTTCTTAAAACAGAGGTTGAGGCGTTATGCAACCTGAACTTGAAAAAGAATTTGGTCGGCAGCGCGATGGCTGGTTCGATTGGTGGCTTCAATGCGCATGCTGCGAACATCCTCACTGCTGTCTTCTTGGCCACTGGGCAAGATCCCGCACAAAACGTCGAGAGTTCTAACTGCATGACACTTATGGAACCGTATGTGCCTTGTTTTGAATCGCGATTCTTCCGTACTCACGCCGCGTCCTTAGAACCAATGATGGAGAGGACCTTCTCATGACAGTATCCATGCCAGCCATAGAGGTAGGCACCATTGGTGGGGTACCGTTCTAGCTCCCCAGGGTGCCGTTTTGGAGATGCTTGGATTGAAGGGTTCACATCCGACCAGTGCCTGGCCAAAATGCACAGCGTCTTGCTCGTGTCATTGCTGCAGCAGTCATGGCAGGTGAACTTTCGCTCCTCAGTGCCTTGGCTGCCGGACATCTCGTTCGTGCACATTTGGTTCATAATCGTTCCCAAGCCAACACACCTAGTTCATCACGACCGGTTACTCCTGGGCTGAGCCCCAGCGACGTTGTGTGGGAACAACGGACAGTGGGGAGGGGTCGGCAGCCACTCACGCCTTCGTCTTCCACATCGTCATTGCCCCCATATTCAGTAGAGAAGCAGTAGGCCGTTAAGTGACATTTTACCCATGCCATTGTGTCTTGATGTACACTTTTGGAACACGGTCGTTGTTAATTTACCCGCAGTTCAGTATTTTCCCTGTTCACATCTATTGTTCATATTTGCATCAATTACTTCATTTTGTCGACTACAATAATGATATGAAGCAGGCCTATGTATAGAAGCGTAGTAGGAGCATGATCCGTGTCGAGCACAGCCACTAAGTCCGAACGCTACCATTAATCAAAACAAGGTACTCGGTGACGTTGCTAACCTGGGAGGTTACCATCGTCAGATAACTGGCCAGCTTGTCCACCCCCAGCTTGACATGCTCGACTTGCACCCATGCATTTTTCGAAGACTTACTCACAACTTCTACTCACTTGTCGCCTGAGCTGCGTGACAATGCGATAGAGTATCGACAGGTAAGGCCGCAAATATCCGATTGGACGCCAAGTTTACTAGGTCTTCGGATCACTCTATCAGCTTAAGAAGCTCATCAACGAACCGTCATCGAGCTCTACTCGCTTGGATTTACCCCAGCAGTACTACAACGTTGTTGGGGCAGGGAGGGCATGATATCCCGCTTCGACATGCGAGACGCTACAGCCTCCCAAGATAGGGCCACCGTGACCTACGAAATTTCATCGACGCCATCCTCCTTCCAGCCCAGACTGCGTATCACATTTGGCCGTGATCTTGAACTCAGTTATCGAATGATACCACTTCCCACTCGCTGCCCAGGTCAAGCATATTCTGGAAACGGCCCATCTCGATGGGTGCCAGATACAAGGAACCGATTCCCAACAAGCAATCCCTATCGTCAGAAAACACGGAATACACGTAAGCCCTTATCTCAAAATGTGCTCTTTGTCTTCTGACTGACCTTACGTAGTGTCAATATTCAAGATATCGTCTTACCGCTTCGTTCTGATACCGCCTTCTTTGCCTTTTGGCCTCGGAATTGTCCTCACTATCGACCGTTACACCACACTTTACAATGAGTTCATGGCCAAA